>JAESUZ010005492.1:600000-980101 GCA_017311185.1 Proteles cristata cristata
TTTGGATGTGGTATGCCTAGGTGTTTGTGTGTATATATGTTTGTATACATCTTATGTAATTGTATTTAGCACAATTTATTCTTCCTGGTGTTTTCTGGCTTCCTGTAGTTTGGTGTAAGACATTAAATTGGGGAATTCTCAGTCAATCTTGATTCAATTATTGATTCTGTCCTTTCTTTCATTTCTTTCTGGTTATTTCCATCTGTATATGTCTCGCCTTTTGCAGTTGTTCACAGTGCTTGCATATGTTGTTCTTTTTTTTTTTCTTTCAATTTTTTTTTTCTCTTTGATTTTCAGTTTTGGAAGTTTTTCTTAACATGTCCTGAAGCTCAGGGATTCTTTCCTCAGTGGTGGAAAGTTTATCAAAGGCATTTTTCATATGTGTTACAGTGTTTTCAATCTCTAGCATTATTCTTTTTTTTTCTTTTCTTCTTTGCTTCCTCTTCATCTCTTCTTTTTTTCTTTTCTTTCATTTCTTTCTCTCTTCTTTTTAGAGTGTAGTTAACACCCAATGTTACATTATTTTCAGGTGCACAATGCAATGATTCGACTTCTCTGTATGCTATGTACCTGTTCACCACAAGTGTAACTGTCAGCCTTCTCTGTACAACACTACTACAATAACATTGACCTGTATTCCCTATCTAGCTTGTCTTTTTATCTCTGCTGACATGACTCATCTGTTCTTGCGTACTGTCTACCTTTTTCCATTACAGATGTTAGCACATCAATCATAGGTGTTTTAAATTCCTGGCCTGATAATTTCAGAATCCCTATGTCTGAGCCTGGTACTGATGTTTGTTCTGTCTCTGTGAATCTTATTTGTTGTCTTTTAGTATGCCTTTTAATGTTTTGTTAGAAGCTGGACAGGATGTACTAAGTAAATGCTGATAAATAGGCCTTTAGTGATGGGTTGATAAGATGTGGGGATAGAGAAAGTGTTCTATGGTCTTACAATTAGATCTTAAGACTTTTAGTGAGCCTGAGCCTCTAGCGAGATTATGAACTTGACATGTACCTCTCAGGACCTGCTCCAACCCTTAGGGGGTTTCTCCTCAAAATAATTTTCTCTCAAAATTAAGAAAAAAATTTTGAACTTATTTTAAAGTTCTGTGCCACTGATAAGAAATATTTGGAGCACCTGGGTGACTAATCAGTTAAGTATCTGACTTCAGCTCAGGTCATGATCTCTCAGTCTGTGAGTTCCAGCCCCACATAGGGCTCTGTGCTGACAGCAGGGGCGGTGGGGGGGGGGGGGGTAGGGAGTGGGCTGGAGCCTGCTTTGGATACTGTGTGTCTCTCTCTCTTTCCCTCTGCCCCTCCCCCCATTTGTGCTGTCTCTGTCTCTGTCTCTCTCTCAAAAATAAACATTAAAAAAGAAATCTTCCATCATTCTGATTTTTAATTTGTAATCTCTCTAGACTCTATTGAAGTGCTTACGTTTATGTGCCAGAAATCACTAATTAAATCACTCAATTCATGAATCAAAAGTTCAGGTTTGTTCTTGCTGTTCCCAGCGCTGTGGTTGATAAACAAGCCCCTATTTTCCTTTCCATGTATAAAATGCAGAAAATGACAGCTATACCTGGTTGTACGCAAGTTTGTTTGAAGGACTCCCGGATGAGAATTTTTTTTTAAAGAAAAATGAATGGCATAAATGTGTTGTTAAAAGCTTTAAGTTTGTATTTACATTAAAAATAGATAATGTCTACATATTTATAGCTCATTACCCTTGGGTATCCTCATGTCCAGCCTGCTTCAGGAGAGCTGACATAGCATTGTGAACCATACATTCGCATTCTGCGTATGTTCGTTTGACAAAGGACCCTTGCTTTCACAGTTTTAAACAGTACTTAGGTCTCCACATTTCAGGATATAATATCTGGTAGTTGCAAAAGCACTTTCATTGTGATCGATTTTCCTAATGCCATCTATATCTAAAGAAGGTAAACAAAAAAGCTTCCACACCTGCATCCTTTTTGACTCAAACTGTGGTATGGCTCTTGCTGGAACATGTTTCCATTTCCACTTTTCTTCATTTGGCCTCATTTCCTCCATTAAATTCTTTACCTCAGTATTGGTGCCACATACACTTCAAAAGATAATTCCCAGGAGGATCACGGAGACTGCCGGCTTCTCTAAAAGACAATGCCTTGTTTAGAAATCCGGTCAGATGCTTCAGCCCCTGCACAATTGATTGCAAGGCTGCCCCTGGTAGAAAAGGTCTGAATTAAGTTCCGTGAGCTTAAGCAAGGTACTTGTCACAAATCAAGCTGATCACACTCACTAAATACATTTCTAGAATTAGTACTTAGACTGGTTTCCTTTGATTTTTTTTTCCTAGTAAGTAGAAGCCAGAATTACATGAGAGTAATCCACTGAGCAAGAAGGTTTCTTTGCTAAAAGTTCAAAGTTTTTGAATAAAAATTTTTTAAAACCAGTCAACAAGGAATGTCAAAGTACTTCAAATTTGTTATAACAAATAATATTTTTAATGCAACTGGAATAGGGTCACATGTACAATAAAATAGGACATTTTCTGCCACTAAAAATCTGGCAGTGATATGAACAAGTAATTGATTAGTAACAGTTTTGTTCAAAATAAAAGACAAATTTAAGGATGTCTAAAAATATTTTTTTTCCTAAATACGAAACTATTCCCAACTAAACCCAAATAGTTTTGGATTTATGGAATGTTTGAATAGAAGGTACAAATTTCCCATGTCACCCCTGCCCACACTTTCACCTATCATTAACATCTTGCATTATTATAGTATATTTGTTACAATTAATGAACGAATATTGACGTGTTATTATTAACTAAGGTTCACAGATGGTAGTAAAGTCCATTTTTTTGTGTTGGATAGCTATGAGTTTTGACAAGTGCATAACATCATATATCCACCATTATAGCACCATATGGAATAGTTTAAGTCTTTCTTCTTTTTGAGTTGTGTTTATGTGTTTTAAGAAATTGATCCATTTTGTTAAAGTTATCAAATTGGTAGCCATAGGGCTTTTCATAATATTCCTTTAGTATCCCTTTAATATCCAGGGAATCAGTAATGAGGCCCTCTTCATGTCTGGAATTAGTCATTTGCGTCTTCTCTCTCTCTTGGTTATCTTAACTCGGTTATCTTAGCTATTTATAGATTATAAATGTTATTGATCTTTTCAAAGAAGTAGATTTTGGATTTATTGATTTTTCTCAATTTTTTATCTGTTTTCAATTATAATTGTTTTATGCTCTTATTTTAAACATTTTATTTCTTCTACCTGCTTTATTTTTTCACATTGTGGTTTCCTAAGGTGGAAGAATGTATTATTGATTTTAGATAATCTTCTGTGTGTGTGTGTGTGTGTGTGTGTGTGTGTGTGTGTGGCCAGAAGTCCTGGGGATGTGACCTATCAAAGTGTTTCTTGGACTGTTTTCCCCCCTATTTGGGACAGGAAGTCTGGTGTTCAGGTGGTGACAAATTGCCCCTCCTCTTGGTCTGATAATCCTCTGGTAAAGTAGTTTCTCTTTCAGGGCAGACCATTGTTATGAAGAATGTTCTGGGCATATTTCAAAATCTTTATTTTCTCCTCCCCTGCTTGAAATTGGAGAAGATTTTTCTCTAACCTTTATTGTGAGAACTCAGTGGGACTCTTGTAGGTAAAGTTCATGATCCTACAGAGGCCTCCTAGGGCAAGAACCCAGGAGCTTTTAATTCTCAAATTAATGTACCCTAGCCTCCAGCAGTTCATCAAAATTTATTCATCTTTGTTCTTATTGTTAGGATAAAAGCGATGACTTCTAAGCTTTTTTCATGTCGGAGCTGAAACTGGAAGTCCAAGAACATATTATTATAAAAGAGTTTTCCCACATCCAAGGCAACTTATAATTATGTCTCTCTAATTTTGAAATTAGGCTCTCTGATTTCAGTTAAAAGATTAAATTGTATTAGTTTCTGATACTGCTCTAGCAAATTACCAAAGTTTAGTGGCTTGAAACAATACAGGGAGCAAGAATTCCTGTCCCCTCAAAGGCCGTCCTAGCTGGACTAAGAATCAAATTGACCTGAGAGGAATTAATAAGAGAAAACCAAATTTAGTAAGTATATGTACGGGGAACCCGCACAGACATGGAACCAAAGACAGAGGCAACATGAACCATATATGTCATCCTGATCTAAGGAGAAGGGTAGGGTCTGGAACTTGAAAAGAAAGGAATGCGCTTCACGGGGTGATAAAAAGAGCAGATGTTTGGTAATGAGATGCTTGCCCCGACATACAGATGGGTCACTCAGATAACTTTTATCACTGCTAATAACCCTTATTCTGGGAAAGACCCCTCAATTTACATTCTTCTGTGTGGTTAAGAGGGAAAAAAGGTTTCTCTTGAGCCTGCACGGTCTCAAATACCTTCAGCTCAAAATAATCCACAGGCCACAGTGATACATTCTCAGGCTGGTCTGTCCTGAACCGCTTTGGATCAAAGGTCCAAAATCATCCTTTCTAGGCTAAGGTCAATGTGTTGGCAAGATTAGTTCTTTCTGGAAATTCTGAGATGAGGCTCACATCCTTCCCAGGTTTGGGAGACCACACAGTCCCTTTCTTCATGTTCAGAGCCAATAGTGCAGCATCTCTCCTTTACGACTGCTGCCTCCATCCTCCCGTGTTTCATGATTGTGGCCCTCCCTCTCTCTCTTATGAGGATGTTTAGGGATTTTATTGAACCCACTTGGATGATCCAGAAGAATCTCCTAATCTCAAGATCCTTAATATCTCATCTTGAGGAGCTCTCCTGTCTCTTAAAGCAACATATTCACATGTTCTGGCATCTGGACATGAACATCTTTGGGGGCTATTATTCAGTCTACGATAATGGCTACATGCAAATATAATTTCAAATAAAATACATGTTTCTTATTGTTGCTTTTAAATACTTTTCAACTGTAGCAACTTTATTTCACCTATTTGCTTCTGTCAGGATTTTGAAAATCATGTAGCCTGTGCCTACATATTCCCATTGTTATAAAGAGTGCAGTTGTTGACAAAAAATTCCAAATTAGAGGTGCCTGGGTGGGTCAGTCAGTTGGGCAGCCAACTTCAGCTGGGGTCATGATCCTGGCATTTTGCGAGTTTGAGCCCCACATTGGGCTCCGTGCTAAGCGCACTTAGGATTCTTTCTTTCTTTCAAAAAAATAAATAAACTTTAAAAAATTCCAAATTAAATGTAGTATACTACTTTCTACATTGTTTTTTTGATGTATATATCTTAGTTCTATAACCATTAGTTTTGTTAAACAAGTGGAAAGTATTTTCTTCTTTTGTGAAATATCTTTTTATGTGAACTGTGCCCAATTTTACACCGGAAGATATTGGTGTTTTAAAATTATTTGTAAGTGATTCCTTAGATATTAACTACATCAACATGTTTGTTCGCATATTGTGGTTTATGTCTTTAATTTGTCATTTGTCTTTTAATTCTATGTGTTTTTATCATGTAAATGTCATCAACTTTTATTTGGTCAAACTCATCAAGCTTTCTCTTTTGCATTTGGTTATTGAAAGAATTATTTCCACTAAATGTAGGTTGACATTCATTTATGTTTTTACTTTTTGCAAGATCTTATTTCTTGATCTTCAAAAAATTTAAAATTTAATGCAACAATTTTTTTGTTTTATGTAAGTAAAGAGTTTTGTTTACAGTTTGAACATATTTAAATAATTGTTGCAGCATAATTTAATGAATAACATGTATATATTTTGGAATGCATGTATACATTTTTTCTTAATGTGCTGAGAACAAGTCCAAAGCCAGTTTCTTTTTCTTTTCTTTTTGGATAAACTTATTTTTTATCTTGTCCTTATAGTCACATATTTACATTTTTACTTTTAATTTATTTGTAATTTTATAATGTTTTTATTTATTTTTGAGAGAAGAAAGACAGAGTGACAGCAGGGAAGAGGCAGAGAATGAGGGAGAGACAGAATCTGAAGCAGGCTCCAGGCTATGAGGTGTCAGCACAGAGCCCAACACAGGGCTCGAACTCGCAAACCATGAGATTATGACTTGAGCAGATTTCAGATGCTTAACTGACTGAGCCACCCAGGTGACCCATGTTTTTAAAGTTCAAGGTTTCAATCTGGATATTTATAAGGATTAGTCATTTATATTAATAGTATCTGGGTCCTGGTATGCCTTTTAAAATAGAAATGACATTTTTCTGGTATTGCCCTGAAATAGTCATTGAAGTACTGACTCTGGGTTCCTTATTTTAAATACTAATATCCTTTCACTGTATTATGAAAATAGTACAGAAATATAAGAAAAAGTATTATTTTAAAAGGAAGCTTTTATTTTCATAGGTAAATGAAAATTAGCCATTGGAGTTGAGGAAAGACTATATTCTCTAGATGAAGGGAATAGAAAATAAAAATAGCAATAAAAGAGCACTTTTCAGAATTACAGGAAGGTCGATTTTCTAAGAATGAAGGTGAACTAGAGAGGGACATTACCTGAGACATAAGAGATTGGACCCATGTCACAAGGGACAATGTATACCAAACAAAATAATTTATTTGATATAGTTTATTTATATATAATTATTACTAACATATAAATTAGGTCAGATATTTTATGTCATATATGTTAATATATTTATGTATAAATATATTGTGTAAATTGGGGCAACTGGGTGGGCTCAGTCATTTAAGCATCTGACTTCAGCTCATGTCATGACCTCACTGTTCATGGGTTCAAGCCCCACATTGGGCTCTGAGCTGATAACACAGAGCCTGCTTGGGATTCTGTCTTTCTCCCTTTCTCTGTAACTCCCCTGCTTGCATGCTGTGTTTATCAAAAGAAATAAATAAACACTTTTTAAAAATTTTTGAAAATTCTAACATATTAATTTGATACATTTATATATTGTAATATAATTGCCATTATAGCAATTAGTATCTCCACCATGCTACATAATCGTCATTTCTTTTTAGTGGTTGGGATAATTAAGTCCTAGTTTCTTAGAAAGTTGGATAATTATAATGCTATATTGTTGTCTGTATTCAATATACTGTGCATTAGATCTCCCTCTATAAATACCATAATTTCCTTATCCATTCTTCCATCGGTGGACATGTAGATTATTTCCATATCTTTGTTATTGTGAATAATGTTTCAATGGACAGGGGAATGAAGATACATCCTTGCAGTACTGATTTCATTTCCTTCGGATGCATACCCAGAAAAGAGATTGCTGGATGATATGTTAGTTATATTTTTAATATTTGAAGAACCTCTATACAGTTTCCAATAATGGCTGCATCAATTTACACTCCCACCTGTAGTGTACAAGGGTTCTTTTCCCCCCATCCTTGCCAACACTTGGAATCTTCTGTTATTTTGATAATGACCATGCTAATAGATATGATGTATAGCTTGTTACAGTTTCAATTTTCACTTCCCTGATGATTAGTAATTTGAACACCTTTTGATTAAAGTTCAAGGTTTCAATCTGGATATTTATAAGACCATTTCATTTCTTATTTTGATTATCTGCTAGAAATAAGATTCTAGAACTAATAGAAGATATCGGAAGAAATATGCCACTTAGGTATTTAAAGAAGCTTATGGATCAGTTAAGTCTGAATACTTCAAGTGAGTATATACACAGTGAAGAAATAAGACAGAGAAGGCACACTAGGGAACATTTGTGTTTAAGGGATGGGGACAGGAGAAGAGACTAGAAAAATAACGAGACTAGAAAATAATGAGAAAAAAAAACCTATCAGAAAGAAAGACGGAAAAGTAGAGACAAATGATTATCATGCAAAGGATTAGAAGATACAAAGCAGTCAATGTGATGAAATATGGCAAAATGGTCAGAAAATATAGGGAGTGAACATTTCCCCATGGATTTTGAGATTTATGAGATACTAGGTTACTTAGGACAACCCAATGAGCCAGTAGGCTGGAAAACAAATGCAGTGGAATGGTGAATGATGCACAAAAAGAATCAAAACCTCTCTTCTATATTTAGAAGCTTTGTTATGAAGAGATGCTTTAGCTCTGGGGAACGTGGAGAAGTCTCAGCGAAGATTGCAGTGAGCTGATCATGTTAACACTGGACTACGTTGAAGGACCGACTATTAAACTGAAGGACATAAGCAGGTCCTTAGGCAAATGGTACAGGGAAAGAATGCAGGACACAACAGGGTCCTTGGCCTTGGGAGAAAATGTCCATCTTCCCTTTAGATCATAAAGGTTCCAGTAAGACTGACTAACTGATAATGGATGCTTCTTTATGTGTGGAGATAAGGAAGATTAAATTATTAATCTTGGGTGGTAGTCTCCTCCAACAGTGCCAAACAATGAGGGATGTCTGTCATATAAAAGTGAGCTTGAAGTGACACCAGACTTTCATAGACAGTCTTATGAAAGAAGAGGGAAGCAAAAGTACTAGGTGTATGATTTTCAACACCTTTCCTGTAAGTAAGATAAACAGCTGGCTTTCCTCCTCTCTTATGTCATTTAAATATTAGCTCCATATATATTAAGTGGTGACAAGGGAGGTGAAAATAAGTGACTCTTTTAGATGTAATCAATTAAAAGCCAAGTTAACTGGCACCTCATTTGCCTTCTGTAAATTGCTCCCCTTCCCAAGAGACCCACCCTTTAATCTGGCCTGGATTGTGATGTTCAAAATTAAAATTTGTTTAATGTTGGCAGGCTCTTTCATATTTCATCAGGAAAGGATATTTTATAAGCTCTAATGGTGCATTTATGATTCCTCTACTTTCAAATTATATTCTTTGTGAATTAAGCAGACTTTAAACCATCTAATAATCTCTCATTTGACACTGAGAAAAAAGTTAGACCCTTTAGTCACTCAAAGGCCCTGCACGAGCTGATCCCCTGCTTGCATTTGAGCTCAGATCCCGGCTCTCTCTTCCAGTGGTGGCCAGGGACCACTCCTGCAGACTCAGAAGAACCTGGTTATTAGCACCTCTCATCACACCTCCCCCGCCCCCTCCCCCATTGTGCCAGTAGCTTGAAATCAATCATGGTGCTTGTATTTACAACAGAAATTGACAAAGTCTAAAAAATGTGACTTGCTTTCTCTACCTTTCCTTCCTTTCCTTTTCCCCTTCCTTCCTTCAAGTCAGTTTAAAAGCCCATCATTGCTTTCTCCTTCCCTTACCCTGTTCAAACCATGCAGGCTTTTTCTTACTATTTCTTGCTTTCTTCTTCTACTTCTTCTTCTACTACTTCTTCTTCTACTTCTTCTTCTTCTTCTTCTTCTTCTTCTTCTTCTTCTTCTTCTTCTTCTTCTTCTTCTTCTACTTCCTCTTCTTCCTCTTCTTCTTTTTCTTCTTTAATGTTTATTTATTCTTTGAGAGAGAGAGATACACAGAGAGAGAGAGACTGACAGAGAGAACAAGCAGGGGAGGGGTAAAGAGAGAGAGAGAGAAAGAATCCGACGCAGGCTCCAGGCTCTGAGCTGCCAGCACAGAGCCTGACATGGGTGCCGGAGTCCAGCTCCAGCAGGTCCAGGGGTCCCTGAAGGATGGACGGTGTTGGCGAGAGAGAGAGTGAGAGAGACTCAAGGTTCTTTCTGGTCACCAGGCAGGCATCTCTGCCCTGTCGGTTTTGGTGTCTTTATTTATAGGTCAAACATTAACATGGATCAGAAAATGGAATTTTTACAATGGATAGCTCTCTGTGATAAGATGTTTTTGGAAAATGTACAGAAACAGGGTTTACAGAAGTCTTCTTGCAGAACTGCCCCAATTATAGTGAGGCTGAGTAACTAAGAAATAACAGGGTGTTCACATTTTAATAACACTAAGATTAAGTCATAGGTTTGTAGATACTCTTATCCATCCTCATCACAGCTGCCAGGGGAAGGGAAGGTGTTTGTGCAATGTAGGCCTTAGGGAAGGGGCTGCTATACATCATCAGTTAGCAAATGTGTATGTGGTAATTTATGTTCTGCCCTGATCTGTTCCTTCTCTCTAAGTTAGGCTCTTTGTCTCCAGGCAAGACTTGGTTTTCCAGTTATATGCTTTATGGCACCAGAGAGCCAGTCATACCTTCAAAGAGTTTAGCTCATTTCCAATACATAGAATAGCCTCTTCGAGTGCATTTACCTTTGTGTCTACTTTTATGATTTCTTGAATAGCTAGGGCATGAGAGACATTTTCGGTTAGTTGATTTACATGTTGAGCTGTATGAACCTCTTGGACTAACGCGAAGGTAGAAACAGAATTGTACATGTAAAGGTCAATCTTTTATGAGTAAGTGTCATTACCCTGTTCATAGCTCAAGGGAACGTATGGAGGGAAACAGGACTTGCCAGAGACACAATGTCTGTTCCCATAATCAAAAGAAGAAGTCCCCACAATAAGTTCCTTCACAAGGTGCAATCATCATACCAGGGCCAGAATAAGGGGACAAGTCACTCCTGATATTGATCAACAAGGTACCTTTGGGCTCAGTGCTCAAGCAGAAATAATTGAGTGGGGGTGGATATTGGTCGTCAACTGATTGGTAAGAGACCGTGCAAACTTGCTTTAAACTCACCAGGAGTTTTCTCGACTAGTGGGCTCAGAATGGCTCCCAACATATGGGGAACCATGAGGTCATGATCCAAGCCTAAGTCAGACACTTAACCAGCTGAGTCACCCAGGTGCCCCTACCATTTCTTGCTTTCAGTATGCAACCTCTCATTTTAGGACCTTTGCATTTTGCTCTTCCTCTTCCTGGAATGCTCTTTTCCAGAATTTCATAGTCCACTTCATACTTTTGGGTCTTACTCATGGGTCACTACTTCAGTAAAACCTTCCTAATTATAGAACGAATGTCCTGTGCTCTCTCCCACTGAAACACACACACACACACACACACACACACACACACACACACACACACACACACACAGCATATCCTTATTTCCTACGTTCTCTTTCAATATCTCTGTGGTACTTATGATCATCTATTAAACTCTGATCTTTTATTAATCAGTTTATTGCTTGCTCTGACCCACCCAATATATATTTCCATTGTTTTGAACAATACTGAATGCTCAGTTCCAGAAGAATACTACTCAATAGTAGCTTGTTGAATAAATAAAGTAACAATACCATTGATGCCTTTAAATATATTTAACAAGCTTTAACATTTCTTCTTGTTTTTATTACAATATTTATTAAGAATACCAAGATCCTATTGTACTTTTTCTCTATATTTTTAAATTGTTATTATCACTTGACAATAAAATAATAAATATCTTATAATCAGTAAGATGGCTTAGGTATCATGTAAGAAATTAGAACAGCCCAAAGATGGCACCTAGTTGTTTAAATTAAAGCATAATAATTCAAAATTAACTTAAGTCAAATAAATGTAAAAAAAATTATATTTTGTAAAAAATGATCTCTTATTCTTTTGCTGCTCATGAGTGAGGCTCTCTGCAGTTTTCTTAATAGCATGTGGAATGGGGCCATGGGCTAGGACTGTGTCTATTGCTCTACTTCTGTGAAAGGTACATGATGCAAGCAGTGATCAGTGCAGTCCCATCATCCAAGAACTCTCCACATAAATTTATAGCAGGTGGGTATTGCCATGAATCCATATAAAATAATTTCCTTGGAGAACTATTTCAATTGTGAACACACAACATGTATTTAAAATGTGTTACTTTACTTGTATCCATTTTCCTGAACTGTATGATTATTTTTTCCTCCCATGACCATGAATTATAGACCAAAATTGACTTCATGGCAAGCTTCTGCTTGCTTCAGTAATAATGAATTGAATCAGTGCCATTCAGCATTTGAATAAATTTTTGATACTGTGATATAATAGAGAAAAAGTCTGTGCATAACTGGATTATTCTCCAAAATCTGGTACTGTTAACATAAATAAATAAACAGAAAAAAGACTAAAATATGAAAGCAGTAAATTTGCACAGTCAATATGAGCAAGAGAAAGGAAAGCGACAGTATGGAGAAAAAGAAACCGGTCTGATTGCATATTAAGCTCTCTTTCCAAAGAATCAATTGGATCTATTTTATTTGATTTCTTTTTATTTTATTATTTTATTATTTTTCATTAAGTTTTAATTTTAATTCCAGCATCATTAACATACAGTGTTATATTAATTTCAGGTGTACTTGGACCCCATTTTACTTTTTTAAAAAAATTTATTTATTTCAAAGAGAGAGAGAATAGTATGAACTGGAGAGGTGCAGACGGAGACTGAGAAAACCCCAAGCAGGCTCCGGGCTAGCAGCACATGGAACCTGACATGGAGCTTGAGCTCATAAAACCGTGAGATCATGACCTGAGCCAAAATGCCAAAATTAAGAGTTGGACACTTAACTGTCTGAGCAACCCAGGTGCCCCTTGGATTCCATTTTAATCTACTCTTTATTTATGAAACTCACAAGTAAAAATAAATGGGACCATCTTAACATGTGAACTTTAACTTGGAACATTCTGTTGATAAAATACCTAAAATTATATAATATATATATATAATTCTCAATCTCTCAGCTTTATCCAGTCTATACAGCACAAAATTACTCGTTTATCCAGTCTATACAGCACAGATCTACCAGTATTACTGTAAACACACACACATAATTCTGGATTTTTAGATTTAGGCCTCCATTGCTTTCTCTTGGTCTTTTAGCAACGGTATTCCAGACATTTACAGATCTGTTTCAATCTATGTTTACAGTCCCATTTCTTTCCTCTCTCACTTTTTTTACTCTTTACTTTAACCTCGCTAAGAGCTCCTTATCTCCTACCACTTTCCAAACATTCTGTGTTTTTTCATGACTCCTAGCTCTGCACCTTCTTCTTCCTGGAAACTTTGTTCTACGTTTTTCCACCCTTTTGACCTACATATACTGGTGAGAAAAATCAGATCCTATTTCCTCTGTAAAGAGTTTCTTCTCTCTGGTCCTTTTAATGAGTAAGCCATCATATCACTAGTTCCACAGAACTCTGTCTGTACCTCTGTCATTGACATCCATACACAAGTGTTTTTATGGCACATTTTATTTTAAAGATTGTTTATGTGTGTCTCTGCATGTCTGCACTGCTTATTATTTAAAACAGAGAATTTGAGCTTATTCATTTTTTTTTATCATGACACGAATCCCATTTTCAGGCCCTTTGTAATTTACCAATTTGTTGTTAATTATGGAATTAAAAAAATGAGGAGATTGTTTTATAGAAAATTCTAGAAATGCAATCCTCCCAAGATTCCTATACTATGGTTTTTCAATCAAACTTGAATCCGGGTACCGCTGTGAGGGATGTTGAAGGTAGAATTAAGGTACTAGTTGAATGTCTCTAAATTAGGGAGAATATCCGAAATTATCTATTTGGATCAAGGTAGTCGTGTGACCATTAAAAGCAGCAGAATGCTAAGGGACCTACTGGAGCCGTGCAGCTCGTGCACGGGGATGGATGGAGAAGAGGCAGACGGAAAGATAAGAGGCATCTGGAACATGAAAAGGACTTACTGCTGATGCCTTTGAGAGAGGAAGGAAGAGGGCTGTGAGCCAAGAAGTGTGGTTGGCTTGTGGAAGCGGATGACCCTTGACTGACAAGCAGCAAGAAAACAAAAATCTGGGAGCTACGACCTCCTGGAACTGAATTCTGCCAGCAACTTGAATAAGTCCGGAGCCCATTCATCTCAGAACATCAGAAAGGAACACAGTCTTGCTGGCACCTCGATTTCAGCTTTGTAAACCTTTGTCAGGATTCTGACTTCCAGAACTGTAAGATAATAGATAAAAGCATGGTGACTTATGGCGGTGGTAGAGAAGAAATATAAAAACAATGACTTGTATTCTTTCTTCAGAAAAAAAATAAAGACGTTTATTCAGTGTTCCGCTTAAGGTGCATCACCCTAGGCACTGTTCCATGGGCTAAAAACAAAATGGTGAACAGGAAAAAGCCTCAACTCTCATGGAGCTTAATTCAATTCAGCTTGCCATTGAGCTACCAGTATAAAACTTTTTAAAATCATTAATTATCTGCATGACTGTAAATAATTCAGTGACTAATCAGTGTGGAGAATTAAGGTTACCACAGTGAGAACAGATTCACTGTCTCCTACCACCTTTCATTTAGGATTTACGTTCATATACCTACCCTAGTGGAGATTCTCTGGAATTATTTTTTCCTTGTTGAATTGATTGCATACAATTTTTGTCTAATATAATGTGGTTTTTCTTCAGTTCTTTTGAGAAATTAGATTGCCTCATGGTAAGAGGCACAATTTAATCCTGTTATTGAGATTTTGTTTTCTTAATATTTAATTTTCTAAGTGATTTTGCAAAAACCGCCACATGTACAGATATGGAAAGTGATTTTCATAAAGGTCCCTCAAATTCCATATCATTTCAGCTTTTTTCACCAAAATTGTATGCATATTTTTACTTGCTAGAATGCATAATAGTGGAGTCAGTTCCCTTTAGGACAAAATGTTTTAAAAAATATGAATATGCTTGGGGCGCCTGGGTGGCTCAGTCAGGCATTCAATCTTGGTTTCTGCTCAGGTCTTGATCTCACAGTTTGTGAGTTTGAGCCTTGCATCGAACTCCACACTGTCAGTGTGGATCCTGGTGGAGATTCTCTGTGTCCCTCTCTCTCTGCCCCTCCCCTTCATGTGCTCTCTCTCTCTCTCAAAAAAAAAATAATTAAAAAAAATAAATACATCAATTTAAACAAATTAATGTGCTTTTCTTTTTTTGCCATTTTGATGAGTTTCATTCTGTTGGGCTTGGATGGCTGTGTTCTATTTATTCCCTCTTGGATGGAGAAATGAGAATGGGTTGAAGATTAGGGTATTACTGTATCCATGTAAAGAGAAGGAGGAACACAAAGACTGTATAAGGTTGGGGCTTAGAAAAAATTATAGAAATAACATAAAGGTTTTGAAATTAAAAATGGGGTGATTTGAAGGCCTTCTTTTAAGCTCTGAGAAAAGATTTTCTAGCATCATTTTGCTTCAGTTAGGACATCAAAAGCCTGACCTATGGATTCAGCTCACAGTTAACCCCTCCCATGGAGAAGACTCCCCTCATCTCTGTCATCAGAGCCGGCAGATTTGCTCATGAGAGTGTCCGAAGATAAGGAAACAGGACTCACTCATAGATAACTGTGAAATGGTAAGTAAAGAGAAGAAATAGGGAAGCTTAACTGTCACATTGTTGTTCAGATTTGCCCCTTACGTACCTTGACCTAGAGGTGGGAAATTTTATTACATGAGTGAAGCAGGTGTGGAATCTTGCTTTGGACTCCTGTTTGGTGCTCTTAGAGGGAACCTCTGCTGTGCAGAGATGGCTTGTAGGTATGCATAGTCTAGCCTAGTGGAGAAGGTACAGAGGACTGCATGGAGGAAGAAGAGGCCAGGTCCCTATAATGGCTTAGACCCATGAGGCATGGCACCAAGTTGGGCAAGATTAGGCACAGCAAGCCTCAGGTTGTCTTCCCAGGTCAGGGGCTCCAAGAATAGAATAGGGTCTGAAGCCAGAGAAATTATTGAGGAAAAACAGAGTCTTTAAGGGTATAGGTCAATGATCTCCAAGAGTCTTACTTGATCCCAAAAGACAGACTGTATTTAACAGCTATAAATGCTGCTTTCTGTAGGAAGAAGTGAGACGTTGCCCTGGAAGCCAAGAGAGTCATAAATGCACTTCATTAAGTCCCCTGCTCCCAGTTCACAAGGAGCCCACAGACTTCCACACGCATGTCCCTGTGGAAGGGGCAGGGAAGGGAGATGGAAAACGGAACAGTCCGAGCCTGAAGATGTTACCAAATCCCAAGTGTGGCTGCTTGTCACGTGAAGTGCCAATACTCCAGAGACCAGTGTTGATTGGAAAAGGACATGAGATTCATGCAGGAGACCAGCTACCTGGTGAGAAGGCTGACTCTTGTCCAGTAACCAACGCCATGGTTCCTGTCCAGCCAAGAAGTTTTCAAATGGACAAAAGGTAGTTAATCAATGGGGGGGTTCAGTGCCTATAACTGTAACTTTTCCTGATTCCATGTAGATGTAGGTAAATATTTACAGCTTTCACTGCTTCGGGGTTGTGCCTGAAGTCCAGTTCTGTGACCTGTGAGGGCTTTCAACGCTTCTCCTAGAAAAGGATGTAAGATTTATAGATACACAAAGCGGGTTAGTATATCAATCATATGAACTAAAGAACATCAATTAAAAATCACCAAGCTAGTTATGAAGATCAAGGCAGCCTCAAAGATTCTTACTGTTTTTTTTTAAGAAGAAATAGAATGATGGAATTTTGGGAACTGACAGAGTAAAATCAGCTTCAACTAAAAAATCACATAAAATTATTATTATTCTTTATTAGCATAAACTAGGATAAGGATAAGGCTTGTTGAAGACCAGTCCAAGACATATTTTCTTGGCACATTCAAACGTCAGTGCAATAGCATTTGCTAACCCCATCATATATGTTTTGGAAGTTCCTTTCTCATTTTGAGTTTTCTACAGCTAGGTTACAATTTTCCCCATTTAACATGATTTTGATTTCGTGTATTCTCTGGAGGCATATGAAAATATATATTTATAATCCCAGCACCTTGTATTCATATCACTTTTTATAGATTCAGTGTGTTTTCCCTTGCATGATCCTTCCTGATCTTGTGACTGGGGGGTGGGGGTGGGGGCACAGTATACAAGTTCTCCAGCAGCATGAAATGGCGTAAATTACTTAGGTCTACCATCACTGCAACTCCCGAGGGGAAATCACTGGGCTGTAGAAGCCGAAGACTGGCAGGTTTAATTATAACAGTAATACTAATGGAAGTTAACAACTGTTAAGCCTTATTTGCCACACACCTTTTTTACATGGTTTATAATGATTCCTCCATTTAATTTTTACACAAACAATTTTCAGGAGGCCATCTCAGACTTAAGAAACTAAAATAGACAAGATTTCTGTGTCAGGTTCTGAAAAGTTTCTACAAAGTTTTATACTTGATTTTACTTTAAATATGTGGGGATTTAAGGAGTTGAAAGTCCAGAGGCTTTACAGTTAAAGAAATTGTTTTATGATATATAACCCTAGATCCCAGGGACTATTTTCTTAAAAAAAATTCTTTAATGTGTATTTATTTTTGAGACAGAGAGAGACAGAGTACAAACAGGGAAGTGCCAGAGAGAAGAGACACGGAGACACAGAATCTGAAGCAGGCTCCAGGCTCTGACCTGTCATCACATAGCCAAATGCTAGGGTCGAACTCACAGACTGAGAGATCATGACCTGAGCCAAAGTCAGAGGCTCAACCGAATGAGCCACCCAGGTACCCCTCTCAGGGACTATTTCCAGTACCACTCATTTTTGGCAGCTCTTTGTCATTCAGCTTTTAAAAGATTCATCAAAGGAGGATATCATTTTTGACTAGAAACTTTTGTTTTCTCTAGTAATTTTATATAAGTCAAATTTTTCCTCTAAGGTATTCTCAGTTTGTTGAGTAATTTTTGTATGTTTTTTCCTTGGATACTGAGTGACTAATGAATTTAAATATTTTCAATGCAATATGTTTTTCTTGGAACATGCTTACTGTAGGAGCAGAAATTATTTTCCTTTCTTCCCTCCTGTGTACTTTGACTGTTCTAATAATTAAATTGATATAAGACAGATTGATGGATGAAAAACAAATTTTGTACATAAGGGAGCCCCATATAAATATGAGCCCCAAAGGACAGCCAGTTAACAGGCTTGTGTAACATTCTAAACTAAGGACAGGGTAGAGGTCTGGGGATTCAGAGGGGAGGAGAGCCATTCAAAGGAAGGCAGGGATGTTTGGAAAAGAAAGGTTGCCCTGTTATGCAATATGTTTCTTAGGTAAAAAGGTGTCTCTATTAATCGCTTTCTTTCTGGTACAAGCCCCCTTTCCAATGTAAATTTGTGCAGTTGAGGGGGAGGTAAAGAGCTTTTCCTGATCTGTTTGGGTTTTGATTGCCTTTAGCTCACAATAATCATTCTGCCAAGGAGACATATTTTGGGGTGGCAAATTCTGTTCCCTTTCATGGCTAACTAAGGATTCTGTGGTTGTTAACAAAAGATTTGGAATACCACTTGCTAAACATGGTTTTAAAAAGTATCAAACCAGTGTAACAGCTTTTTTGGGGGTAGACAAAGATCCTTAATCAAACTTTAGTTGTTGTTTTCATTCTGTTCAGAACTCTTTGATTTATAAATATGTTTTTGGCATTTTCTCCTAACTAAAATTGTCTCATGTTAACTAGTTTAATTTAAAAAGATAATATGTAAGACTGAATTAATGTAAATTATTTGTTTTATTCATGATTCCACCATATCATTAGCACAAAATATAAATATTTTGTTCAGAATTAGAGATTATTCTAATAATATATGAAGACTAAAGAAACTCAATCAGAAAATACATTTTATTATAGGGACCTAGGTTACCTTTCATACTGTGATGTATTAATACATTTATGTCATAGATATTATCTAAATTAATTATCACAGTGTTACAAGTAGAGATATAACGTGTTCAAACAAATAGGAAAACAATTAAATTTAAGAATATCAAATGTTTTAATGTAGAGAATCTGTTATTTGTGTATCCATCATTGTGAGATATTTATTGTTCTAGGCTACAGAGTTGTCTTAACTCTAAAATAGCAAAATAACCAATTTGATCATTTAAAAAATTTTTTTTAAGTTTATTTGAGAGAGACAGAGGCAACACGATTAGGGAAGGGTCACAGAGGTGGGGGAGAGAAAATCCGAAGCAGGCTCCCTGCTGCCAATGCAGATCCTGACATCTGGCGAACTCATGACTATGAGTTCACGGCCTGATGAAACCAGAGTTCATGACCTGAGCCAAAAGTAAGAGTCAAATGCTTAGCTGACTGAGCCACCCAGGTGCCCTTGATCATTTATTCTTCTTTGGATAAGTTAGCTGTTCTGGTACAAATCTTGGAACAAAATATATGCAAAATATATTTATTTGATCTCTGGATTTATTAAATAAAATAAATTTATTTATTTGAAATTACTGAAAGGAATCAGCAAAATAATGGTGCCTGTCAATACTGGAAAGAAGTACAGGGAATGAAGACTTAAATTATGATTGGACCAACGGTACACCTGGAATTCAGAAAAATAGACCCAGCCCTCATTAGGTCTATGACCCCAGAGAAGCAAAAAGACCTCTCTTAGCACGATGTTTGCTTCTGAAGTATAAAAGGATGTGACCAGAAGTTAACAAGTATATTAGTGAGAGTTCTGAAGGCCAGGAGAAGACTGAGCCTTGGCTCCAAGAGAGTTAGGCAGAGAGCAAAGTCTCTCCCACTCAGCCTTTTTTTGTTATATTCAGGTTTCCAAAGAACTGAATGAGGTCCAGCTACATTGGAAAGCACCAAGTACTTGAAGTTTCATCCAGAAACTTCATCACTGCAGCATCCAGATGAATGTTTAACCAAATATCATGGGTCCCCATAGTCCAGTTAAGGTGACACATAAAATTCACTATCACAACAAACTCTATTCCAGATATTCTCTGTTCTGGTTTACTAACCTTTTGCTAAATCAGATCCTCCACTCTTTTCATCTTACTTTGCCTACAAACCACACCATTTCCTTTAGTTAAAACATGTCCTATATTTTACTGTTTTCTTTTGTACACTCTAATTGTACTAGCATTATGAGTGATGACGCATTACACCATATGCTGTCTGTCTCTTCAGCAATTATGTTCTCTATTCTTCCCCTCCCGATCCCAGGGCCATATCCTCGGACTTTCATCTCTCTGAGATAAATTCAGACGATCCAAAGGAATCACCATTTTGCAGAATGAAAAAAGAGAAATATTGGCAGTTTTTCTGTTTCAATGTCATTTACCAGTATATCTGCTTTGGAACAAACCAGGACATTCAGTTCATTAATTTTTTTCCTTATTTCTCTAATGTTTTTAGTCTCCTATACTATGTTTTTCTCCTTGCTTAGATTCTATAATCTACTATCTAACATTCTTTGAATAGTATTCTTATCCCAATTTTCTAGTATCTTTCAGCAAAGTAAATCTAGCAACTGGATTACTGATCAATTTTAGAGAAAAATTGCAAGTGAGCAGACCAGATTTACTCTGATTTGTAACATCAAGTAAGACCTCTAATTTCATCCACCAATCTCAGTTTTCCTGTTCAGTGCTCATTCCAGTTTTCAAAAAACAAACATTTCAATATTTGCCTTTGACATCTTCCTTTCGTTCTCAGCAATTAACTTTATATTCTGTATCACAGCAAATATAAAAATCGTAAATGAGAGTTTTCTTGAACTTTCTATCATTAACGAAAACAACAAACAGCAGATATGCACACATTTTCATTATACTATCTAGTTAAATTTTAAAACTTGCCCTTTCTACTATGTTGCTCTATACTGACACGATTTTAGATTCACCTGTTGATATAAAAAAAAGAGAAAAAATGTTTTTAGAAGTAAAGTTGTTTTGGGGTATTCTGAGTGTTATATGTAGGTGATAAATCATTGGATTCTATTCCTAAAATCATTATTGCACTATATGCTAACTAACTTGGATGAAAATTAAAAATTTAAAAATTTAAAAAAGAAATACTAAAAGAACGGAAAAACAAAAACAAAAAACCCCACATAAGTATTCATGCTAAGGACTTAGCTGGAGCAAATGTCCAAAGACAGGAAACATGTAGGGTTCTAATAAAATATGACACTTTGATCTCTGCTCTCCCCCCAAAATTGGCATCTTCCAAATCGTCACAAAATTTTGTTCTCTACTAATATGGTGAACTGCACTGTTTAATTTTCAAAAATTAAATTAATCTTGTTTAATGAGGATAAACTCTTCTTGGCCATTGTCCAGGATTGTATTCTCTATTGTTTAATTCAACTTGTTAATATTTTAAGACTTTCGCATCTATACTCATGAATGATATTGGTCTTTGGGGTTTGCTTGCTTTCTTCCCTGTTTTCAATATCTTTCACAGATTATGCTTTTATGGTTATACTGGTCTTATGAAACAGGTTAGTAGCTCTTCCTTCCCTTTTTATTTTCTGAAAGTCTTTGGGAAAGATTAGGGCCATATCTTCCTTCCTTATTTGACAGAATTCAGCATTAAACCCATCTGAGGTTGGGTTTTCTTGAAGAAATTTTGTTGAATATAAATTCAATGCTTTTCATAGAAATGGAGCTACTTACATTTTATGTTCCATCTTTGTAATTTGTGTCAAATTGAATTTTTTCAAGGAATATGTGTACTTTATATAAATCAAGTTGTCAATTGTTTTTGGTGTAGGTTGTTTATAATATACTCTTATTATTTGTTCACTGTCTCTATGATCAAAAGTGATAAGCTTTCTCTTATTCCTAGTATTGGTAATATGTGCCTTTCTTTCTTTTTTTTTTTTAAAAAAAGAGACACAGCATCATCTCGGGAGGGTCAGAGAGAGAGGGAGATACAGAATCTGAAACAGGCTCCAGTCTCTGAGCTAGCTGTCAGCACAGAGCCGGACGCGGGGCTTGAACCCACCACATGTGAGATCATGCCCCGAGCTGCGGAAGTCGGATGCTTAACCGACTGAGCCACCCAGGTGCCCCATATGTGCCTGTCTTATTAATCTATTCAAGGTTTATCAATTTTACCAACTTTCTCAAAAATCAATTTTTAGCTTTATTAATTTTCCGTTTGAATATTCAACATTTTGTTCACCTGATTTTTATGATCTCTTTCATTGTATTCATTTTGGGGACATTTTGTTCTGACTTTTCTAGCTTCTTGATAATTTTGGATCATTGGTATTTGGGATATTTCTTCTTGTTTACACAGGCAGTTCAAGTTACAGATTTCATATTAAGCATGGCTTTCAACTAAATCCCACAGTATTGGTATGCTGAGTTTTTATTATCACTGAAATCATAATCTTTTCAAGTATTTTCTTGTGATTTTTTTCTTTAATACATATTATTTAAAAGCTTTTGCTTTTTAAAATGTATTGGAGATTTGCATAGGTATTTTATTATTATTACATTTTTAAAACTACCTAATTAATTAATTATTTTGAGAGAGAGAACTCATGGGCAGGGGAGGAGTAGAGAGAGAGGGAATAAGAATCCCAAACAGCCTCGACTCAGTGTGGAGCCTGAAGCGGGGCTCAACCCCATGAATGGTGAGATGATCTGAGCCAATATCAAGAGTTGAAGACATAACTGACTGAACCACCCAGACACCCTAATTATTATTACTTATTTTTAAATAAATTTAATTTTTGGTCAGAGTACAGAATACTCTGTATGGTCTCATTCTTTGGACTTTGCTAGAACTTATACTTTGGCATGTGTGCTATCTTGGTAAATATATGACATGCACATGAAAGTAGCGTGTATTCTGCAGTACTTGATGTAGTATGTATAAACACCAATGGAATCAAGACGGTTGATGATGTCAGTAATGTTTTTTATGAATTCACTGATTTCTTCAACTGCTAGTTCTAGTAATTGCTCAGAGGGCTGTTAAGTTTTCTAACTTGGTGGAATTCTTCAATTTTTCCTTTTAATTTCATCAAATAAATCACTTCTGGTATTTAGAAAGCTTATTATTAGGTGCATGACACATGTTTTTTATGTGACCCCAAGTAGCCACTCTAGTTCTTTTATGCTTATATACTTTAAGTATCTCTGCCTTTGTGGAAGTCCCTTTTCTTAGATATAGCAGACCCTTCCACTTGCTTCTTACTCACAGAATGCAGCAAAGGGGATGGGGTACATATGATTACATTCACGTGAGCATGATTCCCTCTGCAGTACTCATAATACTAGAGTCTCTCTCCTGGCTTTCTGGTTTTGAAGAAGGAAGCTGCGGTGAATTCTACAACCACAAGGACAGAATGGTACCAGCCGACCTGATATCGGGGAAACAGATCCTATTTAGGCAAACCTTCACAAGAGAATCCATTCTTGGGGAAGGTACTGTGAATGCAGCTCTGTGAGACACAAAGCAGAAAACCCAGCTGCGCTGTGTCTGAACCCCTCACAAAAACTGTGAGATAAGAAATGTGTTGCAGTACACTACTGTGTTTGTGGCAATTTGTTATATAGGAATAGAAAATGAATCCAGCAGGGGTCCATTTGTTTATGCTCAAACTCTCTGTGTCTTCATATTTTTCATGTATCTCTATAGATGACAAAGGGTTGGAGCCTGCCTTATTCTGTATTATGGTGCACTCCTCCAATAGTGGGTCAAGAATCTATGCTCCTTCTAAGTTGTGATACAGTCATTTCAAAACATGGGTTCTAAGATTTTAGCAGCAGGGGAAAAGAATTGGTTTTTACTGCTTCTGCTCAGAAATGATGTGTTTCAAATCCGTGCAGTCCATTAGCCAGAAATAGTCACATGGTCCCCAGTTATCTCCAGAAGAAGCTGGGAATTGCATGGGAACAAAGAGAACAAATAAAAGTTTTTATCTAGGCCAAAGGCTTAACAAGGAGCCACTAGCAATAGTATTAGGATTATCAATTTCACAAATGTTACTGTGTATTTCTGGAAGTTCTAGGGAATATAATTAAGCAATGGAGAAAAAACCCTTTAATTATTAGAAATAAAATAATGAAATCATCCTTAAAGTATTTGAAAATTAGAGGTTTACATAACTGGAAAACAGTAGAAAATCAATCTTCACAATGATTATTTTCTCTATTCTCTGTCTTTTTTTAAAAAAATTTTATAGTTTATTTATTTTTGAGAGAGAGAGACAAAGCATGAGCGGGGGAGGAACAAGGGAAGAGGGAGAAAGAGACACAGAATCCGAAACAGGCTCCAGGCTCTGATCTGCCTGCACAGAACCAGACGCGGGGCTCGAACCCACGCAGTTGATGCTTAACCCACTGAGCCACCCAGGTGCCCCATACTCTTTATCTTTTTAAAATCCACTCCTGTCAGGATACAATATAATCCCCATTTGTCCAGTGAAACTAGTCTTGTCTAATTGTCTATTCTTTGTCTCAAATTAATTGATTTCTCAATAGTAACACACACACACACACACACACACACACACACAGCCTTTTATACATTTATATGTATATATCACTTTAATTGTACATTCACTATATGTACATATGTACACAACCTGAATATATAATTGTGGTTTTACTTTCTACATTCTTATCATTTTTTGAATGGCTGGTTTTATATAATTTATATTTTGTATTTTCAACCTCTGAATTTTAGAGTTCCCCAGAGCTCAAGCACAGTTTATTTTTTCTCTACAAGATCTCTAGACGGTCCTATCTAGTCTTATGGCTTTAAATGCCATCTAAAAGTAAGTGGTTCTGAAATTTATATCTCACAGTTGTGGTCTTTACTATGGAAGCTTTTAGCATTTCCTCTTTACTATTAGTGTTCAAGTTTCACCAGAATGTATCTAGTTATGTCTTTTAAAAATTTTATACTAGATCAAAAAAAGAATTGAGCAATAAAGGTCAGTAACACCAGAGAGAACATGAAGACACGTTCCTTCCTCCAGACTGAGCAAATGTTATTCCATTTTCTAAATGGAATTTCTCTTCAGCATTTATTTCATTGTCTACATTTAAAATTGCTGTTGTGTTGAATTTGTGGTAAAAATATTGCTTTTTCTTTTTCTTTTTTTTTTTTTTAATTTTTTTTAAATGTTTTATTTATTTCTAGGAGAGAGAGAGAGACAGCGTGAGCAGGGGAGGGTCAGAGAGAGAGGGAGTCACAGACTGAAACAGGCTCCAGGCTCTGAGCTGGCAGTCAGCACAGAGCCCGACGCGGGGCCCGAACCCACGAACCGCGAGATCATGACCTAAGCGAAAGTCGGACACTTAACCGACTAAGCCACCCAGGCGCCCCTAAAATATTGCTTTTTCTATTACATCTTCTTCAGTTTTCCTTAATTTTTATGCAAGATCCTTTTTGTTTCTTAAGTTGTACATTTTCTGGAATTTGGTGACATTAGAGTAAGTGTGTGTGTGTGTGTGTGTGTGTGCACGCGCGTGTGTGCCTTGCTTGATTAAGCAGTGGTTGGCAGTTGAGGCTTTTGGAATGAAAAGCTGTGGTGAACATTATGAACTGCTGCTGCATATTTCATCCACAGTTCACCCAAGTTTGCTTACTTCCCTTCACTAATAGGCTGTTTTAATAAGTCAAAACAATGAATGGAACCCCATGACACAGAGTGAGGCAAACCTCATGGTTAGGTTCTCCTTAGGGTATGAGGTTTTAGAGCAGACACTGGGCTGGGAGTTCCCACAGCTGTTGTTAAAGAAAAGTTTTCCTCTGGGTTTGGAAGACATTCCTGTGATACCTTCAGAGATAGAACTGCCTCTCTTTTATTTTCTCTTCCATCTGGACCCATGAAGGTTCTAGATTTTCCTCATGTTTCTGCTATGATTGTCTTTTGGGTCCCAGGATTTGATTAATAGTTTTTAAATTCCTGGGTGGAATATAAAGAATGGAGTTATAATGATTAGTGATAACGGATTAAATGGATATATGGTGACTAAGTGCCTATTTAGAAATATTAACACTTTTCTTCATGAGCACTGAATGCTACCTGTAAAACTAGTGATGAGATTACTTACACAAATGAATCATACATGTTATACTCTTAAGAACAAAAATGGTGTAGCCTATATCCATGTTGCTGTATATGTCCTATGGTCAGTGTTATCTTTGTGTCTTGGGTTTGTATAATGTAATGCTGGTGAAATATGTTTTCCCTAGGCTATAAGATGTAAGAAAATAGAAGTAGAAACTACTTTCAAACAGAAATTGCTTTATACATTACTTGAATATTTTAACTTCATAGTATTCTCAATGAAGGTCAAAATAGTTATTGTAGACTCATCTTTGCTGATCAGAAAGACTTTAGAAAATGAAATATTTAAAAAAATTTTGTTCCATATAATAAAAAATAAATAAGAAACATTTGCTTGTTGGAATGAACACAAGCTTGTATTTATCACTGGGTATGCTTTTACAAAAATCAGTCTTCAGTATATTAAAGATAAAATTCTTTAAAATGGAATCACAGGGAGAATGTAATGCTGAGAAATATGATTTTACTATGTGCCAAATAATAAATTAGAAAACTTCCATGCATATGTCATACAAAAACTAGAAAAAATTTCAAATTCTGTCATCTCTTACAGATACATGTAAATAGTATTTGTGAGTTATATATACTACGAAACTGTCAAATGATTGATGGTAAGGATCAACTAGTTATGTCTTTGCTCAGGACAGAAGTTATGTGTCGGGGGTAGGTTGCATATCCTGGAAGACAACCAAGTGTTTAGATATGTGTATCTCAGGACAAAGTATCAATTGAATACTAATAAATAGAAAAATAAATATCAACATAAGCCACCTTGTTTGTACTGCATATTATCAACAATATCATTGAGTTTATATTTCACAGAGAGCATTATACAATTACTGTTGAATTTTTTAGTAGTGTTAAGACATGATTTTGTCTCCAGGTTAACAGAAGTGAGGAATAAATACTTACAGTCATCATAACTCATAAATGGTTTTGTAAAAGATAGAGGCTTAGACTTGGCTGATACTCATGTTCTAATCTTTGTCCCCTTTGACTAATCTTTTGTCATCTCTGGTACTCAGTTGCTATAATATTATTGAATCGGCATAATTGATCTCACAGATCTCTCCCTCTCTAATATTCTATGATATTGTGATCCTATGGCAATGTGATGTATGGTCAATGTAACAAGGGTAGTACTTAGCAGCTGTGATAAGGGGTCTGGTGTTTGACCTGCATTAGAATATACTGGCAAGAACTTTTCTCTGCTAAAACTACAGCTCCTAATGTTTGGACATTATTGAAGTATGAATCCTTAAAAGAAGGTGCTATGTTGAGAGGGGTGAACTTGGCCCCATTTACCACTACCAAAGTTAAAAGAGAATTACACTCTTAGTGTATTAATAAGTAAGATCTTGCAGTTTGCAAGTGGGAGGAAAGACACTGGAACAGCAGATATGTTGAAAATTTATTAGCATTTTGGCACAGGTTCAGATAAATCAAAGCATACATTGTAGAGAAGAGAAATATAAGCAGTATGTTAAATATATGGTTTAATAATGACAAGTAAATTTATAATGATATGACGTTTGTTTTTTGTCCCAAATCATTTGAATTGTTCAAGTGGGAAACAAACCTCAGCCTGATGTAGGAGAGGGAATTAGAAAAACTTTCCTTTTTTTCCCAATGTACTAATATAGTTTCTCCCAAGCATTGAAAAAACTGCAAGGTGAAACTATAGAAAATAGGATTCTTCTATCCCCTCAAAACAAACTGAGGTCCTGAAAATGTAAAACAAAATTGTATTTTTTTATAATTTCAGGGACTTAGGTAACTATATTCAGTATACTCTTCAGTCAAAATTATATGAAACACTAAAGAAACTTATCTTAAAGTACTCAGAACAATATGTGAAACAATGATAATGCCAAGTCAAGAAGCTTCGAATTTGAATACACAGGCATTCTTAAAAGTCTTCAATTTTGAATGGAGTCATGTCTACAACTTTGCAATAGCTGAAACTTAAGACCTGCAATAAGAAAATTCTTAATGAAACAGGTGTTGCTTTTAGCATTAATCAATATATAGAATAGCATGCACAGTGAGAAGGAAGAATTGATTAATAAGAGACACATTGATATACCCAGATCGCAGTATCGTCAACGACCAGAGACCACCAGGGAGACCGAGTCACGCATGCAAAGGCAAAGGGCTTTATTACGGGCTCAAGCTCAGGTTCCCAGACCTCACTAATGCAGTGGATCTGTGCTGAAAGCCCCAAACAAAGGCAGAGTAGGGTTTTTATGGGGTTTGTGACGGGGGAGTTACAGAAATTGTGACATGGGAATAGTGATCCAATCATAATTATTCAACATTATTGACAGCGGATTTGACCATACACATTGTCTAGAGTATTTGTTACTTTTGGCGGGATCCAATCACAACATTTAGAGTACCTTTAAATTCAACCAATCACAGAGAGAGCCTACGGTCTTGTTCCGTGACTAACAGGTTAACTTTAACGTTAGGTAACAGGGTCCTATCTATAGTTTCTATCTCTAGGCCTCTCCCTCAGTAATGTGTAGGGTGGTCGCTGGCCTTTCCTGATTGGGTGTTGCAAGGGTGGTTTCTCCTGCCTTGGATAATGTGTAACTGCCTGATAGTTTCAGGGAAGCTGAAACTTAGGCCTTCTAGTTTGGAGGGGAAACTTAAAGCCTGTCGTGGAGTCAGTATGGTTTAGACTTGTGTCCTTACAATGTAAGCTCCCAATGAGGGAAGTGCTTTAGTCCAGGTCTTACTATAATTTCTTGACTGTAATTAGCAAAATTTAATTTCAGTTTTAAAGACGTCTTTAAAGATGTACATCTCTTAGAGTTTAAAATAAACCAAATGGTGTGGAGATGTATGAATATAGAGCTAAATTCCATGTGTCATCTGGTCCATATTGCATTATGTCAAGATGCTACATTCTTTGTTGATTATACCCTTGGTAGGCCATCTGTTAATATTAGATTATATAGCTTTTAGCAGAGTAAAAAGTCATAGTAATGTTCATTCACCTCGGCATATGTTATTTTTGTTCTTATTGAAATATATTTGACGTATAGCATTGTGCAAATTTAAGGTGTACAATATGTGGATTTGATATATTTATATATTGTAATATGACTGACATTGTAGCAATAGTAAGTTACTATCACATGTTACAAACTTATCATTTCTTTTTTGTGGTGGGAAATAATCAAAACCTAGTCTTTTAGCAAGTCTGATGACTATAATACAGTATTATTGTATATATTATGTTCCTAAAATTTGTATGAAACCACAAAATATTCCAAATAACTCAAGCCATCCTGAAAAAGAACAAAACTGTAGGTATCACAACTGTGGATTTCAAGCTATGCTGCAAAGCTATAATAATTAACATGTATGGTTTTGACATAAAAATAGGTAATAGATCAATGAAACAGAATATAAAGTAAAGAATTAATTCCCATGTATGCAGCCAACTAATATTTACCAGGGGAGTCAAGAACGTTCAATGGATAGAGAATAATCTTCCAACAAATGGTGTTGGGAAAACTTGATAAACAACACAGAAAAAATGAAATTGGACCACTACCCTATACCATTCATAAAAAATTAACTCAAAGTGGATCAAAAACTTAAACACAAGACCTGATTCTATAAAATTCCTAGCAGAGAATGTAGAGCAGAAACCCTTTGACATTGGCCTTGGCAATGATATTTTGGATATGACACTCAAAGCGCAAACAACAAAAACAAATATCTAGTGGGATTACAGCTCTCATGCAGGTACACATTAAAATTTGCTAAGAATGCATTATTGACACAAAAACACTTTATTTAGGCTTATAGAATAATCAACTATTATGGGATTGTTTTTAGATGAAATTTGTTCAACATTAATATTTCTAAGTGTCCTTAGTATTTTACTTTGCAGTTCTGATCAGATCTGGCCACAACAGAACAACAGAGTCATCACAAGAAACATACAGATAACACTGAAAAAAATGGATAAACATTTTTAGATATGTTGGTGTCTCTGGTTTATATTATTACTCAAAATAAATGAACTAAAATTTCTATACAGGAAGAGTTTGTTTCACAATGCATCACGCAACTAAACAATTGTGAGCAGGTCAAGGCTAGTGGATGGGGCTTGCACTAGCAGAAAAATAAAATTATTTCTTACACTAAATAATTCATTATGTTAATGGAGTGAAATATTGCATAGTAAATTATTAAACACTGAGATCAGAAACTTGTATTGTTCAAATTAAGATCCAATAATAAAATTACCCTTTCTTTAATAATGGATATTATAAAAAAAAAAAGGCTGTATTTTACTTCAAAGGCATTTGTTTGGGTACAGCAGCAGCTGGGTGGCTCAGTTGGTTAAGAAACCAACTCTTGATTTTGCTTGGATCAGGATACCATGGTCTGTGAGTTCGAGCCCCATGTTGAGCTCTGCACTGACAGCTTGGAGCCCACTTGGGATTCTCTTTCTCCCTCTCTCTCTTTGCCCCTTCCCTCCTCTCTCCCTCTCTCTCAAAAATAAATAAATAAACTAAAAAAATATATTTGTGTAGCTAGAATATTGTATTGCTTTTGAAATTGTATTTGAAAATAACTTTGCATGGACCATTCACTCATCCACAGACACCACATATTTCTATTGTTTCAGGATGTTCCTTACCTTATGTAATTTGCTTGATCCTGCAAACATTTGATTTTATGACTTTATGACCACTGGGTTGGTGTTTACTTGAAAAAGTAAAAACATACCATAGCAGACTGATCGTGACTCAAATTATTATGTTTTTTTATATCGTATCTTTGAAATAAGATTTTGCTGACTTCTCATCAAGCAGTGGAATCAGTTTCTTAAAGGCTTTAACATGAGCTAAACTTGTATTTCTTCCAATAGAACATGGCTATAGTGATGTTCTGTCATTCATGAGGCAAGCCTGCAAATGAGGGAGACAGAGCTTGTAGGAGAATGCAAGACAACTTGAAGGAGAGTTCAGCTTTCCTAGCTGAGGCCATTTAATAGCCTCCAGCCAAACACGAGAGAGTGCCCAACCCTGGTCAGCTTTCATGGTCATCCACAGCTGCATGCAGACACATGAATGAGACCAACTGAGAATTAAGATTTCTCCAGCTGATTCAGACTATGAAGTAAGTAAGCATTAAGATTTGGCATAACAGCTTCTGGCAGCAATAACAGCTACAACAAAACCCACTTATATGTACATAAACATAACTGTTAATTTTATGAGTGCCAGTGGTACCCAAAGACATCAGAATCCAGCAAAACGAAATCATATTACCTGGTTTAAAATGCAACATTCAGTTTTTCAATCCTTGCTTTATGATGGTAATTTTCTCAAACCGAACCATGGTGGTTCTCTGCAAAAGAAGTGATTAAGTAAAACCTTTCATTACTTTTGGCTGCCAAGAAGTCAAAGTTTATTAGCAGACCATTTGAGACTTTTCACAAAGTATTCTGAGCCAACCTTAGAGATGTCACCTGCCAGTAAACCATAGGTATCCTCACCACAATATGTTAGATGCACCTGCTAACTTTTCTTCATGACCTCACTCATGCTACCTGTCTTACTGATAAGACTTTTCTATCTGAGGAAAGATGGGTTATCTCTATGAGACAGCTAAAAATTCCTCTTTGCAGTATGACTATACTGGGTTCTGAAGACAATACAATCACCTTTTATTTTCTACTCTCAGAACCTTGAGTTGTTTTGAATTGCTTCATGAACAGTCATCACAACTAGGCATCCGCTCATATAAAATTGGACTCTCTGGTATGGTCTCAAATGGCTGAATTCAAGGTGAAGCCGCTGTCATGCTCATTTAGGTTGTTGGTCAAATTAATTCCTTGTGGTTTTAAGACAGAGGTCTCTCTTTCCTTCTCAGATCCCTATCAAAAACCACTCATGTTTCTAGAGCCATATGCCTTCCTCAGACATGCTTTCTTCCACCTGCAAGCTCGGAATGTCACATCAAATCCTTCCCACATTTCAAATCTCTCTGATTTTGTTTTCTGTCATCAGCCAGATAATAATTCTCTGCTTTCAAAGAGTTCATTGTAATTGGAGATTAGATAACCTACATGTAAACCAGTAAACAAACACATAATCTCCCTTTTTATAACCCCCTTTTCATAACCTCCAAATCAACTGATTAATAACCTTAAATTGCATCTGAAAATCCCCTCCTATGAAATGCAATGGAATTGCAACCTTAGAAATCAGTGTAGGAAATGTTAGGGGTGACTGGAAGAGGGTTGGTGTTAGGATCCTGCCTAACACATATACCTCTGTATATGGGTCTGATACTACATAGAGTGCTATGGTAGAATCATTGTTTAAATATCTGTCTAGCTAGATCATTGATTCCTTCAGCACAAACACTGTGTCTGCATTCATCAATTCTTCCCAACATCTATTATGTATGGTGCTTAGCTCAGGTTAAGTGCATGACAAATATCCACTAAAAACCAGGCTTAATTATTGGTAAATAAAAGAATATGGAATCTCACTCTCATGATATAAAAAAATAACATAAGCGCAGACCATCAGGTCAGGGAAAAATATCAAATTGATAAACTCTTTGGAAGAAATTTCTTATAAGGTACTTTATCACATTTATAATTCTCAATCTAAGTTATTAAAATATTTTAAAAGAAATATATATATATATATGAGTTCATAATATAAAGGATTTTTATTTACTTCCTTGTCCCAGAAGGTAGAACATTGATTAATTACTATTATTTACCCCAGTAAGAAAATTAGCAAGTAAAACTATCCTAATCTAAATGTAAAATTAAACTCTTGCCTATATGGCCTGAGCCTGTAATCATAATTTCCTTATAGCCTCTAAAACTATAACTGCAAAGGTAAAAGATGTTGTTATGTTTTAGTTTACAGGTTTCTATTTCCCCTTTTCATGCAGCTATTTTATAAGTAATACATTTCTGTTTCCCTTTTATGAGGCTGCGTGTTTCAACACCTCTTACCCTCCTGACAATGTGTACTACCATCTCTGCTGTTAGTACCCTAAAGCAAAGCTATTATCCATGTTGGGAAAACAGAACATTAGCATTTTTGATGTAAATCTTTCAGTTGTTATGTATTGTATTTTACTTAAAGGCATTTTCTTTCTTAACATTGTATGCAATTACAAGCTGGGAACAAAACCATAAAATTACCACAAAAAGGAAAATATTATTCCTGTGGGTCTGCCTTGAGGTAGCAGGATGAACAATTTTCCTTTTGACATGGGTGTCATGTAGCATTAGCAAAATGACCTAAAGTGATTTATTTTATTGTTTTATTGGAGTAATGCAAGACTAGCTAGACATTAAAAGCAAGTATTCACAATTATCACATCATCCCTGAAATATTCATTCTTTAATAGTTACATATTAATGTTGACAGTGGCAAAAAAACTTTTCACTAATTTATGAGTGCTACATTGTTGCTTTTTGCTTTTTGTATCATTCCTTTGTCATTAAATTGAAATAGTATGTTGGACAAACATTTAATTAACATCAAGGATCCTGTAATCTAGTTTCTAATAGAAATGTCATTCCTACACCTTAATTGGTAAATAGTAGTCTTTAAAGATTCTTATAACCACTATACCATTTGATGTTTATCTCTCCTATAGTGTTTAATGTATTGGAAATTCACATATTTATATCTTTAGGCTTAGCATTCAGACTTCCATTTATTTTATCTAAGGCATTTGTCCAATAAATGAAAGATACTGATCATGTATTTTGATGACATGGATATAGCTGTAACATGTTAAAGTGATGTTTCAGGTACAACAAAATGAATAAGAAATTATTTTTCTCTCCAACTCAGTTATAATAAGTGAGAACATTATTAACCCAATATTATACATTTTTTAAAAGTCACATGAATAGGGACAAAGGGAAAGCTATAAGCATCTAAATAAATACTTCAATAAATAGTCTAGTTGAATGGTTTTGTCCTACATATAGAAGTACTATCTGCCCCTTGTGAACAACACATTTTGTTTTTATAATGATAAATATAAGGGTAGCATATGCTATTTTTTATGACTAATAAAATCATAAGGATAGGAATGTCACTTATCCCTCATTATACAACTTTGAGAAAAACTGCTTTCAAAATCTTAAAGAATTCCACATTTGAGGAAATCATGGAAAAGTCTATGCAATCTCACAGATTATGAAATAAAATTCAAGTTTATATAAACTCATTATTAGGAATGGATGATCCTCAACTAATATATCACATATGGGTTAATTTTTAAATTTTTTTTTAAAAATTAAAAAAATTTAAATTATACACTCATTTATGTATGTATGTATGTATATTGTACACATATACATACATATATGTACATATATTGTATATACATATTGTATATGTATTCAGATATACATATGTGGACTTAATATAGTGTAAACAGTGTTCCAGTATTTAGAATACAGCTATGAGCCAGATAGACAAATGCCCCTAGTGTCTTGGAGTTTATATTCTAGTGGGAAAAGCAAAGAGTAAACCAGTATAATAAATTATAAGTTGTAAGTATTAAATAGGATGGCAGAACCTCATTGAAATCCTGAAGGAGACAAGGGTTAACCAAGCAGATGCCTGGGCCTAGGGCATTCAAGCCAGAAAGAAAAATTAGAACAAGCGTTGTCAGGAGGCACCTGGGTGGCTTAGTTGGTTAAGCATCTGACTTTGACTCAGGTCATGATCTCACAGTGTGTGGGTTCAAGTCCTGTGCTGCCAGCACACAGTCTGCTTCAGATCCTCTGCCCCTCCACACCCCTCTTCTACTTGATCTCTTTCTCTCTCTCTCAAAAGAAGTAAATAAACTTAAAAAACATCGTTAGGCAGCATGGGGCCCACCTGAGCTTGAAGAGAAGAAAGGAGATGATATAAAAATTATAATAAAGCAAGGACTGTCCAAGTAAAATATTGAGATGACCTATGAAATAGCATATTTGATTTTGTCAAAAGATTGTGTGTGTGCTTTCCTTCACACGCAGAGTAAAGGCATAGAAGAAAATAAGAAGGATAACAATGGAGTAAAGATGTAGAGGAGGCATTGAGATTTCATAGAAGTATATCACCACCTTAAATGTTTGAAACTAACTGCTAAAGGAGTTCAAATGTAGAAAGGTATCAACTATATTTAAGTAAAATATAAAGAAGAAAAGAAAAGTACATTAGACAACACAGTGTAAAAAGATGTTGATTTATAAAGCAGAATCTTTATAATGTAAATAAAACCTGAAGCAGTGTTATAAGAACAGGGTTTTGTTAGTAGTATGGAATTATAGGGGACACACAATGTTAGATTAGTTTCATGTGCACATCGTAGTGATTTGAAGTTATGCTGGGCTCACAAGTTTACCTGCCACCTGTCACCGTCTAACACTGTTACAAAACCATTGACTATATTCCCTATGCTATGGCTTTTGTTCCTGGGACACATTCATTTCATAACTGGGAGCTGTGTCTCCCTCTCTTCTTCATCCATTTTGCTCCTCCACTCCTCCTGCACCATCAGTTCGTTCTCTGTATTTATGGGTTTGTTTCCACTTTTTGTTTGTTTGCTTATTTGTTCATTTCTTTTGAGGAGCAGAAAATATTTTGAAAAGAAAAAAAAAGAAAGAAAAAAGGGAGGGGGAAGAAGGAAGTAAGAAAGAGAGACAGAGAAAGGAAAGGGAAAGAGGCAGAAGGAAGGAAGGAACAAATGAATGAAAGAAGGAAGAAAGGATAGGAGGGAAGAAAAAGAAGGGGAAGGAAGGCAGGAAAGGAAGGGGCGGAGGAAGGAAAAGAAAAGTACACATGGAGAAAAGACAAAATGTAAAAACCTTAGCCAATGTTCCTGGACAGACTGGAACTCACTTCACAGCCTACGTCCTCATGGTGGAGAGTGACATGTGGCTCCAGACCTTTCACCTTCTCAGGTATGGGGGCTGGTTTCTCTGACAAGGCCTCCACTCTGTATTCCTAGCACAGAAGGCCACACTCTTGTCAGAGAGAGAGAGGCTTCCAGTTTAGAAAATTAACTTAAGAATCTTTTATTGCCTCAGAATTTTGGAAGTCCCCAATCTTTATATCTTAAAATAAACAACAACAAAAGGGAAATACACAAAAACCTTTCCTCATGGGATAAGAAGACCATCTTCTTTTCACCTGAGTATTACAACTGGAGCAGAAGCATATTCTGTAGGGATTTTTTCTTCTTTCTAACCTTTGATTGTGATTTTAGCAGAAATCCTTTTAGCTGGGTGTAAGTCTTGATTTATACTTCTAATTATATATTGCTTACTGAAATAGTCTCATTAAACACTGAGTCCATAAGCTTATCTTTATGAAATGTTTCAAACTGTAGCTGAGTCTTTTAACCCTCAAGGAAATAGATGAGAGGGGAGGGTTTTGTCAGGAATGTTTGAAATATATCATAATGCATATCTTCAGTCTTTAGCTTTCTATGTCTAGTAGTAATGCATTAAAAGCTACTGTTTTTCTGGATTTGATTTGACTTTTTTTTTAGTGTTGAATGTTTTCTATTTCAAAAAATTGTTTGTTTATATATTTTGAGAGAGAAAGAGTGCGAGTGGGGTAGAGGCAGAGAGAGAGAGGGAAGAGAGAAAGAGAATCCCAAGCAATCTCTGCACTGCTAGCACAGAGCCCTATGTGGGACTCGAACTAATGAACCATGCGATCATGACCCAAGCCAAAATCAAGTGCAGTACTTAACTGACTGAGCCACCCAGGCATCCCACTATTTCAGATAATTACTTACATATTCCAAACTTTCAACTTCAGTGTCAATGAAAATTACCCATCCCGCCATATTCGTTTCTTAGTGTTGCCATAAAGTATCATACATTGGTTTGTTTAAGACAACAGGCACTTATTTTCTAATAATTCTGAAGACCGGAAGTTCTTCAGAACTTCAATATGCTGGCATGACCATCCTTCTTTCCTCCATAGAAGAATCATTCCTTGTCTCATTTTACTAGTTGGTGATTGCTGACAATCCTTGACCTTTTCCAGCTTGCAGCTGAATTATCTAATCTGTGCCTCCATGACTTCCTTCCTTCTCTATCTCTGTGACCACGTGTCTTTTCCTCTTCTTATAAAGATACCAGTAATTGACTTGAGGACCCCTAATACAGTATGACTTCATCTTAACTAATTATATCTGGAAAGATGCCTTCTTCAGATAAGGTCATGTTCTGAGGTTCTGGGTGGAGGGGGCATTATACAACACAGTATACCCATTATGTACAAAATATGAAGAATGAGACATTTAAAAAGTATATTTCCAATGTTATTTGGGATGTACATTTTTTGAGAAGAGAGAGAGCTCTCATCCCAGGACTTCTCTGAAATGCTTTCATATTCCCCAGTAAAGATGGACTCTGGAAGATTCTGATGTAGATGAATTTCAGGAGCACCAAAGCGGCTTCCTCTTTCTAGAGTCTAGGGCGTTGGTCAATGCCCATCAGCTGGTGTTCCTCAGTCGAGCTTGATTTGTAAATAAGACTAATTTCTGCAGAATTTCTTAATTAATAGATGCCCTCTAAGAATTCTCTAGGAAGGCCATTCATGCTAAAAGAGATATGCTCATTTCCAAATTAAAAATTAATAGTTTTGGTAGATTGCAGTTCTGTGTTCCATATTCATTCTCTTTGTGAGTAGCTTGTAGAAACTTGTGTTCTTGTGCTGTGTGCATTGTTGACATTGTGGACACTGAATTCCTTGAGTGACAGGGCCTGTATTATTGATTTATGAATTCACAAAATTAACAAGCTTTCCATCCACAGCAGGAACTCCGTGTGTATCTATCATGAATATATGGATGGATGGATGAACTGTGAGGGCATATTGTTCTCTCATCTTCTAATGCAACATTTTACACTGTTTTTTTTTTCTCTTTTTCATTTGTTGAAATGGATTTCACTCAATACAGTTCAAATTATTTATACTATAAGGCAAGCCATGAGTTTTTCTATCATACTATTTAAATATGTAAAGGTATATGTGATAGTGTTTTTCCAATCTGTGATCACATTGCCTATCAGCTGGCATTAAGTATCTTTAAAGTTATGTGGCTCTCAGTACTGAACCTTGTTATGACTGAGGACAGGGGACATATAGTGCTCTTATATGTGGATTTTAAAGATCTTCCTAAATTACTGGTGTTCATCCAGACTCACAGATATTCATTTATAGATGAAAGAGCATAAACGTACATTCTCTTCCAGATATCTTTCATTGAGATATGTATTCACTTGTTAGACTCCAATAGCTATTTGTGGGGAATTGAGCAGAGAGCAGAGACCTGTATACCAAGTATCTCTGCGATGATTTGAAGTGCACACAGTAACCATGCCACTAACTGATATTAGTCCAAAGGAGTCATGATCTTGACATTCAAATTCCTGGCATAAAATATGGGAGGATTTGCAGTCTAACAAATCTCACCCAAGCTGGGTAGTTAAGAATGGTCTCCAATTGGTCAGTTAGTAAATGAATGTCCATCTAGAAACACTTTCCTGTTCTTACTATACAATCATTCACCATGAAACTCCATGAACTGCCAAGATCCACAGAAATTCCTGATGGAAATTGCAACATATAATTTTTTATTTTAATATAAGAAACTTTAGGTAGTATGATCACTTTTTTAAAACAAATAAGTAAAATATATATCCATATTGAATCGACTATAAGTAGGAAAAATTTTATGATAATGAATGTATTACTCTTTGCATCACCTTGATCTCTTGACATTGAGAATATATCATAAGACACACTACACATAAATACACACATGCATTCACACACTCCACATGTAATGCTGTTCATGTTGGGGAAATTTACTAATGTGTAGAATGGACAGATTAGGTAGGTACAGAGTCTTCTTTTGAGAATGGAATTTTAATAATGTATACTCCTGTTCAGAAGTATTTCAAGTTGTGCTAACAGGTGCTTCATATACGAAGTTTTCAAAGAAATAGTTCTTTACTCAAAAAAGAAATTCATGAAGAAATTAGTGGTATCCTTTCTCTAAAACTTAAAACCTAGGGAAGTGAGGATGTTAAATCACTATTTGAAAGCATATCAAAGTTTACTAAAATTTTGTCCTAAAATCTTTGTGTTTGTGGCCTTTCTCAAAATACAATGCCCAAATATAGAGAACAATTTATTTGATTTTTCTGGCTTCTTATAGATGTAACTTATGTATGCACTGCTTACAGAAACTATATTATTTATTAAATTTAAACTTAAATTGATTCTGCAAAACAAGTTTCACTATCAGAAAAACTAACATTTTACTATTCACCATTTACTTTTAAAAATTTTATGTATTTTTTTTTATTATGCAGTAATTGTCTCTAAAAAATCGTAAGAAAGGGTGATTTTCAGTTTGGACGTAAATAATCCCTTAAAATATAAACATAGTTTTAAATCAGTTGTGGCTTTTTTTCCTGTTACATTCTTTTTTTTTTTTTTTTACAAATAGTTTATTGTCAAATTAGTTTCCACATAACACCCAGTGCTCATCCCCACGAGTGCCCTCCTCCATGCCCATCCCTCCTCCCCCCCACATCCATCAGTCCTCAGTTTTTGTCAGCATTCAAGAGTCTCTCATGGTTTGCCTCTCCCCCTTTCCCCCACCATTTCCGCCCTTCTTCTCCCCCTTGGTCCTCTGTTAAGCTCCTCCTAATCCTCCTATACGTGCACACATATGATATTTGTCTTTCTCTGCTTGACTTATTTCGCTCAGCATCACACCCTCAAGGTCCATCCATGTGGCTACACATGGCCAGATTTCATTGTTTCTCATTGCCATGTAGTATTCCATGGTATAGATAAACCACATCTTCTTGATCCATTCATCTGTTGATGGACACTTAGGCTCTTTCCATGTTTTAGCTATTGTGGAGAGTGCTGCTATGAACATTGGGGTACATGTGCTCCTATGCATCAGCATTTCTGTATCCCTTGGGTAAATTCCTAGCAGTGCTATTGCTGGGCCCTAGGGGAGTTCTATTGTTAGTTTCCTGAGGAACCTCCACACTGTTTTCCAGAGGGGCTGTACCAGTTTACATTCCCACCAACAGTGTAGGAGGGTGCCCGTTTCTCCACATCCTCGCCAGCATCTAGAGTTCTCTGATTTGGCTCATTTTAGCCACTCTGACTGGCGTGAGGTGGTATCTCAGTGTGGTTTTGATTTGTATTTCCCTGATGAGGAGCGATGCTGAGCATCGTTTCATGTGTCTGTTGGCCATCTGGATGTCCTCTTTGGAGAAGTGCTATTCATATCTTCTGACCATTTCTTCACTGGGTTGTTTGTTTTTCGGGTGTGTAGCTTGGTGAGTTCCTTATAGATTCTGGATACTAACCCTTTATCTGATATGTCATTTGCAACTATCTTTTCCCATTCCGTTGGTTGCCTATTAATTTTCTGGGTTGTTTCCTTGGCTGTGCAGAAGCTTTTAATCTTGATGAGGTCCCAACAGTTTATTTTGGCTCTTGATTCCCTTGCTTTTGGGGATGTGTCAAGTAAGAAGTTGCTGCGGTGGAGGTCAAGGAGGTTGTTTCCTGCTTTCTCCTCTAGGGTGTTGATAGTTTCCTGTCTCACGTTCAGGTCCTTTATCCATTTTGAGTTTATTTTTGTGCATGGTGTGAGAAAATGATCTAGTTTCATTCTTCTGCATGTTGCTGTCCAGTTCTCCCAACACCATCTGTTAAAAAGGCTGTCTTTTTTCCATTGGATATTCTTTCCTGCTTTGTCAAAGATTAGTTGGCTGTATACTTTTGGGTCCACTTCTGAGTTCTCAATTCTGTTCCATTGGTCTATGTGTCTGTTTTTGTGCCAATACCATACTGTCTTGATGATGACAGCTTTGTAGTAGAGGCTAAAGTCTGGGATGGTGATCCCTCCCATTTTAGTTTTATTTTTCAGGATTACTTTGGCTATTCGGGGTCTTTTGTGGTTCCATACAAATTTTTGGATAGTTTGTTCTAGTTTTGAGAAGTATGCTGGTGCAATTTTGATTGGAATTGCATTGAATGTGTAGAGTGCCTTAGGTAGTAATGACATCTTAACTATATTTATTCTTCCTATCCATGAGCATGGAATGTTTTTCCATTTCTTTGTGTCTTCTTCAATTTCCTTCATAAGTTTTCTATAGTTTTCATCATACAGATCTCTTGTATCCTTGGTTAGGTTTATTCCGAGGTATTTTATGGTTTTTTGTGCAATTGTGAATGGGATCAGTTTCTTGATTTCTCTTTCTGTTGCTTCATTGTTGGTGTATAAAAATGCCACCGATTTCTGTACGTTGATTTTGTACCCTGCAACTTGGCTGAATTCTTGGATCAGTTCTAGTAGGCTTCTGGTGGAGTCTCTCGGGTTTTCTATGTAGAGTATCATGTCATCTGCGAAGAGGGAGGGAAAGTTTGACTTCCTCTTTGCCAATTCTGATGCCTTTGATTTCCTTTTGGTGTCTGATGGCTGAGGCTAGGACTTCCAGCACTTTGTTAAACAGCAGTGGTGAGAGTGGGCATCCCTGTCGTGTTCCTGATCTCAGGGGGAAAGCTCTCAGTTTTTCCCCGTTGAGGATGATGTTCGCTGAAGGCTTCTCATAGATGGCTTTGATGATGTTTAAGTAGGTTCCTTCTATCCCAACTTTCTCGAGAGTCTTTATTAAGAAGGGATGCTGTATTTTGTCAAATGCTTTTTTTGCATCTATTGACAGGATCATATGGTTTTTATCTTTTCTTTTAGTGATATGATGTATCACATTGATTGATTTGTGAATGTTGAACCAGCCCTGTAACCCAGGAATGAATCCCACCTGATCTTGGTGGATGATTCTTTTGATATGCTGCTGGATTCGATTTGCAAGGATCTTGTTGAGAATTTTTGCATCCGTATTCATCAAGGATATTGGCCTGTAGTTCTCTTTTTTTGCCGGATCTCTGTCTGGCTTGGGAATCAGTGTGATGCTGGCTTCATAAAATGAGTCCGGGAGTTTTCCTTCGCTTTCTATTTTTTGGGATAGCTTGAGAAGAATTGGGATGAATTCTGTTTTAAATGTCTGGTAGAATTCCCCAGGGAAGCCATCAGGTCCAGGGCTCTTATTTGTTGGGAGATTTTTGATCACTGATTCAATTTCTTCACTCGTTATGGGTCTGTTCAGGTTTTCTATTTCTTCCCGTGTGAATTTTGGTAGTGAGTGTGTGTTTAGGAATGTGTCCATTTCTTCTAAGTTGTTCAATTTGTTGGCATATAATTTTTCATAGTATTCCCTGATAATTGCTTGTATTTCTGAGGGGTTGGTTGTAATAAGTCCTTTTCATTCATAATTTTGTCTATTTGGGTGCTCTCTCTTTTCTTTTGGATAAGTCTGGCTAGAGGTTTGTCAATTTTGTTGACTTTTTCAAAAAACCAACTCTTGGTTTCATTGATCTGTTCAATTGTTTCTTTGGTCTCTATGTTGTTTATTTCTGCTCTAATTTTTACTATTTCTCTTCTTCTACTGGGTTTAGGGCATTCTTGTTGCTCTGCCTCTAGTTCCTTTAGGTGAGCTGTTAGATTTTGGACTTGTGCTTTTTCTAATCTCTTGAAATAGGCCTGAAGAGCAATGTACTTTCCTCTTCGGACTGCCTTTGCCGCATCCCATAGATTTTGAATTGTTGTGTTTTCATTTTCATTTGTTTCCATATATTTTTTAATTTCGTCTCTAATTGCCTGATGGGTCCATTCATTCTTTAGGAGGGTGTTCTTTAACCTCCATGTTTTTGGAGATTTTCCAGACTTCTTCCTGTAATTGATTTCAAGTTTCAAAGCATCGTGATCTGACAGTGTGCATGGTATGATCTCTATTCTTTTATATTTATTGAGGGCTGCTTTATGTCCCAGTATATGATCTATCTTGGAGAATGTGCCATGCGCACTTGAGAAGAAAGTAAATTCCCTGGCCTCAGGATGTAAATTTCTAAATATATCCGTCAGGTCCATCTGGTCCAATGTGTCTTTCAAGTCCATTATTTCTTTAGTGATTTTCTGGTTGGTTGACCTATCCATTGCTGTAAGTAGAGTATTAAAGTCCCCTGCTATTAGCACATTCTTATCTAGAAGCTTGTTTCTGTTTGTGATTAATTGTTGTAGATATTTAGGTGCTCCCATATTCGGTGCGTAGACATTTATGATTGTTAGTTCTTCCTGATGGATGGACCCTGTAATTATTATGTAGTGCCCTTCTTCATCTCTTGTGATTGTCTTTAATTTAAAGTCCAGTTTGTCTGATATAAGTATCGCTCCTCCGAGTTTCTTTTGATTTCCTGTAGCATGATATATATTTCTCTATCCCCTTACTTTTAATCTGAAGGTATCTTCCCGTCTAAAATGAGTTTCTTGTAGACAGTGTATAGATGGATTTTGTTTTTTCATCCATTCTGCTACCCTATGTCTTTTGATTGTAGCATTCAGCCCATTAACATTCAGTGTTATTATTGAAATATGTGGGTTTAGAGTCTGTGTATCTTTTGTAGGGTTCATGTTTGTGGTGGTGTCTCTGGAATCTTTGTTCCTTGCAACCTTTCCATCAGGGCGTCCCCCTCAGGATTTCTTGTAGGGCTGGCTTCGTGGTGGCAAATTCTTTCAATTTCTGTTTATTTGGAAAGGTTTTTATCTCTCCTTCTATTTTGAATGACAGGCTTGCTGGTTAGAGGATTCTTGGCTGCATATTTTTACTGTTCATCACATTGAAGATCTCTTGCCATTCCTTTCTGGCCTGCCACGTTTCAGTAGATAGGTCTGTCACCACTCTGATGGGTTTCCCTTTGTATGTGAGGGCCCTTTTCTCCCTAGCTGCTTTCAAAATTCTCTCTTTGTCCTTGTATTTTGCCATTTTTACGATGATATGTCATGCAGAAGATCGATTCAAGTTACGTCTGAGGGGAGTCCTCTGAGCCTCTTGTATTTCCACATTGACTTCCTTCCCCAGGTCGGGGAAGTTCTCTGCTATAATTTGTTCCAGGACTCCTTCAGCACCTTTCCCTCTCTCTTCCTCTTCTGGGATTCCTATGATACGGATATTGTTGCGTTTGACTGTGTCGCTGAGCTCTCGAATTCTTCTTTCCTGTTCCTGGATCAGTTTGTCTTTTTTTTGTCAGCTTCTTGTTTTTCTAGAATGGTGTCTTCTAAATCACTTATTCTCCTTTCTGCCTCTTCAATCCGTGCATTGGAGGCCTCTAATTTATTATGGATCTCATTTATCGCATTTTTTAATTCTTCATGCCTATTTTTATTTTCCATTCTGTCTGTAGCCATAGTTTCTTTAATGTCCCCTATGTTTTTTTCAAGCCCTGCTATTAATTTTACCATTATTCTTCTAAAATCCTGTTCTGTTATGCTGATGATATCTGTTTTGAGCAGTTCATTAGCTGTCATTTCTTCTTGGAGTTTCTTTGGAGGAGAGCTCTTTCGTTTCATCATTTTAGTTAGCTTTCAGGCTCTTGTTGATTTTAAAGACATGTTATGCTCTATGTTTCTATGAGCACTGCTATATCCAAGAAGACTCTTTGACTTTCCAGGGCCTATCCTTTCAGAGATTGTTTTTTGAATGGTATCCCACGGTCTCTCTTGTTGGGACCTTAGTTATTTTATTTTCCTCTTCGTAGTGATATTTGGGACTCTTCACCTTGTGTACTCTAGCTTGTTTCTTGAGGTAGCCCTGGAAAAGAAAACAGACAGACAAACACACAGGGAGCAGGAGCACACAAAGGCAAAGGCTAATTCAACTAACATGGAAAGCGAGAGGAAAACGAAAAAGTTAATAGAAAAGACGGAGGAGGGAGGGCGAATAATAGGGAGTATAAAATACATAAATAGGTCAAAAAGGGGAAAAGAAAAGGAAAAAAGAAGAAAACTGATGGACAAAGAACGGTTTAAAGCATATACCTGGATTTCCCAGCTACAGTTAAATAGCCGTATGTATGCAGTGCTGGTTGAAGAGCATAGAGAAAAAGAGAGAAGGCAGGGCAGGATGAGGCAGAATTGGAAATAGAATGAACAGGTAGAAGGGATAAGAAGCTTTTTTCAAAGAGGTAAAGGGTAGAATATGGTTGGATAGGTGAGAGAAGGATGCTGGAATTATCCAGAGAAACTATATAGTCTAATTACTCCTGAGAGAAATAGCTGAAAAGGTTGATAGGTGTAGAATTTACATTTACAGAATGGACTCGTGATTTTTTAAGCAAGCTGGCGACCAGAGTTAATCAGGTCAGTGTTTTGGGGAAAAAAGGGAGAAAAGAGAAAGAAGAAGGAAAAAAAGAAAGAGAAAAGAAAGGGGGAAAAAAGAAAGAAGAAAAAAAGAAAAAAAACAAAAAAAGAAAAAAGAAAGAAAAAAAAAGGGAGGAGGGCACCTCTCAGGCAGGGATGGGCGTGGCGTGATCCGATGCCTCAGGCGGGGGTTCTGCCTTGGCGATTGTGGGGAGGAGAGTGACGGTGCTCCAGTCCCTTCTTGAACCCCATGCTGCAGCTCACTTTTTTGGGTGTGTCAACTCCCCATTCCGAGGACGCAGCCGAAGTTGGTTGCACTCTTCAACCCAGGCCAGTTCCAATCTCCAAATCCCAGTCCGTGCGCCCCACTGAAATTGCCTTAGACACAGCTTCCCAGGCTAAACCCCTCGGGCTACTCCAGGCTCCCTGCTGAGCTCTGGGGGCGGAGTCAGAATCGCTGCTTCCTTCTCTTGGTCGGGCTGGCGCGTATGCGCGTGGGCTTGCCTGCCGGGTCCGCGTAGCCTGAGCCCGCTGGAGTGAGGAAAACCGGGTCCCTCTTTGGCTTGCCACCTGAAACACGAACTCACAGGCAAATTTCCCAGTTTTTAGCTCTTTGCCTTCCCTCTCGAGTCCCAGCCAGCCAGGAGCGCGGACGCCCGGTGTCAGTGTGGCTCTTTCAGGGGCCCCAGCTGCCTGGGAGCTACAATGGCGGCAGGGCGCTGCTGCTCTGAAGTCCAACCTCGAGGAGCGGTGCAAAGAAGCAGTTTGTGTGCTCAGCCCCCACCCAGGACCAGTTGGCGCGAGGGGACCTGGTGTGCAGGTATTTGGCAAGTACGGTCTTTCTATGCACCGAGCGGAGGTTTTCCCCCCCACGAGCGGAGGTTTTTCTGTTTCGGACTCTCTCCTTTTCCCCCTCTCACTCTCCGTAGAGGGTAGAGGGGGATCGCCTCCCACCCTGGAGTCTCCAATCCCGGCCCGATTTTATCTTCCCCAGTTCGCACTCACATTAGAAGTCTCTCTCAGTGGATTCTGCGTCCTTTTTCTCCCAATCTCTCAGGTTTTGTAAGGTTTCCAATGGCTTCAGATCTTTTCTGTGTGATATATGGGCGCGAGTGTAAGTATGGAGCTCCTTACTTCTCCACTATCTTGCCCTCTCCTCTTCCTGTTACATTCTTTATTGATACGTTCTTTGCTTCAGGTTTTTGTAGCCTGAAGTAATTTGTACAGATTTAACATGGTTGGTTGGATATAAAGGAAAACTGATAGAAAGTCTCTATATCCTCTATAACATGATATATTCATAAGAATTAATAATGATTTCACATTCAATCTATATGTCTTTGGTTAAAATATAGATCTCTTTTATGAATACTGATTTACAAATTGGTGTGTGTTTATTTTTAAATTCATCTGAGCTGTGCATTTTGTTAAATTTCTTCTAGTCTTAATACTTTTGGTACTTAACAAGAATTCAATCACATACTTTATGTGTAATTTGAAAATAAATGATCTGTTAATTTTTCTGATAGTCCATGTTAACATGAACATCTATCCATTGACCTATCCTGTGTTGGTAATGTTCTAAGACACTGATCTCTCATTAAGACAGTAATATTATAAAAATGTTTTTCTTAATTGTGCTTGTCCCAATGAGATACAAGCAATTTGGAAAATAATGGATGTGTATAAACTCTACTTATTGAATTGGTGAATACTACTTTTATAAAATTATCATTTCATACTTTTGTCCTGTTTCTTTCTAATTATAGGCTTTTTACGCTATTGATGACACAGTTTTTTAAGATTATATTTTATGGAGGTGATTAAAGTATGAATACAGTTTACTAGAATTGAATAAATACTGAAAAAGAAAATCAGATTGGGCTGGGTCAGGCAACTCAGACAGAATGACTAAGACGGGAGTGTTGGAGACAGGCTGCTAATGTTTGACACCTGGTACTCTTCTGCCCTACCATCTGTGTGCCCTGGAACAACTCACTTAACCTCTCCTGACCACCTCTATAATGGAGTTAATAACAACTAGCTGACACACTAGATGAAGGTTAAATGATTTTAAAAAGGTAATTTCATTAGCACTGGGCCCCTAACATAGTTTCACAAGATTGAAACCAATTTTACATGAATTCAGTAGTTAATTTCATTGGCACTGGGCCCCTAACATAGTTTCACAAGATTGAAACCAATTTTACATGAATTCAGTAGTTAAATGTGCCTTCAATACTTAGTGCAGTGAATCATCACAATCCACACTGCCTTTATGCGTTTCATTTGTCTCATGGATGTTGCAATAAGTACAAAAAGGAAAAAGACTTCTGATGGTGGGAAAAGTTTTGTGACTAAAATGGTAACAGACATAAATATTTATTGACCATTTTTCTTAAACCAGGTCTTAGTCATAATATTGCACTTTAAACAAAATGAATGAAAACAAGTCACTGCCGACAAGGGCAGTCTAACCTAATTTAGGGAGCATAAACTAGAAATTGTGGTTTTCTCCTGAAAAGATGCATTAGGGAAGATGGATGTGTTCATAACCTTCTGAGAGTGCTCAGTGGCATGGAGGTAGAGGAAACCAAAGAGAAATGCGTAGGGTCAAATCCATGATTGTAGTAGGGGAGAAAGAACTGCCTGTAGGTCAGCAATAAGGCATGAAACTAGACAAGTAGATTTGAGGTAGAGAATGAAGAGCCTTAAAAGAATATTATGGAATTTTAACTTTTTTTTTTTGACATAAAAAATGTTTTTCAGCCCAGAGGCAAGATGGCGGAGAAGTAAGGAGCTCCGTACTTGCACTCGCGCCCATACATCACGCAGAAAAGATCTGAAGCCATTGGAAACCATACAAAACCTGAGAGACTGGGAGAAAAAAGGACGCAGAATCCACTGAGAAAGCCTTCTAACGTGAGTGCGAACCGGGGAAGGTAAAATCAGGCCGGGATCGGAGCCTCCAGGGTGGGAGGCGATCCCCCTCTACCCTCTACGGGGAGTGAGAGGGGAAAAGGAGAGAGTCCGAGACAGAAAAATCTCCGCTCGGTGCATAGAAAGACCGTACTTGCCAAATACCTGCACACCAGGTCCCCTCGCGACAACTGGTCCTGGGGGAGGCTGAGCACACAAACTGCTTCTTTGTGCCGCTCCTGGAGGTTGGGTTTTAAAGCGGAGCGGGTGCGCCTGCGGCCATTGTAGCTCCAGGGCGGCTGGGACCCCTGAGGAGACGCGCAGACACCGGCATCCGCGCTCCTGGCTGGCTGGAACTCGAGAGGGAAGGCAAAAAGCTAGAGACTGGAAATTAGCCTGTGAGTTCGTGTTTCGGGTGACGAGCCATAGAGAGACCCGGTTTTCCTCACTCCAGCGGCGGCGCGCCTGCCGCCATTGTAGCTCCAGGGCGGCTGGGACCCCTGAAGGAGACGCGCAGACACCAGGCGTCTGCGCTCCTGGCTGGCTGGAACTCGAGAGGGAAGGCAAAAAGCTAAAAACTGGGAAATTTGCCTGTGAGTTCGTGTTTCGGGTGACGAGTCATAGAGAGACCCGGTTTTCCTCACTCCAGTGGGCTCAGGCTACGGGGACCCGGCAGGCAAGCCCCCGCGCATGCGCACCAGAGCCGACCAGAGAAGGAAGCAGCGATCCTGACTCCGCCCCCAGAGCTCAGCAGGGAGCCTGGAATAGCCCGAGGGGGTTGTCTGGGAAGCTGTGTCTAAGGCAACTTCAGCGGGGCGCGGACTGGGATTTGGAGATTGGAACTGGTCTGGGTTGAAGAGTGCAACCAACTTCGGCTGCGTCCCCGGAACGGGGAGTTGACACGCCAAAAAAAAAAGCGAGCTGCAGCGCGGGGTTCAAGAAGGGACTGGAGCACCATCACTCTCCTCCCCACAATCGCCAAGGCAGAACCCCCGCCTGAGGCATCGGATCATGCCACGCCCATCCCCGCCTGAGAGGGCTACCTCAAGAAACAAGCTAGAGTACACAAGGTGAAGAGTCCCAAATATCACTACGAATAGGAAAATAAAATAACTAAGGTCCCAACAAGAGTGACCGAGGGATACCATTCAAAAAACAATCTCTGAAAGGATAGGCCCTGGAAAGTCAAAGAGTTTCTTGGATATAGCAGTGCTCATAGAAACAGAGAGCATAACAGGTCTTTAAAACCAACAAGAGCCGGAAAGCTAAAATGACAAACTGAAAGAGCTCTCCTCCAAAGAAACTCCAAGAATAAATGACAGCTAATGAACTGCTCAAAACAGATATCAGCAGCATAAGTGAACAAGATTTTAGAATAATAATGGTGAAATTAATAGCAGGGCTTGAAAAAAACATAGGCGACATCAAAGAAACTATGGCTACAGACAGAATGGAAAATAAAAATAGGCATGAAGAATTAAAAAATGCGATAAATGAGATCCATAATAAATTAGAGGCCTCCAATGCACGGCTTGAAGAGGCAGAAAGGAGAATAAGTGATTTAGAAGACACCATTCTAGAAAAAGAAGAAGCTGACAAAAAAAGAGACAAACTGATCCAGGAACAGGAAAGAAGAATTCGAGAGCTCAGTGATACGGTCAAACGCAACAATATCCGTATCATAGGAATCCCAGAAGAGGAAGAGAGAGGGAAAGGTGCTGAAGGAGTCCTGGAACAAATTATAGCAGAGAACTTCCCCGACCTGGGGAAGGAAGTCAATGTGGAAATACAAGAGGCTCAGAGGACTCCTCTCAGACGTAACTTGAATCGATCTTCTGCACGACATATCATCGTAAAAATGGCAAAATACAAGGACAAAGAGAGAATTTTGAAAGCAGCTAGGGAGAAAAGGGCCCTCACATCCAAAGGGAAACCCATCAGAGTGGTGACAGACCTATCCACTGAAACGTGGCAGGCCAGAAAGGAATGGCAAGAGATCTTCAATGTGATGAACAGTAAAAATATGCAGCCAAGAATCCTCTATCCAGCAAGCCTGTCATTCAAAATAGAAGGAGAGATAAAAACCTTTCCAAACAAACAGAAATTGAAAGAATTTGTCACCACGAAGCCAGCCCTACAAGAAATCCTGAGGGGGATGCTCTGAAGGAAAGGTTGTAAGGAACAAAGATTCCAGAGACACCACCACAAACATGAACCCTACAAAAGATACAAACTCTAAACCCACATATTTCAATAATAACACAGAATGTAAATGGGCTGAATGCTCCAATCAAAAGACATAGGGTAGCAGAATGGATTAAAAAACAAAATCCATCTATATGCTATCTACAAGAAACACATTTTAGACGGGAAGATACCTTCAGATTAAAAGTAAGGGGATGGAGAAATATATATCATGCTACAGGAAATCAAAAGAAAGCCGGAGTAGCGATACTTATATCAGACAAACTGGACTTTAAATTAAAGACAATCACAAGAGATGAAGAAGGGCACTACATAATAATTACAGGGTCCATCCATCAGGAAGAACTAACAATCATAAATGTCTACGCACCGAATATGGGAGCACCTAAATATCTAAAACAATTAATCACAAACAGAAACAAGCTTCTAGATAAGAATGTGCTAATAGCAGGGGACTTTAATACTCCGCTTACAGCAATGGATAGGTCAACCAGACAGAAAATCACTAAAGAAATAATGGACTTGAAAGATACATTGGACCAGATGGACCTGACGGATATATTTAGAACTTTACATCCTGAGGCCAGGGAATTTACTTTCTTCTCAAGTGCGCATGGCACATTCTCCAAGATGGATCACATACTGGGACATAAAGCAGCCCTCAATAAATATAAAAGAATAGAGATCATACCATGCACACTGTCAGATCACGATGCTTTGAAACTTGAAATCAATTACAGGAAGAAGTCTGGAAAACTTCCAAAAACATGGAGGTTAAAGAACACCCTTCTAAAGAATGAATGGGCCAATCAGGCAATTAGAGATGAAATTAAAAATATATGGAAACAAATGAAAATGAAAACACAACAATTCAAAATCTATGGGATGCGGCAAAGGCAGTCCTAAGAGGAAAGTACATTGCTCTCCAGGCCTATTTCAAGAGATTAGAAAAAGCACAAGTCCAAAATCTAACAGCTCACCTAAAGGAACTAGAGGCAGAGCAACAAGAACGCCCTAAACCCAGTAGAAGAAGAGAAATAGTAAAAATTAGAGCAGAAATAAACAACATAGAGACCAAAGAAACAATTGAACAGATCAATGAAACCAAGAGTTGGTTTTTTGAAAAGGTAAACAAAATTGACAAACCTCTAGCCAGACTTATCCAAAAGAAAAGAGAGAGCACCCAAATAGACAAAATTATGAATGAAAATGGACTTATTACAACCAACCCTTAGAAATACGAGCAATTATCAGGGAATACTATGAAAAATTATATGCCAACAAATTGGACAACTTAGAAGAAATGGACAAATTCCTAAACACACACTCACTACCAAAATTCACACGGGAAGAAATAGAAAACCTGAACAGACCCATAACGAGTGAAGAAATTGAATCAGTGATCAAAAATCTCCCAACAAATAAGAGCCCTGGACCTGATGGCTTCCCTGGGGAATTCTACCAGACATTTAAAACAGAATTCATCCCAATTCTTCTCAAGCTATCCCAAAAAATAGAAAGCGAAGGAAAACTCCCGGACTCATTTTATGAAGTCAGCATCACACTGATTCCCAAGCCAGACAGAGATCCGGCAAAAAAAGAGAACTACAGGCCAATATCCTTGATGAATACGGATGCAAAAATTCTCAACAAGATCCTTGCAAATCGAATCCAGCAGCATATCAAAAGAATCATCCACCAAGATCAGGTGGGATTCATTCCTGGGTTACAGGGCTGGTTCAACATTCACAAATCAATCAATGTGATACATCATATCACTAAAAGAAAAGATAAAAACCATATGATCCTGTCAATAGATGCAAAAAAAGCATTTGACAAAATACAGCATCCCTTCTTAATAAAGACTCTCGAGAAAGTTGGGATAGAAGGAACCTACTTAAACATCATCAAAGCCATCTATGAGAAGCCTTCAGCGAACATCATCCTCAACGGGGAAAAACTCAGAGCTTTCCCCCTGAGATCAGGAACACGACAGGGATGCCCACTCTCACCACTGTTGTTTAACATAGTGCTGGAAGTCCTAGCATCAGCCATCAGACACCAAAAGGAAATCAAAGGCATCAGAATTGGCAAAGAGGAAGTCAAACTTTCACTCTTCACAGATGACATGATACTCTACATAGAAAACCCGAGAGACTCCACCAGAAGCCTACTAGAACTGATCCAAGAATTCAGCCAAGTTGCAGGGTACAAAATCAACGTACAGAAATCGGTGGCATTTTTATACACCAACAATGAAGCAACAGAAAGAGAAATCAAGAAACTGATCCCATTCACAATTGCACAAAAAACCATAAAATACCTCGGAATAAACCTAAGAAAGGATACAAGAGATCTGTATGATGAAAACTATAGAAAACTTATGAAGGAAATTGAAGAAGACACAAAGAAATGGAAAAACATTCCATGCTCATGGATAGGAAGAATAAATATAGTTAAGATGTCATTACTACCTAAGGCACTCTACACATTCAATGCAATTCCAATCAAAATTGCACCAGCATATTTCTCAAAACTAGAACAAACTATCCAAAAATTTGTATGGAACCACAAAAGACCCCGAATAGCCAAAGTAATCCTGAAAAATAAAACCAAAACGGGAGGGATCACCATCCCAGACTTTAGCCTCTACTACAAAGCTGTCATCATCAAGACAGTATGGTATTGGCACAAAAACAGACACATAGACCAATGGAACAGAATTGAGAACTCAGAAGTGGACCCAAAAGTATACAGCCAACTAATCTTTGACAAAGCAGGAAAGAATATCCAATGGAAAAAAGACAGCCTTTTTAATAGATGGTGTTGGGAGAACTGGACAGCAACATGCAGAAGAATGAAACTAGATCATTTTCTCACACCATGCACAAAAATAAACTCAAAATGGATAAAGGACCTGAACGTGAGACAGGAAACTATCAACACCCTAGAGGAGAAAGCAGGAAACAACCTCCTTGACCTCCACCGCAGCAACTTCTTACTTGACACATCCCCAAAAGCAAGGGAATCAAGAGCCAAAATAAACTGTTGGGACCTCATCAAGATTAAAAGCTTCTGCACAGCCAAGGAAACAACCCAGAAAATTAATAGGCAACCAACGGAATGGGAAAAGATAGTTGCAAATGACATATCAGATAAAGGGTTGATATCCAGAATCTACAAGGAACTCATCAAACTACACGCCCGAAAAACAAACAACCCAGTGAAGAAATGGGCAGAAGATATGAACAGACACTTCTCCAAAGAGGACATCCAGATGGCCAACAGACACATGAAACGATGCTCAGCATCGCTCCTCATCAGGGAAATACAAATCAAAACCACACTGAGATACCACCTCACGCCAGTCAGAGTGGCTAAAATGAGCCAATCAGAGAACTCTAGATGCTGGCGAGGATGTGGAGAAACGGGCACCCTCCTACACTGTTGGTGGGAATGTAAACTGGTACAGCCCCTCTGGAAAACAGTGTGGAGGTTCCTCAGGAAACTAACAATAGAACTCCCCTATGACCCAGCAATAGCACTGCTAGGAATTTACCCAAGGGATACAGAAATGTGATGCATAGGAGCACATGTACCCCAATGTTCATAGCAGCACTCTCCACAATAGCTAAAACCTGGAAAGAGCCTAAGTGTCCATCAACAGATGAATGGATCAAGAAGATGTGGTTTATCTATACCATGGAATACTACATGGCAATGAGAAACAATGAAATCTGGCCATGTGTAGCAACATGGATGGACCTTGAGGGTGTTATGCTGAGCGAAATAAGTCAGGCAGAGAAAGACAAATATCATATGTGTGCACGTATAGGAGGATTAGGAGGAGCTTAACAGAGGACCAAGGGGGAGAAGAAGGGCGGAAATGGTGGGGGAAAGGGGAGAGGCAAACCATGAGAGACTCTTGAATGCTGACAAAAACTGAGGACTGGTGGATGTGGGGGAGGAGGGGTGGGCATGGAGGAGGACACTTGTGGGGATGAGCACTGGGTGTTATGTGGAAACTAATTTGACAATAAACTATGTGTAAAAAAAAAAATGTTTTTCAGGAAATCAAATAGTTAATGATTTTCTAAGTGTACTCATGATAATTAGGTTGAATGATGAAACCACTGCAAAATAAAACACTGTTTAAAAGCAAATACATTATAAAATAACAACGAAACCATGAGATGAGAAAGTAGTCAGTTATTTATTTGATGAAATGTGTGTAGAAGACATAAAAATCTAATATTGGTAACAAAAGAAACAAATTATTCAGATGTTCACAGTGATACTGTCAATAGTATAATCTAGAAAGGAACCTCATAAAGGATAGAGTCAAGACTTCAATCATTTATTTTGTTCTACATGCCACTTTGGGTATTGTCTGTGTATTTTACCTGTGGATGTACACATACCCAGACATTCCTGTTCATAAGGATAAAGATGCATGTGCATGTATATGTTATATGCATTCTGCATACACATGCACAGGGAGAGAAAATGTAACATTTATTATATAATATATATGAATAGACCAGATTCTATAATCTATAAATTCACCATTTGTTACACAATTACGAGAATGATAGTTGATAGTAATGATAACTGACTAATATTTTGATGTTTATCATTACATTAAATGATGTGCTACTCATAAGGGTATTGACTATAGACATACAGTTTGAGGGAAACCTGTATTCTGGTTACATAAGTTGGTCAAAACAAAATAGATTAAGATTTGATGGAACAAATTTGATTAAAATAGAACATAAAACAGTGTACTTGATGATCAAAGCCATGAAAATAATGAGGAGATATATTTTGCGTTGTTATTTTTAGTGTGTTATTTTTACCCTAAATAAATGGAACATATCCACTAAATATTATATGTAATAATATATTCTGAATTCCAGATAGGGGAACTTAAAACTTTAAATCATATTTTTATTGGTATCTTATTCATCTTTACGTTCCAGAATCTAGGGCAATACTTGCATATAGTTAGGACATCATAAATACCTGCTAGAACAAATAACTAAGTGACTAGCTGAATGAGCAAATATGATTGTTGGAAGAATATGAGAAGGGTGCAGATGCAGGAGATATTGTGTAGATAGGACTCGTATCTGGTACGTGTGGCCATCAGTGGAAGAGTGATAACTCTGTGTCATTTACCACACTGAGAAACTAAAGAAGATGAAATTAAGAACCTGTTATCTTTTTCTTATAGTAATTCAGAGATAACTAGACCTTATGTGAAATGTCCCGCAGGTCACTGAAAATTCTGGGCTAAGCTCAGAGAGTGGGGTATCCACAGATTGGGGAAATGCCCATGTTGACCAATGAACAAGAGAAGTAATATTATGAGGTGAATGTATGGAGAAAGTAGAGAGAGACTGATACACAGGAGATATGACCTAAAGATAGATTTATAATTGGGGACTTAATTTGACATGAATGAGCCATGATACAGAGGCTCGAAAAAAGATCACACTTGAGAGGATACTTCAAGGTCACAGTTGTAGTCATGAATGTCAAATGCTACAAGGAGCCAAGGAAGACCAGAGGTTGATGGTATCAGCTTATATTTTCTTCATTACAAGGGTTTATTGGATACAGATAAAGAAGTAGAAGCGTTTGGTGTCTACAACTTTGAAAAGATAATAGGCAGTACGACGGAAGTGAAATGACAGGTTATGATTAAAAATATATATTTTTAAATTTTATATGCTGACTCGCAGGGGCCAAAATCTTCCAAAGGGGGTCCTTGGGTTTCCAAAGGAGAAAGAACGGATAAGTGATGCAACAAGGTCCAGAGGAAATGGATGGAAAAAGATTTTATTTTATCCAAAACAGATTTCCCCAATATGTGAAATGAATTCAACGGAAGCAAAAGATAAATTGCCCTACTCGTCATGAGAGCTTAAAAATCAAGCTTTTCTGCCATAAATTTGGTTTACTGGGCAGACAGAGATATGTGCCCCATTGTGCAAACTCTAACATAAAACCATGTATTCAGCACATGTCAAGGAGAAAACCAATTATGCTGTATTGGAAGCAAATGAGCTGTGAAGCTGGTACAGAAATAAAAAGGAAAAAAAATCAGGTAAAGTGACAGAAAATATGAACGTATGGAAGATAAGAATATAGGGGTAAATGGGTGACTTATAGATTTCAGCTGCCTATTTACAACCCTAAAATTTAGATTGGCCCAAGGGTACTTTAATTTTTCAGATAATTACATTTTATTTCATTATTAGGAATGATTCCATTTTACTTCTAAGTTCTGGGAAGCCTAATGGTGGAAGACGAGATTTGAACACTTGTGTCTGCCTCTCTTTTCTCCCTGTCTCTCATTTTTCCTTTAAGACCGCATAATCACCGGGTTCACTTTATATTTTTTCCCTTCTTTTTTAAAAAAATTTAAAGCTATGCATGATATTGTTAGGTAATTCAGATGACCTAGGATGTTACTAATCAAGACCCATGTTCCAAGCACCGCACAGTGAATGGATGAAGAATTTTGCTCCACTTTCTGCTGTGAAAGAAAGAAAGGGAAAGGCGGTTTCATTTTTAATATTTAAGGAATCTCCATGTTTTCCCCAGCTGCTGTAACAATTTACATTCCCATCAACAGTACACAAGGGTTTCCTTTCCTCCACATCCTTGCCAGCCCTAGTTAACTCTTGTGTTTTTGATGACAACTATTCTAATGGATGTAGCATGGAATCTTACTGTTTTGGGTTGGATTTCCCTAGTAATTAGTGATATTGAGTACCTTTTCGTGTGCCTATTGGCCATCTGTATTTTTAAAAATATCTATTCACTTCCTCTGCCCATTTTCAAATCAGATTGTTGGCTTTTGTTTATTTGTTTGCTATTGTATGAATTCTTTATATATTTTGGATATGAAGCCCTTATCAAATATATGGTTTGCAAATATATCCTCCTATTCTATCGGTTGTCTTTTCATTTGGTTGATTGTTTTGCTGTGCAGAAGCTTGTTAGTCTAATGTAGCCCCAGGACTTTGTATCTGCTTTTGTCATCTGTGGTTTTGGTGACATATCCTGGAAACTGCTGTGAGGCCAATGTCAATGAGCTTTTCCCCTTGGTTTTCTTCTAGTGGTTTCATAGCTTCAGGTCTTCTGTGTAACTCTTTTATCCATTTTGAGCTCAGCCTTGTGAATGTCAGGAAATAGGGGTCCAATTTCATTCTTCTTCATCTAACAACCACAGGAGTTTGATGAAAAGTCTTTTCCCCAGTCAAGCTTCAGTTAAGACCCCCCCCCACCCCCAGATTCTTGCCAACATTTCATTAGGATTTTTGTGAGACATTCTGAAGCCGGGCATTTGAGCTAAGCTCTTCTCAGGCTTCTGACCCTCACACACTCTGTGATTAAAAATGTGTCTTATTCGGGGTGCCTGGGTGGCTTAGTCGGTTAGCATCCGACTTTCGCTTAGGTCATGATCTTGCGGTTTGGGGGGTTTGTGCGTTCGAGCCCCGCGTCGGGGTCTGTGCTGACTGCCAGCTCAGAGCCTGGAGCCTATTTCAGAGTCTGTGACTCCCTCTCTCCCTGACCCTCCCCGGCTCACGCTGTCTCTCTCTCTCTCTCTCCTAGAAATAAAAATATTTTTTAAAAATGTGTCTCATTTTATGCAGCTAAGCTTGTGGTAGCTTGATAGGTAAAAATCACCATGGAGTTTGGTAACCTGGGAATGAGGTGATGCTCTAACGAATAACTAAAAATGTGGGAGTAGGTTTGGAATTGGGCCGTGGACAGAGGCTGGGAAATTTTTGAAAAGCATGCTACGTTTTCTGGAACAGATAATTATATATCAGAACTTTGAGAACACTGCCAGCAGTGGCTCAAAAGGAAAGGAGAAGCATTCTGTTAGAAAATGGAGTTAGGGAGATCCTTGACATGCACCAGCAGCGAAATTCTCTTCAGCAGCTTTCTGGAAAGTACAATATACAAGTGATGAGCCTAGTTACTTAGCAAGAAAGATCTCCAAGCAAAGTGTTGGGGATGCCACCTGGTTTCTTCTTTTTCTTATAGTAAAATGTGAGAGTAGAAAGATAATTTGAGGAAAGAGCTGTTAAAAGAAGTTGATAATTTGGAAAATTCTGAGCTTTTCCAGATGAAAAAGCTGCCAAAATTAGAAATTGTTTTTAAGAACTGTCAAGAAAGCATGATATTCTGGGGGAAAAAATCAACTAAGGGTGTGACTGTACAACCTTTCCCATAAACCCCTAAAGATCAATTGAGTTTACAAAACTGACCCTTTGAAGAGACTGAGGGTTTGTCTCAGATTTTGTCAGCCTGACAGTAGCGGCCAGGATGTTTAATCGCTTGGCCTGCATTCTCTCAGCATCTCTTCGTAGATGGAGGAGAGATTATCTAGAAAAGATACATGGGTGTTCCTTTTGTCTAATGGGATGAACTTCTATGAAGTCCACAGACAATCCACAGGTTTTGAGAAAATTATTTTACCAAAAACACTGGCGGCTTAGGTGAAAAGGAGCAGGAGGAGTGGGGAATAAAAAAAAGCTTTTCATACTTTTTGAAATCCTGCAGGCAGGAAGCAAGCTGGTAAATTGACTTGCCCACTGACACACACTATTTTGATGGAACAGAAAGGATGGATGGAATGAGGAACACAGAGGGAAGAGGGGGAGCCTCAGATACTTATTGCCAGGCCTTCAAACACATGAAGAGATGTCTACATTTCCCTGGCACCGTTTTAAAAAGCTGGGAATCATTTGCACCTTCATTGTTCCCTTGTTCCCCTTTCTGAATGGCAATGTCTACATCTGTTCTACAACCGTTTCGTTCTACCGCTGCATGTTGGTGGGAGCGGGGGGAGCATAGAAATTGTCCCTTAGGTTTGATAGATTAATGAATCTCAGCTTCACCTGGATCTGATTTAGATGATGAGTATCTATACTTAGAACTGATAGCTTAATGGGATGGAACTCTTGGGGACCTTAGAAACAGGTGAATACATATTTTCCTTTGGGAAGGGCACAGATCCCTGGGAACTAGACAATGGGCTGTGACAGAGTTCCGCTACTATGGCCTGAATTAGTCCCACCTCTGGGTCTAGTCCTGCCTATGTCATCCTGTCCCTTTGAGCCTGTGAAGTGTTCCTAAAAGAAAATAACTGAGATGATGAGAAGTCACTTCCAAAGCTATTCAACTTCTCCATGCCTCATTTTCCTCATTTGCTGGTTGTGAATGACTAAATAAACACCAGTATAGGAACTTAATAAATACATTTCCAAAGATCCCAAGGACAATATTTTTATATACATGATAAGTACTCAATAAAAATTAGCTGGCTGTACCCCTTAATGACATTTGTTCTATCCCCCTGTGCCCCACATCCCCTGGTACCCACCAGTTTACTTTCTGTTTTTATGGCTTTGGCTTTTTTAGATTCCACATATAAGTGAGGTCATATAGTACTTTAGCTTTCTCTTTCTAACTTCTCTCACTTAGCATAATATGCTCAAGATCTATCCATGCAAATTTGTCTATCACAAATGTCAAGATGTCTTTCTTTTCATATATTACCTCTTATTTGTCTATTCATTGTTGATGGAGGCTTAGGCTGTTTTCATATCTTGGTTAGTGTGAAGTAGCATGCAGTAAACATGGGAGTACAGTTACCTTATTTTCATTTTTTTTTGCATATAAGTCCAGAAGTGGAATTGATATCGTATAGTAGATTTACCTTCAAGTTTTTGAAGAACTTCCATATTGTTTTCCATGGTGGTTGAACCTATTTGCATCCCCATTAAAGACTTAGAGATCTAATAGTAATATATAATGTATTATATATATTATATAATGTATTATATATATTAATAGTAATATATAAAATAAATAATAATACTAAAAATAGTAAATATATAATGAAAAGTTTATTATAATCATAAAAACTTGCTAAGGAACTCAAACTTAATGATTCTAGCCACTAAAAAGAGAAGATAATTATGTGACATAATAGAGGAACTAATTATTGTTACAATGGTAATTCCAATATATGAATGTTTCAGATTAACGTGTTTTGCACCTTAAATTCACATATTGTTGTATGTCAAATATATTTCAATAAAAAAGTTAGCTGATACTATTCTTAAGGTTGATGCTATTGTTATCATTGTTATATTTAAATAGGCTATGTCATGTTAGATTATAAATGTAGATAGAAATTGTAATTAACCAGGCACATTAAAAGTGTCAAGTGAGAAGCATAGCCTAAATTTAGTAGAAGAATTTTGGCAGCTATTGGTGGTATTAGGAATAGATTCCAAGAAAAGTTACCATTTGTGCCAGATCCAAATAGATGAACTTCATTTAGAAATGTGTTAACATAAGGAGTGGGTGTTTCATTGAGAGGATGAAGAGAACAGTGGTCCAGTGTTGGTTGTACAAAAAAGTATATACATGGAAACAGCACAGACATTGCACTGGAAAGGGGATTTTAGAGAAGACTGAGAAATCCTGAAATAGCAGATTAAGGGAATGGGTATTATTTTGTATAAAAAAAGTGGGCATGTAATTTCTTTAGTTCCCAGAGGAAACTCAAAGCAACTTCCAAATGATTATAATGATTTTATATTTCTTAAAATTTTTTTTTGAAAGAGTGAGAGAGACAGAATGTGAGTTGGGGAGGGGCAGAGAGAGGGGAAGACACAGAATCTGAAGCAGGCTCCGGGCACTGAGCTAGCTGTCAGCACAGAGCCCGACAGGGGCCTGGAGCTCAAGAACCACGAGATCATGACCTGAGCTGAAGTTGGATGCTTAACCAACTGAGCCCCCCGGGTGCCCCTACTTATAGTAATTTTAAAGAAGGATCAGGTGCCCATGTCTTTCATAACCCTTTTCTAGTGGCAATGCTTTTTCCCCACTATATTCAAAAAATATGAAACTGACTCTGAGTCTATTGTAATATTAATTAAATTAATGTTAAATGAAATCAGCGTGCCCTGTTATGAATATGTCTATAAAGAATGATCAAGATGTTTTGGACCACTTGACCTGTCAGTTTGTAATAGTGTGTAGTATACTAAAAAAAATCAACCTGGAGTATTTGGGGGAATTTAAAAAAATCTACCTGTAATAATTGTGGAAATAAAGGGTTTTCAGGGAATTAAGGATGAGACATATGTGCAGAAGACAAGTAGACAACGTAAAACTCCCTAACAGCCGTGTGTTTATCTGTGTACCCAAGGGACAGTATTTATTAACACTGTCAGAAGAATGTCCGTTAGAGCTAGCCTTGAGCACACTGTATCGGGACCCAATTCAGTGGCACATATATGATTTAAAATGACACCGAAGGAACTGCTTGTTAGAACAATTCAACAAGTAGAATGAAATGGAATTAAATGGCATGCGTCAATTCACAAACATATACTAGGTGTGCAATATAATACCTCAGAGCAGGTATAGCTCCTTGTTAAAGGAAGACAATTGGTGTCAATTATCCAATTATCTTATTATCTTACCTGCAATTTAAAAGATGAAATTAAGCTTAACATTTGGCTCTATCAGTTCCCTAATTGATGGATTTTGCCTGGTCTTTTTTCTCACAGTTACTAAAATATATTTATAGAAGCTAGACACCTTGAGGTCATTGTTAGAGACAGTGATTCCTTAAATGTTATGAAGGATTATGTTCCAATGGGACTAATTTTATCTGGTCCTCCAATACCTTCATGTTGGGTTAGCCATTCATCACCATTACATAAAACCTAAGATCAAGATTTTCTTTTTTGCCAATATGACCTACAGGCAGTATTGACTTACAATCACTAGTCACTTTCAGTTTCAGCTTCATGAACTTAACTTTATTTTGGCTTTTGCCTTGAGTTGTCCTTGATCAATATCTCTCTGTTCCACTTGGCTGAACTATCCTGATTGTTGATTATTTCACCTGAAACAACTATTGTTTTTCTCCTCGAATTTTCATAATTTCTTGTTTACTGTACAAATAGTTACATATGAGTGTAGTATTTTCACATCACAAGTTAGAGTGAGTCAAACTATTGGTGGATGCTTGTGTCTTGACCCACTGTGACTGTCTCATTATATCTTTCAGTTATGTGATGACAAATTGAAAGATAATGGTATTTGTTACTTACCCTACTGCTACTTCAAAGGGCTTTGAATACTTATATTTGACTTCTAAAATAATATTAAGCACTTTGCAGTATAATTGAAGAAGATAACACATTCCAAAATAATGTATCAGAAGGAAATATTGGTTCATTGGTATATGCACCCTACATGTTCATATTGATACTAAGTAGTTGATTCATCACAATCAAAAATAATCTCAATCAGAGGTATTGAAAATGTTTGAAATATTTACTGTACTAAATTGTTTAAAAAATTTTTTTTTAATGTTTTATTTATTTCTAGGAGAGAGAGAGAGAGACAGCATGAGCAGGGGAGGGTCAGAGAGAGAGGGAGTCACAGACTGTGAAACAGGCTCCAGGCTCTGAGCTGGCAGTCAGCACAGAGCCTGACGCGGGGCTCGAACCCACGAACCGCGAGATCATGACCTAAGCGAAAGTCGGACGCTTAACCGACTAAGCCACCCAGGCGCCCCTGTACTAAATTGTTTTAAATAAAGAACCATCTTTTATTTTTTCACTCCAAAAATTGTCTGTTGATAATCTGAATGAATTGAATATTATTATATATTCCTCGATTTAAATTATAACTAATAATATATATATATATAACTAAATTATAACTAATAATATTCAGAAATAATGTCAAATAAGCAACTGGATTATTAAAGCAGCAAAAAAAAAATCTAACCATGAATTATTTCACTAAAAAACTGTGTGTGTGTGTGTGTGTGTGTGTGTGCACGCGTGCGCATGTATGTATTTGGCAGGCATTCCAGACAGCACTCCAAATACCTTTTGAATATTGAGATACACAATTGCTAAGGCATAATATTCCATTGTATACATAAGCATTTAAGAAATTGTTAAACTTGAATACATATTCTCTAAGAAGCCCTCCCTATGTTGGCAGAATGTCTAACAGAGATGTTCTCCCCAAATATACACATTTGACCACTCCCCAAGTTTTGATGCAGAAACTTTGAGCAGAGATAAGGGCTCTGTATAATCAACGAGCATTCAAATATTCATGCATCACCCTTGGAACACTGCAAGGTCCACTGTCTGGGGAGCTCTATTTCCAAACTACCTAGCTGAACAGCTCTAATATCAGTTGTATTGCCAATTGGAGATGATTTTGAAATAAGGTTGTATTTCATAATGAACCTTCATGTATAAATTAGGATATATATATATATATATATATATATATATATATAATTTCCAGGTTTCCTGGAAATTCCCTTTCAATTAATGAAATTAAAAATAAAATATTTAATAAAGAAAAAGTACATGAAATTGTATTAATATCCTTTTTATTAACTCCATATGTACATTCTATGAAGTACTACTTACCCGTAGCCTTAACTACATCTCAATTCTGAAGAATCTGAAACTTGTAGATGAGCCAGGGATCTATACATCAGTTAGTGTCTAGTAGAATAAACGAACAGTTTATGTAATACATCAGGCATGCCTTATTTTTAAAAAACACTAAAAATAGTACTGACTTAAGTTGTACAAGCTTCAGAATTGAAAATTCTGTATTCTATTCCTATGCCACTAAGATTTTAAATGCACATTATTTGAAATAATGAAGAAAATAAGAATGTGTTCATTTCTAGGTGTTTAAATGCTAATCATCTATGTTTATATTTATTCATTTTGATTTTAAAAAGGAAAGATAATTTATAAATATATACATTTTATTAAAAGTATAAGAAAACTTTATATGTTTAATGTGATTACTTTTATTTTATATATGTATGTATACATATTGTGTATTATGAGATTTTAATAACAAGATATGATGTAGCTGACACTGTTGATAATGGTTGAATGATTTTAATATGACTAATAATTTATAAGTTTTGTGTTCGTCTTCTGTATATAAAACCCTAAACACTTAATTTAATTTTTAAAGATGATCCATTTGCAAATTTACATTTAAGCATTCCTAAAATTTCATCTTTCAAAAAATATAAAAGAAAAATACAACAAAGTATAAAACAAAAAGGTATGAACTCAGTTTTGTAGTCCAGTTGAATAAATGAAAAGAAAAAGTTTACTTATGGATCTTTGGACAAGAATTTTTAACAACAAAACATGGAAATGTTTCTCAGAAGAGAACCAAAAAATTGATTCATAAATAAATAGAACAGGTGTCAAAGACTGAAAATTTTAAATGTGTTTTGTTTGATGTTTATACTGTGCTTTGAGAAAAATAACTTTTATCTTTAATCTTGCAATAAGTATGATAGTTTTCAATTATACCTTTATTTATAATTAATAACACAGATTTAGAAAATATGGCTATCAGTTCAAGAATTCTAACAAGAGTTGAATCACATATCTGTCCCAATGATGAGGGTTTTTTGATATGTCAAAAATGAATTTTGTGGGGTTTTTTTTTTGGTCATTGTCCATTTGTATTAGAAATAAATTGCTGCAGGGAATTTACTTTCTTCTCAAGTGCGCATGGCACATTCTCCAAGATAGATCACATACTGGGACATAAAGCAGCCCTCAAGAAATATAAAAGAATAGAGATCATACCATGCACACTGTCAGATCACAATGCTTTGAAACTTGAAATCAATAACAGGAAGAAGACTGGAAAACTTCCAAAAACATGGAGGTTAAAGAACACCCTTCTAAAGAATGAATGGGCCAATCAGGCGATTAGAGATGAAATTAAAAAATATATGGAAACAAATGAAAATGAAAACACAACAATTCAAAATCTATGGGATGCGGCAAAGGCAGTCCTAAGAGGAAAGTACATTGCTCTCCAGGCCTATTTCAAGAGATTAGAAAAAGCGCAAGTCCAAAATCTAACAGCTCACCTAAAGGAACTAGAGGCAGAGCAACAAGAACGCCCTAAACCCAGTAGAAGAAGAGAAATAGTAAAAATTAGAGCAGAAATAAACAACACAGAGACCAAAGAAACAATTGAACAGATCAATGAAACCAAGAGTTGGTTTTTTGAAAAAGTAAACAAAATTGACAAACCTCTAGCCAGACTTATCCAAAAGAAAAGAGAGAGCACCCAAATAGACAAAATTATGAATGAAAATGGACTTATTACAACCAACCCCTCAGAAATACAAGCAATTATCAGGGAATACTATGAAAAATTATATGCCAACAAATTGGACAACTTAGAAGAAATAGACAAATTCCTAAACACACACTCACTACCAAAATTCACACGGGAAGAAATAGAAAACCTGAACAGACCCATAACGAGTGAAGAAATGGAATCAGTGATCAAAAATCTCCCAACAAATAAGAGCCCTGGACCTGATGGCTTCCCTGGGGAATTCTACCAGACATTTAAAACAGAATTAATCCCAATTCTTCTCAAGTTATTCCAAAAAATAGAAAGCGAAGGAAAACTCCCGGACTCATTTTATGAAGCCAGCATCACACTGATTCCCAAGCCAGACAGAGATCCGGCAAAAAAAGAGAACTACAGGCCAATATCCTTGATGAATACGGATGCAAAAATTCTCAACAAGATCCTTGCAAATCGAATCCAGCAGCATATCAAAAGAATCATCCACCAAGATCAAGTGGGATTCATTCCTGGGTTACAGGGTTGGTTCAATATTCGCAAATCAATCAATGTGATACATCATATCAATAAACGAAAAGATAAAAACCATATGATCCTGTCAATAGATGCAGAAAAAGCGTTTGACAAAATACAGCATCCCTTCTTAATAAAGACTCTCGAGAAAGTTGGGATAGAAGGAACCTACTTAAACATCATCAAAGCCATCTATGAGAAGCCTTCAGCTAACATCATCCTCAACGGGGAAAAACTCAGAGCTTTCCCCCTGAGATCAGGAACACAACAGGGATGCCCACTCTCACCACTGCTGTTTAACATAGTGCTGGAAGTCCTAGCATCAGCCATCAGACACCAAAAGGAAATCAAAGGCATCAGAATTGGCAAAGAGGAAGTCAAACTTTCACTCTTCGCAGATGACATGATACTCTACATAGAAAACCCGACAGACTCCACCAGAAGCCTACTAGAACTGATCCAAGATTTCAGCCAAGTTGCAGGGTACAAAATCAACGTACAGAAATCGGTTGCATTTTTATACACCAACAATGAAGCAACAGAAAGAGAAATCAAGAAACTGCTCCCATTCACAATTGCACAAAAAACCATAAAATACCTCGGAATAAACCTAACCAAGGATACAAGAGATCTGTATGATGAAAACTATAGAAAACTTATGAAGGAAATTGAAGAAGACACAAAGAAATGGAAAAACATTCCATGCTCATGGATAGGAAGAATAAATATAGTTAAGATGTCATTACTACCTAAGGCACTCTACACATTCAATGCAATTCCAATCAAAATTGCACCAGCATACTTCTCAAAACTAGAACAAACTATCCAAAAATTTGTATGGAACCACAAAAGACCCCGAATAGCCAAAGTAATCCTGAAAAATAAAACCAAAACGGGAGGGATCACCATCCCAGACTTTAGCCTCTACTACAAAGCTGTCATCATCAAGACAGTATGGTATTGGCACAAAAACAGACACATAGACCAATGGAACAGAATTGAGAACTCAGAAGTGGACCCAAAAGTATACAGCCAACTAATCTTTGACAAAGCAGGAAAGAATATCCGATGGAAAAAAGACAGCCTTTTTAACAGATGGTGTTGGGAGAACTGGACAGCAATATGCAGAAGAATGAAACTAGATCATTTTCTCACACCATGCACAAAAATAAACTCAAAATGGATAAAGGACCTGAACGTGAGACAGGAAACTATCAACACCCTAGAGGAGAAAGCAGGAAACAACCTCCTTGACCTCCACCGCAGCAACTTCTTACTTGACACATCCCCAAAAGCAAGGGAATCAAGAGCAAAAATAAACTGTTGGGACCTCATCAAGATAAAAGCTTCTGCACAGCCAAAGAAACAACACAGAAAATTAATAGGCAACCAATGGAATGGGAAAAGGTAGTTGCAAATGACATATCAGATAAAGGGTTGATATCCAGAATCTACAAGGAACTCACCAAGCTACACACCCGAAACACAAACAACCCAGTGAAGAAATGGGCAGAAGATATGAACAGACACTTCTCCAAAGAGGACATCCAGATGGCCAACAGACACATGAAACGATGCTCAGCATCCCTCCTCATCAGGGAAATACAAATCAAAACCACACTGAGATACCACCTCACGCCAGTCAGAATGGCTAAAATGAGCCAATCAGAGAACTCTAGATGCTGGCGAGGATGTGGAGAAACGGGCACCCTCCTACACTGTTGGTGGGAATGTAAACTGGTACAGCCCCTCTGGAAAACAGTGTGGAGGTTCCTAAGGAAACTAACAATAGAACTCCCCTATGACCCAGCAATAGCACTGCTAGGAATTTACCCAAGGGATACAGAAATGTTGATGCATAGGAGCACATGTACCCCAATGTTCATAGCAGCACTCTCCACAATAGCTAAAACCTGGAAAGAGCCTAAGTGTCCGTCAACAGACGAATGGATCAAGAAGATGTGGTTTATCTATACCATGGAATACTACATGGCAATGAGAAACAATGAAATCTGGCCATGTGTAGCAACATGGATGGACCTTGAGGGTGTTATGCTGAGCGAAATAAGTCAAGCAGAGAAGGACAAATATCATATGTGTGCACGTATAGGAGGATTAGGAGGAACTTAACAGAGGACCAAGGGGGAGAAGAAGGGCGGAAATGGTGGGGGAAAGGGAGAGAGGCAAACCATGAGAGACTCTTGAATGCTGACAAAAACTGAGGACTGATGGATGTGGGGGGAGGAGGGGTGGGCATGGAGGAGGACACTTGTGGGGATGAGCACTGGGTGTTATGTGGAAACTAATTTGACAATAAACTATTTGTAAAAAAAAAAAAAAAGAAAGAAATTGCTGGGTTTTTAGAAGAAATGAAGTCTTATTTTCTACTTATGCTCTAAAGTTGAAAAATAAGATATTCCATCTTGGCAATAGATCTGAGTTAATATAGAATAGTTCCTGAATCATAAAGAAAATTCTTTCCTTAATGTTTTTTGCAAGATATGAGGCTGTGTATTATAATTAATCAATACATGTCTTTGAATCTCTTTTCTAATTTTTTATGTCTTTATTTTATTTTGAGAGACAGAGACAGAGTGTGAGCGGGGGAGGGGCAGAGAGAGAGGGAGACCCAGAATCTGAAGCAGCTCCGAGGCGCTGAGCAGTCAACACAGAGCCCGACGCGGGGTTCGAACCCACAGACTGTGAGATCATGGTCTGAGCCGAAATGGGACGCTCAATCGATTGTGTTACCCAGGCGCCCCTGAACCTCTTTGCTGTAAAATATTAATACTAATCCTAAAAACAACAAGTAAAAAAGTTACGTAAAGGGAGCGCCTGGGTGGCTTAGTCGGTTAAGCGTCCGACTTTCGCTTAGGTCATGATCTCACGGTTCATGAGTTCGAGCCCCGCGTCGGGCTCTGTGCTGACTGCCACCTCAGAGCCTGGAGCCTGTTTCATTCTGTGACTCCCTCTCTCTCTGACCCTCCCCTGTTCACGCTGTCTTTCTCTCTCTCTCGTAGAAATAAATAAAGATATTTTTTAAAAAAATTAGATAAAGTAAAACCAGATTTGGATCTTACACAATGCTCCAAAAGAAATTCCTAGTGAATTTAAAACTTTACCATAAAGAAGAGAATACTATTTTCATACATTTAAAGATAAAACTATAGAGGGAAGTACTGATAAATTTCACTACAAAAATGATTCTGGCCTAAAGATTTTTAATTTTTACAGCACCCTTGCATAAAAGTTTTGGAAGAAGTTGATTTTTATAAGTCTATGAAAATTCATTTGCATTTACTAAGGATACTATAAGAAAAATGTTTTAGGGGCACCTGGGTGGCTTAGTCGGTTAAGCGTCCGACTTTGGCTTAGGTCACGATCTCGCAAGATCTCGGTTCGTGGGTTCAAGCCCCGCATTGGACTCTGCTGACTGCTCGCTCAGAGCCTGGAGCCTGTTTCAGAGTCTGTGCCTCCCTCTCTCTCTGACCCTCCCCTGCTCATGCTGTCTCTCTCTCTCTCTCTCCTAGAAATAAATAAAACATTTAAAAAAATTAAAAAAAGAAAAATGTTTTAGTAGGGTAGGAAGATAAAATACAAGCTAAAGCCCCTTAATGCAGGTGGACAGACCTCATTTTATTCCACTTCACCTACAATTGTCATCAGCGCAGAACCTGATGCAGGGCTTGAACTCACAAACTGTGAGATCGTGATTTGAGCTGAGATCAAGAGTCGACTGCTTAACTGACTTAGCTTCCAAGGTGCCCTTAACTTTTTCCCTTTTATTATATCTATTATGACGATCTATGATCAATGTTCTTTAAAAATTTTTTTGTTTATTTTTGAAGGTGACAGTGACAGAGCATGAGCAGGAACCAGGCAGAGAGATAGAGGAGACACAGAATCTGAAGCAGACTCCAGGCCCCGAGCTATCAGCACAGAGCCTGATGCGGGGCTCAAACCCATAAACTGCCAGATCATGACCTGAGCCGAAGTCTGATGCTTAACCAACTGAGCCACCCAGGCACCCCCTGATCATTGTTCTTTGATGTTATGATTGGCATTCTTTTGGGGTGCACCCAAATAAAATGGAGAACTTAACTAATAAGTGTTTTGTGTATTCTAACTGCTCCGTTGATGGGTCATTGCCTTGTCTTTATTCTTCACCTCAGGCCTCTCTATTCCCTGAGACATGACAGTATTGAAAATAGGCCAATTAATAACCCTATATGGGCTTCTAAGAGTTCAAGTGAAAGGAGGGCAATCAATGAAGCAAATTTCATTTTTGTCTTATTTTAAGAAGTGGCATAGCCACCCCAGCCTTCATCAGTCAACAGCCCTCAGCAATGAGGCAAGATCGTCCAGCAGCCAAGTGCATATTTCTATATGAAACTATGCTTCTGTTGATCTGGGCTCAAAATTACTAGTGAAAATAAAAATCAAATAGTGGTGATTGGTACAAGGCTGATGAAGGAGGAAGACAAAATCATATGATGCCACAAGGATTTTGAGAATGGAGTTTGTGTGGTAGTTCTGGGGAATGTTAGTGAAAGTAGAGGGAAATGGGAGGTAGGAAGTTGGACATGAGAGCGCAAGATGAGGTATTGTGTTATGTTAGGTTCACTGTGGGACAAACAATGATCATGCAAAGCGAACACATAGACAAATACAGTAGAAATCAGCATACACTGCTACTTTGCCTTAGTTATTAATCAGAAATATTCAATGCATTTTCCTGTAGACAATATGTGGCTTAAAAGCAACTTACCTTTCTGTGTGTACATTTAAGAACTCCCTATAGAGAACACTGTTTTTAAGCATTATTGTCCTTAGTGTTTGACAATAACTTTCAATCATTATTGTGACAATGAACATCTAGCTTCTAATTTTTATAGCAATTATGGCTACTAAGCAACCTATTATGGCAGAGACATTCACAAACTCAAAAGAAATTAAAGGTGCCTTACCATTGTGTGATTTCGTAGGTTACTTTTTGTTTATCACAGAATTACACTGACACATTTCTTTGATAAAAAGATGTGATTTCCAGCTACTCGGTATTGTGATTGTATAATTAGTAAAAGAAACGAAACAAATGACTGTTTCTTTATATCAAGTATATTTATAGCAAATGTTTAAACCTATATTTGCCCAATATTTTGGGTATATGTGAGACTGAGTAAGATGTTACCATATATAAGATATATGGGCAGATAAGATTAAAAGCATTGTTAAAATAATGTGTATGTACATATTACAGAGTTACTTTTTCATATCTGGCACACAGCTTTTTGAAAATAGTATATTTTTAGAACAACTTTGGATTTAGGGGAAAAAATGAAAAGATAATACAGTTTCCATCAATTCTCTCATTCAGTTACTGTTTTATGACTAACATATTACTATGGCTCATTTGTTACAATTAATGAAACAATATTGCTGCATCATTATTAAATGCATCCATATTTTCTTTAGATCTCTTTAGATTTTACCTAGATTTTTCTCGGTTCCAGGATGCTATACAAACTACCACACTGTATTTACTTGTCATGTCTCCTTTATGATCCTTTTGGCTGTGACAATTTTTCACAGATGGCTTCAAAGGTGAATTCTATCAAATATTTAGAAGAAGCAGTAATGTCAGTTTTCAAACTCTTCCAACAAAACAGAATTGGGTGAAATACTCTCTAATTCATTCTATGAAGGTAGCATTACCCTGATGCCAATGACATAAAAAGACATCAGAAGAAAAGAAAATGACATATCCCTTATGACTTTAGATGCAACTGTCCTCAAATATAGTAGCAAACTGAATTCAGCAGCATAAAACACGATGGGCAAGTGGGATTTATTCAAAGAATGCAAGGCTGGTTCAACATATACATCCCAATAGAAAAGAAAAGAAAACCCAAATGCTGGAGTCTAGCTCTGGCCAGATCCAAGGGTCCCTGAAGGATTAACAGTGTCGGCAATGGAGGGAGTGAGAGAGCCCCGAGATTCTTTCTGGTCACCAGGCAGGCATCTCTGCTCTGTCAGTTTTGGTATCTTTATTTATAGGTCAAACGTTAACATGGCATCATAAAATGGAATTTTTACAGTGGATAGTTCTCTGTGATAAGATGCTTTGGAAAATGCACAGAAACAGGGTTTACAGAAGTCTTCTTGCAGAACTGCCCCAATTACAGTGAGGTTGAGTAACTATGAAAATAACAGGGGGTTCACATTTTAATAACACTAAGATTAAGTCATAGGTTTGTAGATACTCTTATCCATCCTCATCACAGCTGCCAGGGTAAGGGAAGGTGTTTGTGGGATGTAGGCCTTAGGGAAGGGGCTGCTATACATCACCAGTTAGCAAAGGTGTATGTGGTAACTTATGTTCTGCCCTGATCTGTTCCTTCTCTCTAAGTTAGGCTCTTTGTCTCCAGGCAAGACTTGGTTTTCCAGTTATATGCTTTATGGCACCAGAGAGCCAGCCATACCTTCAAAAAGTTTAGCTCATTTCCAATACCAAGAATAGCCTCTTCGAGTGCATTTACCTTTGTGTCTAGTTTTATGATTTCTTGAATAGTTAGGGCATGAGAGACATTTTTGGTTAGCTGATTTACATGTTGAACTGTTTGAACATTTTGGACCAATGCAACGGTAGAAACAGAATTGTACATGTAAAGGTCAATCTTTTATGAGTAAGGGTCTGTTCATAGCTCAAGGGAAAGTATAGAGGGAAACAGGACCTGCCAGAGACACGATGTCTGTTCCTATAATCAAAAGAAGTTGTTCCCACAATAAGTTCCTTCACATGGTGCAATCATCATACCAGGGCCAGAATAAGGGAATAAGTTGCTCCTGATACCGATCAACAAGGTACCTTGGGGGTCAGTGCTGAAGCAGAAATCCTTGAGTGGTGGTGGATATCGGTCGTCATCTGATTGGGAAGAGACTGTGCAAACTTGCTTTAACCTCACCAGGAGTTTTCTTGACTGGTGGGCTCAGAATGGCTCCCAACACCGAAAACATATTAATCTCCCTTTATGCAATAAAAAATTATAACAATTTTTATAATAAAACAACTATAATAAAAACAATTCTTATAATAAAAAATTAATAAACTAGGAATAGAAATACATTTCCTCAACATGATAAAAGTCTTTTATGACAAAACTCACAACTAACATTATACACAACAATGAAAGATTGAAAGCTTACCCCACTAAGTCCAGGAATAAGGCAAAGATACCCATTTTACTCACTTCAACACTGTCCTAGATAGTGAAACCAGATCAATGAGGAAGAATAAGAAATAAAAGCTATCCAGTTGGACAGGAAGTAGTAAATTTATCTCTAATCACAATTAAGTGATATTATGTGTAGAAAAACAAAAGAAAACACACTTTATCCGAAAAAGATATTAAGAAAGTTCCATTTATAATACCGTCAAAAATAATACTATACTTAGGGATACCTGGATGGCTCCATTGGTTGAGTGTTTGACCGTGACCCAGATCATGATTTTGCTGTTTCAAGTTCGAACTCCACATTGGGCTCTGTGCTGACAGCTGGATTCTGTGTCTACCTCTCTCTCTCTGCCCCCCCCACGACTCATGCTCTGTCTCTCTCTCTCAAAAATAAATAAACAATTACAAAATTTAAAAAAATAATACTATACACAGGAAAAATGCAATCAAGGAAGAGAAAGACATGTACAATGGCAACTCCAAATCACTGCTAAAATAAATTAAGAACCTAAACAATATGAAAGGTATCCCCTGTGTATGCATTCAGATATCAACATTGTTAAGATGGCAACACCCTCTGAGGTAATCTACATATTTAGTGCAAGTCCCATGAGAGACCCAGTGACACTTTTTTTCCAGAAATGAGAAAGTTATCTTAAAATTCATATAAAATTTGCACGTTACCCTGAGTCGCCAAAATCATTTTTGAAAACAATAAGATTAGAGGACCCACACATCTCGATTTCCAAATTCACTAAGAAATCTACACTAATTCAAAAAGTGGTGCTTGTTTAAGGATAGGCATATAAATCATTCAATCAGAATTGAGAGTGCAGATAACAACCACACATCATGGTCAATAGGCTTTTTTACAAGGGCCCCGAAGGCATCCTACTGGATGAGAATACTCCCTTCAGTGCTGGGACAATGGATAGCCACATGCAAAAGAATGAAGTTAGACTTATATCTTACTAAATATAACAACCAACTGAAACTAGATCAAAGACCTAAATATAAGAATTAACACTATATACACTTAGTAGGAAACGCAAGGCTGAATTTCATGACTTTGGAAGCAGCAATGGTTTCTTAGACATGATGTCAAAGGGACAAGTAACAAAAAAAATAATAGACAATTTTCATTTCATCTGAATTAACTTTTGTGCATGGAAAGATACTATCAAGTTAGTGAAAAGCGTGAATAGGTCTGAAATGATGTGATATTAATTACAAAAAGTGGGTTGTTAAAAAATATATGTTGATTAAAGGGACAGTGCCTTTTAAAATAAATAATACATTTTTTATGTTTATTTATTTATTTTGAGACAGAGAGTGAGAGAGGGAGATAGAGAGAGAGCATGTACCTGTGAGCTGGGGAGGGGCAGAGAAAGAAGAGAGATAGAATCCCATGCAGGCTGATGCGGGGCTCGATCACACGATTGTGAAATCATGACCTGAGCTGAAATCAACTGACTGAGTCCCTCAGGCATCCCCTAAAATAAACAATAAATTTTAAAATAAATAATATAACACGTGAGTTTATCTATGGGTAGATATATTGCAGATATATTCTCATACAACAACAAAATAAACAAAAAATTTAAGGAAAACTATCCAACAACTTCACAATAATGTTTTCCTCAAAAAAAGAAAAAGGAAATTTGGTTGCAGAGATTTGGGGAAGCTCAAATACATTTGTAATTGTTTTCCTTATAATAATTAAAAATTTTTAAAATTTAAAGTTAAATATAATACAGTATGTGGCTGTTCCTCATGTTATTCTTTACAGTTTTCTTTAAGTATCACCAAAATAGATGTATATTTTTTAATGAGAAAAGAAAGCAAAATGTCTTATAGAAGTGGTTTGTTTCCTCTACAAAAACTTCAATAATATAACAATTACTTAAAAATAAACTATATATATTCATATTCTATACATTATGCAACTAAATATATTTACTGGGTTTTTTAATTTTTTTTTAATTTTTTTATTTATTTCTAGGAGAGAGAGAGAGACAGCGTAAGCAGAGGAGGGTCAGACAGAGAGAGGGAGACACAGACTGAAACAGGCTTCAGGCTCTGAGCTGGCAGTCAGCACAGAGCCCGATGCGGGGCTCGAACCCACGAACCGCGAGATCATGACCTAAGCGAAAGTCGGACGCTTAACCGACTAAGCCACCCAGGCGTCCCTATATTTACTGGTTTTAAAGATAAGTATATCATTTTATATATGTTGTAGACATAGATGTTTATAGCTTTTATATTCAATTAGCAAAGGAGCACATACGTAATATTGAAAATAACAAAGGTCATCTTTGGGGTTAGTCAGGTAAGTTATGTATCTTAGGGGCACCTTGCTAGGAGAAATCATTGTGGCTCAGGGTTTTCTAGTTGGTGAACTTGTTAAATTATGCTTGATGATCTTAAACCTGTATCCTATGGATTTTCTTATTCAATACTTCCTTTGGTAAATAAAGTCTGATGAATTGGAACATTTATTACCTGCTTTCCTCAAAATTGAATGCATTATTAAACAGTCTTTCAAAAATCACAGCAACAAAAACAGTAAATTCCATGGGAATTAAACCCTTATTTTTAAAAACTAAGCAATCCATTTGTCTTGGTCATAGTAACTTTGTGGGCCATATAAACATACAGAAAAAGTTAAAAATTCAGTCAGGTGTTTATAATGGTGCATGTCTAACTTGTTGAATATTTTATTTTGTGGTTCCAGATTTCATTTATTTTTAATTTTTTAATGTTTATTTTTATTTTCAAGAGAGAGAGACAGAGTGTGAGCAGGGTAGGCACAGAGAGAGGGAGACACATAATCTGAATCAGGCTCCAGGCTCTGAGCCGTCAGCACAGAACCTGATGAGGGGCTTGAACTTACAAATTGTGAGATCATGATCTAAGTTGAAGTAGACACTTAACTGATCGCGCCATCCAGGTGACCCTAAGTTTTCTTTAAAGTTGATATATAAGATTATCATAATCTACACTCCAAGACAGCTGTTTACCCACACACTTGTATATGATACTACATATATGCTTGCAGACCTCCAACGATACATTATTGAAAGAATATTCAAACTTCGCACATTCAGAAGATTTGTAATCCCCATCAAATAAATCTTTTTCTTCCCAATCTTTAGGCTCAAGGTATATTTTAAGTGAAACTAATGGTGATAGAACTATGATTGTAATAGCTTGTAAGGAGCCAGAAGTAAGGATGAATACAAATAGATATAAAGGAGAAAATTATTTTTCTGAGGCCTTATATCTAGCAAGGCATGTAATCTGGGGAGTCATTTGTTAAAGTAACTGGTATTTAAAATACCCTTGAACTGATTCAAAAAGCTCCTCTAAATGTCATTGAAATAAAACTATGATGTCAATTTGGAAAGGACTAATTAAATTCATTTAGAATATTTACCAAGAACCTATTATTGGCTGGATATTATGACAGACCCTGAAGTAGACAATAGTGGGCAAAACATTCCTCTTTCAAGGACAGTGACACCACTTCTTCATAGTGCACTTGAAGGCTGTAGTGAAATCACCTATCTCTAGCATTAAATATTGTGTCCGGCAAATTGTTTCTCTACCTTCTTGTAAAATTCATGGCTTCCTATTTAACTCATGTGATCTGACCATAAGTAGATCTGTTTGTGAGAACCCTGAACTGTGACATAAATAAAAACTAGTATGTCAAAATATACACAAGGATGAATCAATGCAGAATAGTAGATAGGTTGCTTAGAAACAACTCCTCCATCGAGTGATGACAAAAACACTCAACAGTACATATGTCCTAGGCAAAAATGAATTGCTCTAATATTCAATATGTTTGGGGAAAAAGCCAAAAAACTTAACTGTCTTTAGTGGGCTAGAGAATGTTGAGGGTCTCAAAATTCAGTGGTATTTTTTTTTCCATAAAAGTATTTGAGATCTTTAGTCTGCTATTTTTTTTTTTTAAATCTGTTCTTCTAAGTTACAAAGTGAATAGCACTCACTTGTTCCACTTTTTCTTCTGTGTGTGTAGGACTTACATCTTTCTTTTTTAACTTTTTGTTTTGCTTTGCTGTGATTTGTGCTTTTTCTAGTTGCTGTAGCTTTGCTTCAAATTCAGAACTTAAGTTTGCAGATCCTTTCAAATCCATCTTGTTTGGAACATAGTCTTAGGAACATTTTAAATACTTAGGCTGTTACTTATGGTATTTTCATATTAACATCAAATTATCCATATATTTTGCTTGACACATCTTGCTTTATGTTACTGATAATAAATGTTGAACCATTAGGGCCATAAAGCAAGTTTCATTGTGTCACTACACGTTTGTTGCATTTTGACAGGAAGGGGTCAATGGATATTTCTACTATAGTTTGGTATAAGTGAGTACAAGCCTATTATTACTGTTATCCTGCTGGTAATCTGTTTTCTTCTCCACACTGTAGATTCTCTTATACTAAAAGTTGAGTACTAGAAGTGTGGCATGCCATACAAAATAATTAAAAATATGAAATTAGTTTTGACACCAAATGGCATGTGGGCCAGAAAAAGTGATGAGTAAGTTATTAGCAAAGGCTGCAAAATAGGTGGAAATAGTATATTGAATAGATGTCTGGAAAAATGACATCTATCGTAGTGAAAAAGGTGCCAAAACTATTTCTTGCCTTAACTTAGCAGATACACAATGTGCTGAAGAAATTTGGATTTGGTTAAGGCTAGATTGAGGTAGATTGTTCAAAGTGTTGAATTGGTGCCTCTAGCTGGCCCTGACAAGGTAACGCAAGATAAAGATGAGCTAAAGAAAGAATTAGAGTTTTTAGGCAGAATTTAAAGGGAATCACTGGGGTCAGTGTTGGAGTGGAAACTACTATTTTTATGTCTGGTTTCCTAGCCAATAAAAAGATTTTGAAAGGAAACAAGGCCGATAGAGAAAGGGAAAAAAACCCAATTAAACAAGAGCATGGTGGCATGTTTCTCTGAAATAAGATGGTAAGTGTCTAGAAAGGAAAGGTTAGTGTGGTTTTGGGTATAGAAAGTAAACATCACCCAAATCAGTGCATACAAACTTCAACATTATTTGAGTAACATATGTCTAAAATCACTACTGACTTAGCTAAGATTGGCTGAGATAGATCAAATGGCAAACAACACTCTGGGGACCTGAATCTTGGGTAAACCAAAAGCAGGCTACTCATAAAGAAATACAGACCAAGTCTCTGGTATGAGGAAACATCATCTAGGAAGGCAGAGCCCAGAACCACAGGGAAAGCCATGATGAACAATGAATTAGGGAGCAATTATCTAGAAGAATTATAGATATTCTGGGGAGCTATTTTCAGAAGGCAGAACTGTATCCTAATCAAGGAACATCCTGGAACGTTTTCTCTGTGTAATTTCAGGCATTGCTCTGGACCAATGACTGACATATACAGATTTGCTGTAAGCATTAAATAATTTACTGTGCAACATTCTTGGGCTAATGGCTGCCACTGTCATGTGCAAATGAAAACATTGCATTAACTCGTGGTCATTGTTCTCGTAAGTGAAAATGCCTGGTCAGATGTTACAGTCCTAAACAATATTATATATTTGATGCTAAAACCAATTCATTCCACTAAATTCCTTTAAAAGCCTACAAATTAACTTTATACAAATCAAGGGTGTGTATATGTGTGTGTGTGTGTGTTTTAAATTTCAGAATCCAATATTCCTCAAAAGCAAGACATTTCACTGATGAATCCATCTAAATGATATTTCAGTTACAATTAAATGCACACGCAAGCACACACTCAGATACGTTAAAAAACAAAAAAATATTTAGTAATGTTAAAACTAAAATTTCCATCATGTAACTAACTTTATATGGATGTATTTGATAAAAAAAAACTACTTAGCCAGGAGCAAAATGTCATGAGAATTAGCTAATAGGATTTCACACACCATAGGACAATCACAGGACAATATGCACTAATTTGAAACCTAATTTGATCAGCATAATTAATATGTAAGAAAATATTGCATTGATATTCTGTGTAAGATGGTTCATTTCCAAGTTTTCTCTTTATTGATTTCTACCCTCAAAGTGTTAGATGACAGGAATTTTCCAAATAGTGTGCTATTCTATTAAAATTGTGCAAAGAAATAAACAAAAATCAAGAACAGCTTTCACCAGAAAATGAAATATGGTGGTCATAAGCAGGTTGGGTGGATGATCAAAATCACACATAAACCAGCAACTACCAATTATTCAGAAACTCCAGTGTCAGAAGTATGCTCTTAAATATTGTGTTTGTTTCCATCCGTTGTTCACACAAGGAAGAGTGACTGATTAGGAAGTAATCAATAGGTAGGAGACAAAAACTATATTGGTGATTCATTTCAAAACTATCAGACAGATGCCTACGTGACTTAGTCAGGTAAGCATCGACCTTGATTTGAGGGTGCACGGGTCATAATCTCTTAGTGGTGAGATCCATCCCTGCCTTGGGCTGTGTGCTGCATGTTGGGTATGGAGACTGCTTGAGATTCTCTTTCTCTCCCTCTCGCTACCTCTATGACTCTCCTGCTCACATGCGTGCCCACTTTTGCTCTAAAGATAAAAAGAACAAACTGAAAATCCATCACAGAGACCAGGGTTGGGAAATACAATTACAATAACACACTGAATCATTCTCAGGAATTATATTCTTCACCTCCTGCATATTTAAATTCATTCATAAGCATAGACACATTCTATTGTTGATCCCTTCTTTTAAAAAAAATTCCTGGGGCGCCTGGATGGCCCAGTCCAATTCTTGATATCAGCTCAGTTTTTGATCTCAGGTTGTGAGTTCAAGCCCAGCATTGGACTCTGTGGTGGGGGTGGAGCCTACTTAAAACAAAAAAAAAAATCCTGAATCTAATTTCTTTTAGTTACCACTACTTTGTTCCTACTCTCATTTACCAAATTTCTTCATAATAATAATCAACAATCTTAGAATACAATCTCCATTGTTCATTTACTCATATAAACCCAATTATGCTTCATCCTCACCATATGATCCAAGTACTCCCATGACCTCTGGGTTGAAAACTCAAAGGTTAATTCTCAATCTTCCAGTCTTACTAAACTATCAGTGTATTTGGAACAGTTGATTGTGGCATCCAACTGAAATAATTGCCTTTTTCACTTGGCCTCCAAGTTACAACATACCTGGTTTTACCCACAAATCTTTATCTTTAGCCTATGTTAATGGCTTTTCTCTTCCTCATAAATTTCAAAGGGTCCAAGGCTCAGTTCTTAGATATTTTCTTTTTATCATCTCACTCACTTCATTGATCATCTCTTATCCATCCAGTCCTAAGTCTTTAAATACTATCTACATATTGATAACCCCCACATTTATACTTCCAGCCTGAACTTATTTTCTGAATTCCAGGTATGTATACCCATTTGACTTCTTGACATTTCCACTAGTTGACTATAAACACCCGAAACTGAGTATGTCCCAAAATGAAGTCCTAATCAATCCTATTTTTCTTTGAGTGTGCTTCTCCATCTGTCAATGAAAACTGCCTTCTTTCTAGTTACCTAAGGCCAAGGCTTTGACTTCTCACTTTCTCCTGTAACTATAATTTAATATATTCCTAAATCCTGCCAGTTCCTCCAATAATACATCTAGAATATAGCCACTTCAAGACACTTCTTGGGCTATCACTCGTGTTCAAGCCATTGTAATCTACTCCTGAATTATTGCATTCATGTTCTAATTGACCTTTTTATAGCTCCATCCAGCATAGAGTCTATAGTCCATTAGCAATCAGTGATTCATTCACTATATAAGTGATCAATTGTCTTCTAAAATCCTTCAGCACATCTATATTACTTGTTTATTGCAGGGCGACAAATCTTCACAAATGTGGTGGCTATCAACAACACATATTTATTATCTCACATTTATTATATGTGTGGACCAGGAGTCAAGGCACTGTTTAACTGGGTCTTCTGCTTCCAGATCTCTTGAGGCTGTGATAATGGAGTTAGTCATAGCTGCAGTTTTCTCTCAAGGATCCCCTGGGGAATCATTTGTTGCCAATTTCATGTGTTTCTTGGCATGGCAGCATTAAGTTCCTTGAGAACTGTATGGCTAAGACCACAGTCTCTGGTTGGGTGTCAACCAGATGCCTCCCACAGTCCTAACTGTTGGCTGGAGACAACCCTCAGTTCCTTGCCATCTGGGCCTCCCCACCATGATCACTTGTTTCAGTCAAGTCAACAAGGATGTGGGGCTGGATGCAGGGCTGGATGCAGTTCTTGCTCATAAATTTTTAAATAAAGTAAGAAAACAAATTAAGCAATAGGAATCTTTAGAATATAGTAAGACATGATTTTTATTAATAACTACTTATAAAAACAATGATAATATTTCATTATCAACCTGATTAATACAGCACGTAAGATTTTCTGCTTATATCTGTGATTGAAAAGACCTAAATTAATTGAAATGAAGTAAAAGTAGTCAAAAATTTAAAATGGTGTCAGTAACAATTGAAGTCTTACACTCTTTTTTTTTTTTGAGAGAGAGTGCGTGTGGGGGATGGGCAGAAGAAGAGGGAGAGTGAGAGAGACAGAGGGAGAGAGGGAGAGACAGAGTGCGAGAGAGAATCTTAAGCAGGATCCATGTCCAGAGCAGAGCTTGACCTGGGGATTGATCTCAAGACCCTGAGATCATGACCTGAGCTAGAATCAAGAGTTGGACGCTTAACTGACTGAGCCACTCGGGCGCCCCAACAGTTGAGGTATTATAAATGCACACAAGATTAGCATTCTTGACAGGAAATCTGTTAAAACAAACTACATAGTAAAATATATTTACATTTATGAGTGGCCCAGAGCCATAAATATCACATTTGTATCTTAATTAAAATGTATTTTATTTTAGAAAAGGGAAAAAGAAATTATGTATTTCAATCCTGAAAGTCTGTGGTTCCATAACATAGAATAAATTTTATTAATAAAACAGAATATTTTATACAATGTTATGTGACATTTAATCCACAGTAAGGAACAAAACATATGAAATATATGTTCTAGAGCTCAATCTGAGCATAGTAAATAGCTCTAAATAGTAATCTGTTTTCTTTAAGTTTACATCTTCCTTTCCTTCCCCCTCTTTTGCTCTTCCTCCTATCTTTCTTATCATTCCATTTAGCTCTGTTTATAACTGGATGCATCTTAGAGAGTAAATAGGAACTGTGTTTTGATCTAGTTTACCTTTGATTTCAAGTAACTTGAGTGTGTAGCATTTCATTAGAGATGAATTGATAGATTCACAGTCCCAAAACTAGTGAAAAAGTGGCTGGAGTCTACAGAACTCCAAACAGGAAAGAGAAGGAAAAGTTACAGTTTTTAAATCAATTCTATTGCACTTTTCTTGATACGACTGAAAGATGATTTCATCTTATTCATTTTATTTATGGATATGGTGTTTTGAATATATGTCACTTTATTAGAGGGTTTTACTCTCCTCTTCCAGTTTTGAGAATTAATGTTAGCCTGAAATACATTATTTGATAGACTGCTATTGTACAAGATTGTAAAATAAATGTCTAAGCCATGGAAACTGTAACTAAGTATAATTATGAATTATTTCGGATGGTTTCATGGAGAGACTTTTTAGATCTTTCAAAACAGTGTATATTTTCTAGTAACTAGTGGCTATATGAAGAGTGCTGATCATCTATAATAATCAAATTATAATATTTTATAGATATATATTAACCTGGAAATATATACATGTCACAATATAAAAGACATAGTTAAAAATAGGAATACAGATGGAATAGCAAGATTTCTACATGTCTAGATATTCAGAGGTTGTCTTATTATAATATTATATCATTACAATAATATTATATTAATATAATAAATATAATATTTTTATAATATTTTAATATTATAAATGAAATGTTTTACTTTCTATTCAAATAAATATATAATTTATATATATATATATATAAACATATAGCACTATATTAATCCCAAACTAAGCATTGATTCATGGATGAATAATGTTAACTTAAATTAATACATACTTTTCAGATAAACACTTCTTAAACTCTATGCTATGGATCTCCTGAAGTTCCTTGATAATATAAAGCATAGTCTTTAGTGGATTAAAGAGATATTTAATAATTAAATTAAATAATTAATTGTATAAATATCTACAATCCATGAAAACTTATGAAAAATATGTATAATGCTTTGTGTTCAGATCTTGTTTTCTAACAATATTCTTGAATAAATGGACAGAGGGCTCCTTAGAGAAATGATTGATTTAGTTCTGAGAAGGAAATCTACCAAGTAAACCTAGCGCATCTCAAGGAAGCATTCTTCAAAATTGTCAAGGTATCATAACATAGAAGTCTGAAAAACTGCAATAATCAAGACAAGCCTGCAAAAACATTATAGATAAATATGATAAGGTATCTTGGATGATATCTTGGAATAGAAGAAAAAGACAGGAGAGGAGTGCCTGAATGGTTCAGTAGGTTAAGGGTCCAACTTTTGATTTCGATGCAGGTCATGATCTCAAGGCTTGTGAGTATGAGACCCACAGTGCAGAGCCTGTTTGAGATTCTGTCTCTCTCCCTTTCTCTCTTCCCTTCTTTATACCCCTCTGCCACTCAAACTGTCTCTGTCTCTCTCAAAAATAACTAAACAAACTTAAAAAAGAAAAAAAAAAGACAAGATAAAACAGAAGAACATCTGTATACTGTATGGATTTTAGTAAATACTGATGTATCCATACTGGTTTATTGGTTATAACAAATGTAACATACTAATATGAAATGTTAATTATAGGAAAAGCTGGCTTCACTCTATATGGAAATTCTGTACTATCTTCTTAATATTTGTATACCTCTAAAACTATTATAAATTAAAGTTAAATTTAAAAACGGTGCAACTTAAATTATAGTCTGTAATGTGAGACAGACTTTGTCTAGGAATTCACAGAAGGTTTTCCTGAGGACACGATATTTAGACTGAAATCTAAACAATCTGTTATTAAACGAAAACTAAGTGACGATTGCTTAAATAATGTCTAAAGCAAAGTTAAACACATGGGTAAATCACCAAGATAGAGAGGAGTGTGGTAGAATTCAACATCTGCAGGGTGTTTTGTGGGAAAACAAAGGACACAGATGCTCTTGGTAAGCTAAAGAAGCAGATCACAACTGCATCATGCTTGGCTTCTAGAATTTAACATTTCCCACCTTTCTGTTCTTCGTGTTTCTGTGTTGAGGGATGCCACCAGAGCGTCATTGCTGGCTTCTCGCCCCAGCCTTCATTCACTCTTTCCTATGGAAGAACAAGGAATTATCTATGATTCATAGGAAGCAGTCATTAGTTTACACTTCTTACTTGGGCATGACTGTTCAAACATAAGTATATAAGTATATACTCATTAAAAAGAGACAGAGAGGACATGAGTGTCTGGCTGGCTCCGTTGGTTAAGAATCCAGCTCTTGCTTTCGGCTGCAGGCATGATCTTGACATCTGCATCAGGCTCTGTGCTGGCAGTGTGGAATCTGCTTGGGATTCTCGCTCTCCCTCTTTCTCTGCCCTTCCCCTATGTGTGCTGTCTCTGTTTCTCTCAAAATAAATAATCTTTAAAAAAAGAGAGCGAGGACAAGTTAATTTCTAGTTCCAGCTAAAGTGTTATTGCAAACATAGAGTATCCAAATGTGCTTAGAGGGAAAAGGGGGAGACAAGAGAAGGCAAATACGTAAGACGCCCAGTGAACTAAAAAATAATTAAACATACATTTTTAAAAAATTCAAAGAAGAAAATACTCAATTCATTTTTCCATCATGGCAATAAAAAAGAAATTTGAGTATATGCCAGATGTTTATTGCTATGTTTACAAGTGTTATTTTTCAATTATGTGAGGCTAAGAAACTTTACCTTCCAGTCTGAAATTTCTTTGAGACCAAGGCTCATAGCTGGGAGCCTTGGAATACTATGGAATGCTTTTTCTGAGATATTCATGAATTAACCTTGAACTGTCAGACAGAAGATAGGCCATTATCTTGTACAATCAGAAAACACTACAGGTTAGTTACTTCTTAAAATTTCACAATCAATAAACAATGAAGGGACCTTTTAAATGTATATGTGCCTGATTCCAAATCTCTGATGCAAATATCTGGTGGCTTTGATCAGACAACTGTGGCAAGGCAAACAGAAGACAGAGTCTACTATTCATTGCTGTATGACGTCTACTAGACAGTTGTGGGATTTCGTGATCTAAAGTCTCTAAAAGTGGTCAAGACCATAGTGTCACCAAGACAAAATCCCAATGGGTGAGTGTGTTTGGGCCATCATTGAATCTATTTGCATTGAAACTCACTTTAATTTACCAGATATCTACTGAGGACAAATTAAAAGGGCTCTGCTAAAGGAAGCAAGAGAGAAATAAAAATTTGAGAAGATAGAAAAAAACACTGTATATTTATTGGCTTCCAGGGCATGGTTGACACAGGATGTTTATATGTGTTCAGAGATGGAAATATGACATTTTAGCAAAAATGTATTACATGGTGCCAAGAGGCAGAATTAACAGCAGTTACTGGCTTTGCTTTCAGCAGCCACTTACCTTAACAAACTTCTAAATAAAGAAACATGAAGTCATATTTCAGCATGTTTAGAGACACATATTTCTCCAATGATTTTAGAACCCTCTGCAATGGAATAAAAAGTAGAATTCTCATAAAAAGTGATGGATAATATATTATTCACCAAGATAACCAAAGGCCAGCATTTTATTTCAGGACGAGAACAATTTGATGACAATATTTCAAAGCTTGCTTTTTGGTTAAGTTGGGTTAGAGTTCTTTTCCTAGGTAGATCCATGTTTGCAGAAAGATGGGATATCGTTGGAAAGAATTTACCTGACTCATAGCCGTTTCCATTTGCTTAGAAGAAGAAATTTAGTGTATCAGCACACTCTCTTAATTTGTGTTTTTAATAATATTTTCATGAATATAAAGCTTATTTATTTCTACTAGTCTTTAATAAATAATTTATCTTCATACGTAGACATTCTTACTGTTCTGTGATGATGAGACAGGAAGTCAATGTTTTTCATAACTTAACTACTCTCTGAGCATGTTCTATTTTAATGTTTAAGAATTTGAACTACGTAAAAATAACCTAATACATCATTTTGTGTCCACTCCCTAATATCATATCCTCTAAGTATAGAGAGGCCTAAAGACATACATCCAAAAGCTGACATCTCATTATGTCCGTGGAAAGAAGTACTTCATTTATTCCACCATTTGGAAAAAGTAAATTCAATTTCATTCAAAAAAATTCTCTATCTTAATAAAAAATTATCCATAGAGGAAATTAACAATTTTTAGTCAAAAATAACTTTCCCTTTCATTCATGATTTTAAAAAAAATTATGGTTAGGGCACCTGGGTGGCTCAGTCAGGTAAGCGTCTGACTTTTGCTCAGGTCATGATCTCGTGGTTCCTGAGTTCGAGCCCTCTGTCAGGCTCTGCTGTGCTGACAGCTAAGAGGCTGGCGCCTGTCTTCAGATTCTCTCTCTCTCTGTCCCTCCCCTGATCACGTTGTCTCTTTCTCTCAAAAATAAATAAATAAATAAAAGTAAAAATTTTTTAAATTAAAAAATTTTTAAAAATGTGGTCCCATATAGTGACAATTTTAATTACATGCAATTTAGAATTTTACTATTTTAAATTTGAAAGCAACAATAGTAAAAAGATGAACGGAGATGTTACAAGTTTACTAGTATCTTTAACATTTTTTAACCAAATGTGTGATAAAAATATATTTGATGGATGGGATTATGGGAAGAGTACTTTATTTTATTGGAAACAGGGAAAAATAACACTAAATTAACATTTCCTTAGTAGGAAGTCAATAAAATACACCTAATACTGAAAAAAAAATGTTACCAATTCAAAGATGTAATTGAGATAACAGAACAAAATAGTAAAGTAATAGCTAAAGAGATGGATTTAATTGCATATGGGAACAGAGAAATCATGAAGAGGGAGGAGGGAAGAACAGAAACCTGATATGTTTTGCAACATTTCTAAAATTATTTAATGCCTTAAAATTTTTTTATAGTTTATTTATTTTTGAAACAGACACAGAGCATGAGTGGGGAAGGGGCAGAGAGGGAGGGAGACACAGAATCTGAAACAGGCTGAGCTGTCAGCATAGAACCCGATGTAGGGCTGGACCCACAAACCGTGAGATCATGACCTAAGCCAAAATTGGACACTTAACTGACTGAGCCACACCGGCACCCCTAATGCTTTAAATCATGTGCATGTATATTGGGGATCTTTTTTTTACTGAACAATAGAATGAAAGGAAAATGTATTTTTAATATTTATTTATTTATTTAGAAACAGAGAGAGAGGGGCAGGTGCAGAGAGAGAGAGAGAAAGAGAAAATCCCAGGAACCCTGAGACCATGACCTGAACCAAAATCAAGAGTCAGACACCTAAGCAACTGAGGCACCTTGGCTCCCCAAAAGGAAAATGTATTCTTAGAAGCAGCTTTCAGTGCTTCTAATTAAGAAAATGAGAATTTTTTTCAATCAGAAGTGTTTAAAAACTACAGATTCTAGTTTATAAGTAATTGAAATATTTGTAAAACATAAAGATATAGAACAACTAATAGACACAATACTTGATAGTTAATGGTATAAAAATATAATCTTAGTTTGTTGTAATGATAATTAATGTCAGAGAACATTATTTTTCCACATCTGAATGTCGGAGAGATTCCACTTCAATTTGGTATTCAAGTCTTCTCTTTGAAGCTCTGTTTCTTTGACAATATGTACAGGTCTCGGTGACAGATTAAATCTTTTTCAAAATATATACATCTTTTAAAACATCACATCACATAATAACAATTCAAATGATTTTTCAAGATCCAGAAGAATGCATTGTATTAAATAATAAATAATACATTAACAATTCATATTAGATAATAAACAGTGAAGCCTGTATGTAATCTTTTACCAAGATGGGAATTAACAGATATTCATGTAGTATAATAAAACTGTATTTTTAAAAATTTTAATAGCAAAGCTTATTACACCGTGTGTTTTGTTCCTCAGGATTCTAGTAAATATAATCAAACTCCCACAATTTAGAATCCTTGGTGGCAGCTATGATTTTTCATGGGCAACAGGAAAGCTAGGCCACTCATCCAATAATATGTTTAATTGAATTAATTGTAGAAATTATGTTGAATGCTAAATATAGAGAGAAAAGTGAATTAATCAAGAGCCTGTAAATCTAATAGGTACTGTGAGGGAGAGATTTTAATGAAAATGCCTTTCAAAATTGCATTATTCTTAATACCGTCAATTCACTTTGAAATTTCCTGACAAAATGTTTCAATAATTATGTTTGTTGGTTAAAGGTGTTGTGAGGTTTTATTTTAGATATATAGTTTAGAAGACCACTAAAAAGTAACGTCTCAGATCATAGAACTGAAAAATCTGTTCAATACTATGTAATAACTTCCCAGAATGCCTTCACTCCCATACCCACTCAGTCTTCCTAAAACATGCATTCTCATGTAATTTCTCTTCAGTAAGTCCTCATTGTTTTCACTGGGATGTCCAAGTGTGTTAGGAGTCATCTGGGGTTTCCCTACCACCTAAAAAAATGTGCACATTTGACCTTTGTGTCTCTGTTGTAGTGAAAAGCTCTGTGATGGCCCCAATTTATCAGATCTTTGTGTCTTGGATCACCCCACTGTCTCCATGGGGAAGAGAGGCATTTGTACTCTCTACCTACCAACCCCTCCCCTTTAAAGCAGTATGTATTCTTCATCATTTAAACTTATTTCTTAAACCATCCTTTCTCTGACTCTTTTGATACTTCCTCTGTCTCCTGTTAACAATTGACCACTCTCTTGAGTCTCTCATTTACTCTTTACAAATATCTGGTATATGAATTACGACACTGTATTACACTGTGTAGTGTCTGACTCCTCTGTGGCAAGCTCTGTAGGGTATAGATTCTTCATGATTCATTTTTGTACCTATTGTACCTACATAGAAAAGGTGTAAAATAAATGCTTGATGAATAACAAACAACAAAAATAATAATATAAAATTTAAAACTTTGGTCCCATTTTACAAGAACACTTTTTGCCAAACTAATATATCTCTGGGAAAGAACTGCAAACAGAAAGCAAGCTACCTTCAATGTCATTGAGCGGGTTAAGAAGGTGAAACCTGAGAACTACATAGTTACACTAGGAATATGTGGCATATTTTGAGTTAATAAGACTTTTCTCAAATCTCTTGGTTGCAATTAGCCCAAGAAGTAGAGCTAATATATGATTTCAGAGTCCTAAAACATATTTTAAAATGCTATTAATCATGCTAGGCTTAGTAAATGAACATATTTGTTTATTGAGAAAGACTAAAAGGACAAACCAACCAAAAAAGTAGTTGAAATATATTAAGAAGAGAAAATGTCACTCAAGTATTTCCAAACTCTAGACCAAATGAATATGCCTATTCATTAGGAAATAGTTTTTTAAGTTGTCTTTTTATTTATTTTGAGAGAGACAGAGAGAGTGAGAGCAGGGGAGAGGCAGAGAGAGAGAGAGAGAGAGAGAGAGAGAGAACCCCAAGCAGGTTCTGAACACAGTGTACAGAGCCAGATGTGGGACCTGAACCCACAAAACCATGAGATCATGACATGAGCTGAAATCAAGAGTTGGTAGCTCAACTGACTGAGGCACCCAGATGCCCCAAGAAGTATTTTTTAAATTACTCAATGTAATTTCTTCAAGGGAAAGAAACAATAGTTTAAAAATGTTTAGAAGAGCAAATATCTACATGAACATTACTGTATGCTCCCACATGGCCTAATTGCATGTAAATCCAATATTATAGAACAATATCTCTGATTATTACATTTGTTTCTGAAAATTATTCTCTTATTGTGAATTTTGCTGAAAATAAATTAACTATGTGGTAAAATGAATATGGGAATCTCTGCAATGATCAACGTGTTCAGAATAATTTGTATTTTCCAGTCATATGGCCAATGTGGTGGTTCATCTCTTTATTCAATTACATGCTTTGTGGTCATCTCAGATGTTTTTGTTGTGTGATTGTAGCCACCACTGAGGCCTAACAACAGTCTCTCGTACATAGGAAGACGTATGAGGTAAGTAAACAACTTCTGACACTTGGATGTCTTCAGACAGGAATTTCCCCACTGCGGCAAAGAAAGGTCCAGAGAACAAACATCTGTCTTATTTTTGACTATTGGTCATGTCGAGTCCTCTTCCTCATGATCTGATAGTTCAATTCAGACTCTTCCTGACCCTTTACCATCAGCTAGCAGTTCTGGGAATTGACAAGCTGTTTCCTTCTTTTCATATGCTTTGGCAGCCTTTTCCCTCCCATTTTCCCAATCTCCCTTATCTGATCTTCCACAGGACCCTGCCACTTACATCACCAATTTTGTGCTAAATGATGCACCAATTCCTGAGGCAATTTTCACCAAGGCAGCAAATTCATCCATAGCAGTCGCCTCTGAGTCCGAAGCTCTGAGATGATATAGCATCATCCATCACTGTGTGAGCTGAAGACAGTCACTTAACTCACCTCAGACACTCCTTTTATATTACCCACATAAACGAAAATAAATAAAGCAACAAAATAGAAGAAAAAGATGGTAAGCTTATTTATATGGTCCACCTCTTGTCCCATTCTGGATCAGAGAAGGTGTATGATTAATTGTTGAACTGAATGGTCCATTCTTGCTTTTACTATACAATGACCAAATCGTTATAAAACCACATACTGTATTCTGGAACATCAGATGTTGTATTTTAGCATAGTGGGGTTATTTGGGGATCTTAAAAAGGAAACATGTCAATTATGGGTCTTTCTTTTATCCCATAAATGTATTCTTAAATTCTTAAATGTATATATGGCTATCATTCATTGCACCATTTTGATTTCCAAATTTTATGCAATTCTGACATTTTCATGCCTTGCTTTGTCTATTTGTTATATGTAGTTTTGAATAAAACTACCTTAAAACTTACTAGCTTAGCATATAGCCATTTTTATCATAGCTCATGTTTTTATGAGAAATCGGCTGGATGATTCTTCAGCTCTCTATGGTGTTGACTGGGATCAACCCCCGGTGTTTAGCTGGCAGCTGAACTGTGCTGGAAGGTCAAAGATGGCTATCCTCACATGCTGGCACCTTGGTGGGGTCAGCAGGAAGCTTGGGTCCTTTACATCATTCTCTCTGTGCACATCCAGCAGGACACATGATTGGCACCAGTATCCACCTAGTCATCTTGCACAGCTTCTGGGCTATATGTCAGGTCACTGTCCTTATTGCCTCTTATTCTTCCCACTGTTGATGGAGGGATTCCTTACCATAAGTAGTACAAATGTCCTAACTCCTGGCACCGGCATTGGACAGATGAGGATGATAGCAGTTTATTAGTCACATATACTCACAGCCACAGGCAGCAGGACAAGGTCTGTGGGAGGCAGCTTTATAGTAGCAAGAAGATGAGGTGTCCTTAGTTGCCACAAAAGGATGTGGTTGGCTTGTTGGAACAGTTTTTAGGCACATTTATTTTGTCTTCCAAGTTTCCTGAAGTGACATTTTCCTAACTGGTGTGTTGCTAATAAACACAAGCTACCATTTTATACTCTCCTATAGGAGTTTTCTTTGACACATGCCACTTGTTTCCAAAGTTAAGAGCACATATTTTAAGTTTGCATAAGAACCACTGAACTCCTAACAATGTTCTATTATGCAACCATGCCTTCTGTGAAACAAACCACTTCAATGCTCAGTCTTTAAAAGCGATGCGTACTACTTTTCATTTGTGGGCTGTGGATTCCTTGGGTTGGGTAGGCTGGGTTTCAGGATCTGGGCCCCTGGTTCTGGGCTCTGAGTTCAGATCTACTGCACATATCCATCCTACTTTTGGGCCAACAATTAGTTATCATATTATGCCCTTCTAATGGAAAATGGCATGAGCACAGCTAGGCAAGTGGAAACCCATGATGCCTCGAGATGTTGGCTCGGAGATGTCCCAGCATCTCTTTCCACAGTCTATTGCCCAAACAAACCACACTGACAATGCCCTCACCAATGGAACAAAACTACACAAGTCACCTCTGGTGTGAAGAACTGTAAAATCATACAGAAAAGAGCAAGCATATAATTTCAAGGCAGGAAGAACACAGAGAAATAAGTGATTCAATGTGCCACCATAATTCGGGGCACTAGTTTGAAATTTTTTAATTTTTAAAGAACTGCGTTAGTGCAACACAGAGTAATCATATGTGTATGCTTAAGGGCATATAAGAAATTCGATTCCAGTCCTAAAAAGATTTGTAAGAAAAACAAAAGATTACAGTCTCATAAAATATGTGTGTATGACCAAAAAAGAAAAAAAAAGATTCCAGAAGCAGAGTTAAAGCTGAAAAAAAAACTAATTTTAAATTAAAAATGAACAGTAGTTTTTGTCTATATTCTCTTTCATTAGCGTTTTAAAATATATATTCTATTTATAATATTGTATTACCAGGATTTAGGGATGCATAAGATCATCCTGGATCTCAAGACATTTTGTGGATGAAGGACTGTCTGTACATTATGGGAGGTTTAGCAACATTCCTAGCCTCTACTCACTATAAGACAAATGTACCCTATCATTTGTGACTTAAAAATATATCCAAATGTTGACAATTGCCTTTAAAAGGCTAAACAGGATGATATGATATAAATATATGAGATTAACATATTGATGTATCCAAATGTTTATATAGCTCAGAAAATATCTATGTACACAATGCATACATGTATATATTCATGTATGCACATAATTCGTATACACATACATGCATATATGTATATAAGATACATTTTGCACATACATATAAATGTATAAACATTTATGCATGTATGGTGAACTAAAAGTTTGTCATTGGTGTTGTTTTTCGTAATCATAATAATGTTATTTTGCTGCTTTTGAAGAATTATTAAGAATTAGGAAAAAATGGGGCACTTGGATGGCTCAGTTGGTTAAGCGTCTGACTTCAGCTCAGGTCATGATCCCATAGTTCCTTGGTTTGATCCCCATATCGGGCTCTGTGCTGACAGCTAGCTCAGAGCCTGGAGCCTGCTTCAGATTCTGTGTCTCCCCCTCTCTCTGACACTCCCCTGCTCACACTGCCTCTCTCTCTCTCTTAGAAATAAATAAAACATTAAAAATTTTAAAAAAATTAGGAAAGATGATGATAAATAATGTTCCTTAGAAAATAATATTAATCAAATATAAACTTGACAATAGTGGATCCTGAATAATAAATTTGAAGTTTTCAATATGTTTCCAAAATATGGAACAATAGAATTCAGATACCTTGAAAAGCCATTAAAATTTTTTAAAAATCTGTACTATAACCATCAAAAGGGCAAAATAGAGTTTGTTAATAGATGACTATGGCTAATTAAATATAACAGATGTTCAATATAAATGATCAATAAATAACTCATTACTAAGGAGTGGAGACTTCAGATAAGTCACAGGCTTTGAAATATATGAATACTTTTAGAGTAATTCTTTAATAGGTGCATTAAAAATAAGCTTATGAGAAACACACCAGGAGTTACTTAATGAATTTTAAAATCCATGTATGACACACACTGGTTTGAGAGAATGTGAATTAAAATTAAAAATATATCTTGAACTATTAACATAAGAGTAGCTAGAGACTAATATATATTAATGCTATATTAAACAAAGCCAATTTATGGATTTCTACATTAGTCAGAGTTCACTAAATACAAAGAACCAATACTTCTAGCAATCTATTATAAGAAATTGGCTTACATAATTATGGAGACTAAAAAGTCTCAAGGTTCTGTCCTGGGCTAGCTGGAGATCCAGAATTAATGGTGTAGTTCCAGTAAGGTCGAAGGGCCTGAGAATAGTAAAGCTGATGCTATATAGCTGTAGTCCAAAACCACTCAGCCTCAAGATCCAGGAACAGTCTATGTTTCAGTGCAAGTCTGAAGGCAGGGAAAACTGGGGTCCCAGCTGGAAGGTTGTTAGGCAGGACCAATTCTTTTTCTTAAAAATGTTATTTAACTTTTAGTTAACATACAGTGCAATATTGGTTTCAGGAGCAGAATTCAATGATTCATCATGCAGTGATGAATATACAACACGCAGCGCATATCACAAGTGCCCTCTTTAGTACTCATCACCTAGCTAGCCCATTTCCCACCGCCACCCTTCATCAACCCATAGGTTGTTCTCTATCGTTAAAAATCTCATAAGGTTTGTTTCCTTCTCTTTTGTTTCCCCACCCACACCCTGCCTCCCCTTATGTTCATCTGTTTTGTTTCTTAAATTCCACATTATGAGTGAAATCATATGGCATTTATCTATCTCTGATTAATTCATTCGGTTTAGCATAATATGTTCTAGCTCCATTCACGTCATGGCAAATGGCGAGATTTCATTCTTTTGGATGGCTGAGTAATAATTCATCATCATCATATATATATATATATCATGCATCTTCTTTATATATATAAATATATATAATATAATTTATTATATATAATATAAATAAATATATAAATATATATATCATATGTATATATATAGATAACTGCATTTTCTTTATCCATCAGTCAATGGACATTTCGGCTTTCTCCACAGTGTGGTTATTGTTGATAATGGTGCTATAAACTCCTTCAAATCTGTATTTTTGTATTCTTTGGGTAAATACCTAATAGTTCAATTGCTGGATTATAGGGTAGTTCAATTTTTAGTTTCATACTGTTCCATACTGTTTTCCAGAGTAGCTGCACCAGTTTGCATTCCCACCTGCAGTGCAAGAGGTTTCCCTTTTCTCCACATCCTCACCAACACATGTTATTTCTTGTGTTATTAATTTTAGCCATTCTGATGGGTCTGAGGTGATATCTCATTGTGGTTATAATTTGTATTTCTCTGAAGATGAGTGATGTTGAGTATCTTTTCATGTGTTTATTAGCCATGTGGATGTCCTCTTTGGAAACATGTCTATTTATGTCTTCTGCCCATTTCTTACTTAACTGGGTTGTTTTATGTGTATTGAGTTTGATGGGTTCTTTATAGATTTTGTATATTAACCCTTTATCAGATATGTAGTTTGCAAATATCTTCCCCCATTCTGTAGGTTACCTTTTAGTTTTGTTATTTCCTTTTCTATGCAGAGCTTTTTATCTTGATGAGGTCTCAACAGTTCATTTTTGCTTTTATTTCCTTGCCTCTTGTGACATGTCTAATCAGAAGTTGCTACGGCTGAGGCCAAAGAGGCTGGTACCTGTTTTCTCCTCTAAGGTTTCCTGTTGCACATTAGGTCTTTCATCCATTTTGAATTTATTTTTGTCTGTGGTGTAAGAAAGTTGTTCAGGTTCATTCTTCTGCAAGTTGTCATCCAGTTTTCACAGCACCATTTTTTGAAGAGACTGTCTTTTGTCTGTTGGATATCCTTTCTTGGTTTATTGAAGATTAGTTGGCCAAACATTTGCGGGTCCATTTCTGAGTTCTTTGTTCTGTTCCACTGATCTCTGTGTCTGTGTTTATGCCAATACGATACTGTCTTGATGATGACAGCTTTGTAATACAGTTTGATTTCTAGAATCGTGGTGCCTTCAGTTTTGTTTTTCTTTTTCAGGATTGCTTTAGCTATTCAGAGTCTTTTGTGGTTCTGTACAAATTTTAGGATTGTTTGTACTGGATCTGCAAAAAATGCAGGGGGTACTTTGATAGGGACTGCATGAAATGTGTAGATTTCTTTGGATATTACAGAGAAGGAATTCCTTTACATTCAGGGTGTGAGAAATAAGCCCGCTGAGCCAATCAAAGGAGGGATGCAGAGAATTGAAGCACAGTGAAGCAAGGCTTTAATGTTCTTGCAAGAGCAGGTCTCTGATGGACACACACACTTGGGGTGTTTACAGCAGGCAGTTTATCTCCTACCGTACAAGTCACTCTCCTGATTCTTATTGGCTGAGTACAGCCTTTCTCAGAAGTCGCCTATGCCCATGTAAGGCAAAAGGTAGTCTGCTTGGAACAAGTGTACATTCTTTGAGGTGACATAGACCTCAGTTTTTTGACACATGCTCATTGCAAAGCCCGTGAAAAATAAACCTGCAAAAAGGAGAGGAGTAGATGAACCAGGAAGTGAAGTGTCTAAGTGTTTGGGACTCTGTTATTGGGAGGGGAGGGGAGTTGTACATATATCCAATAGGTTATAAACCTATTATTAACTAGGCAGCACAGCTTTCATTTGGTATTTCTGAAAATGAATCATCTCACTTCTCACAAAGGGATGGTTAGTCTTTTTATTTCATTTAGGAGTTTAACTAAGTGGTAGAGGTCCATTCACATTCAGGAGGCAGTTGGCTTTCCTCAGTCTATTGATTTAAATGTCAACTCATCAAAAAATACCCTGAAAGAAAAACACGAATAACGTTTGACCAAATATCTGGGCACTCTCTTGCCCAGTCAAGTTGACAAATAAACCACGACATCTCCTACCAACGTTTTTGATATGTTTGTGCTGATTATATCCAGAGGCACAGAAAACACGATAAACAAAACACATTTCATATGAGATTCACTAGTGTAAATATCTTAGCTCAGAGACTTAAACAATTCATTTTTACTAACCTAAAGATAATCTCAGGAAAAGGAAAGCATGTAACCAGACTGTGAGGATAAGGTTCATTTCCACTATCATATAAACCCTCAAAGAATTTTGATGTGACTTGGCTTCATATTTCCTTTCCTTTGTTATTCACATAATATATTTTCTGAAATCAGTAATTTGTCTCTGTTATGCCTATTTCTTCTTTTCCTCATGCATATTTCCCAGAATTTCAAAAATTTTAATTACCCGTTGAATCTGAAGGAACAATAATTTCCATTCTCTAAGCAGATTTGCATTTCAAGAGCCCTCCTTTGTTATTTCTATGCTGTGTTCTAGAGCCTGACTCTCTGTAGTTTTTCTTTTTCACTTTCTAATTTGCTAAATTATTACCTATAAAGACTGAAAGGCAATGTAGTATTATTAAAATTACCCAATTCAATTACTGATGTGTTTATAAATCCCTGTGAGTATTGCTGATACAACCCTCATTATCTTTAAATATTCTTACTTTGTAATCTCACTCAAATATAATACCTTAGGCCAGTCATAGGGCTGACTGTTTAGCTATTTCTCCTTGCTCCTTTTACTATTAAATTGTAAACATAAAATACATAATGAATATTCATTTTCAACAATATTATCATAAACCTGTGTGTATATGTTAATGCTTTCCTTTTTGTTTTGTTCTTTTAGAACTTGTTTGATTTCTACATGGAAGATCAAAGTGGATTAATAAAACATCTGTTATAAGATTTAGTGGGCAAAAACAGTCTTGCTATAAGCTTACTTCTTAGTCACTGCCTAGTTATCAACTCAGTTTTTTGAAGAATTTGGTAATCTTGCATCTCAAAATAATGATGAGTTTTTCTCCACCTTTGCCATGATATAATGCAAGAACTCAAAAACCATTAGAGCACTATGTGCAGAGAAAGAGTTACAAATGGAAGAATCTGACCACCTACGTTTATGTAAAACATCAAATATATGTTAATTGTTGTAAATCACAACATCCTTTATTACAAAGAAGCTTACTTTAATGCTTCTTTATTTTATAATTGGTATTAAAAGAATGTAAGCAATCAAGATGAAATACTTAAAATAACAACTAAAAGTTTCTCTCCTTAAGATCACTGATTCTTAGCCCTGTTAAGTCTAATGATGAACTCATTGAAGGTATTCTTTGTTTTTCTTACTCTTATTTTCCTAAGATTTATATGTTTGGGTAATCTCTACACCCTACACAGGGCTCAAATTCAAGACCTTGAGTTCAAGTCTCATGCTCCTGTTCCACCCACAGAACCAGCCGGTGTTGCATTGTTTTTCTTGCTCTTTTTTATTTCTTTTGATTCTGAGTTTCTATCTCTTTGTTTACGTTATCCATCTATGCTTGCATGTCATACACATTTTCATCTGGAGCCTTGAACATATTAATCACGGTTATTTTAAATACTACATCTGATAATGCCAATATCTTTGTCATAGCTGATTTGGGTTTTAAGGATGATTTCATGTCTCCAAAATGTTTTTCTTGCATTTTTCCATGTTTTGTTTCTGTTGAAGCTGGACATGTTAGGACCTGAGATAAACTCTCCTTTAGTGTGAAGATTTATGAGTGTGAAGTATGGGTTTTTAAGTATTTTTTAAAAAGTTTAAGTATCTGAGTTAGATTTAATAAAGGTATATCAATCACAAATGGTCAAGTACATTAAGTAGCCAGAAAGTATATATACGGTGACCTTTCTGTGTTGGCTTTCTGTTGCTTATAATTCAATGTACTAAAAACATTGATCATTTCATGTTGACGTTCTTCTATTAAAGAAAGTTGTCTAGATAGATTACCATGAAACTTAAAATAATAATAATTTAGTTAAAAGTTATTATAAGAAATCACTTAGTTAAAAACCTACCTGCAAAAATTATTTTCAAGGCCAGCAAATGCTGCAAGGCCAGCATTTGAATTTTATTTTGCAACATTTGTTGCAGTAAGGAATTGAACAACTTTTGCTTAGGTCATGATCTCGCGGTTCGTGGGTTCGAGCCCCGCGTCGGGCTCTGTGCTGACTGCCAGCTCGGAGCCTGGAGCCTGTTTCAGAGTCTGTGATTCCCTCTCTCTCTGACCCCACCTCCCCCACTCACGCTGTCTCTCTCTCTGTCTCCTAGAAATAAATAAAAACATTACAAAAATTAAAAAAATTTTCCATGAATACATTTAATAGCTATTCAAATTATATTTCTGAAAGAAATCAGGAAAACATCCCATATCTAATTTTACATTGATTGCATGTTGCCAAACTCTAATTGCTATATCAACCAAATTACATGTACTCAACATTTGTTTAGCAAACAATTATAGGTTGTCCAATAGTTCAAGACATTGTGATAAGAGCTGGACACATAGATGTTAATATAGGGAAAAGAAATAGAGGCACACTTAGATATAAAACTGGAGGCATTGGTAGGTATAAAGACAGGGATGGGTGTATCTCTACATATACTTTTATTCTAGACTGCACCCATAAACTTACCCCTCAACTCTGTTCTTCTTATATCCTTTATATTCTCAATAAATGGTAACAACTTTTCAGTTGCTTTTACCAGATATAGTAGAGCCATTTTTGACTCATTTATTCCCCACACACCCCACAGTCTATCAGCAAAACCTCTTGGCAATAAAATACTTTCAAAATATATTCAGAATTCAGCCCTTTCTAACAACCCAGCCATTATTACCCAAGTCAATGTTGATATTACTCTTCACTTGACAAATCGAAATGACCTTATCACTGGTCTTTCTGGGCCAACCCTCTCACCGCCAACATCCTCTCCCTTTCCCCCTGTCCACTGCCTCCACAACATCCAGAAGAATCTTATAAAAGAGAAGACACATCATTTCTGTCAGCTTAAAATACTGCAGTGGCATTCCGATTTACTGAGTCAAATCTCCATCATGCAAGACTCTTTGCCTTTCTTTCCTTCTACTCTAACTTCATCCCTTCTATTACTCCCTTCTCAAATTTTAACCACTGTAGTCTCTTCATATCTTTCCCCTTATATGCTAAGTAATGCTTTTTCTTCAGAGCCTTTGCACCCCTTGCATGGAGGATCCTTCCTCAGCTGTTCATATACCATGAGTATTTTTACGTCATTCAAGTATTTGCTCAGTTGTCTCTCATCTGGACCAATGCAGTCCAGTATATTTAAATTTGAAATCACACTCCTTACCTGAAACCCTTCCTGTTGCTCATTTCATTTCCCCATAGTACTGATGGTCATCTAACACAGTATATATGTTATATTTTTGAGTTTATCACTTGTCTGTCCACTCTTGAATAGAAGCTAAAAAACAGAGAATGTTGTTTTATCAATTCAGGGAAGTTGCTACAGTACTTAGGAAAATGGCTACCTCTAATTTAATTATAAAAAGTACTTGATTGATTTATTGATTGAATAAATATATATGGACAGCTATAATTGTAACTATATAGTATATTTCTATATTTATGAAAGTTTTCATTCTTCACTTTTTATTTTCTAAGTCAGTTAAAAATAAATATTGAATGTATGAAAACTGAATTAAAAGTAAAGACACTCATGGTTCTGTAAACACATAAGTCATTCAGGAGTTTTTATAATGTCATGCAATGTGATACTAAATGACGTGGAAGAAAACAGCATGAACCATCAAGCAAAAGTTGGACTTAGTACAATGTTAAGATTTTTTTGCATGTTAGCAGTAATTCATTTTAACAAAGTCAAGACATTTATTTATTAAACTGTAAACGCAGATATATACTTTATTCCAAATAAGTGGTGATCAACATATGTTTCTTTTGAAGTCATCCAAATGATTTAAAATCTTTGGTTATGAAAAGAAAGTTACAAATCTCAGACTTTTTCTATCTAAAATCCCTTTGTAAGTTAGGGAGTAATTGAAGTAATTAAATCATTATAACTTTAAGATGTGTTTACATTTATCCCACTTTTAAACATAATGTAACATTTTGTGAACAAGGCTAATGAATTAAGATTTTGCATCTGTATATAACTTGTCAGGGGAAAATGAATGTGTACCCTAAGGCTGTCTGCAATAATAAATGCCCCTTATTTACAAATTATGCTGTTTCAAAAATGTTAAACAGTCTTCCAGAATTGCATGTCACAGTGGCCAGCTTTTCAATTATCAAGTTGCATTTTTACAACATAATAATTCAAAGGAAATACTTGAACTTGTCTGACCTGCTGAGCAGGAGATGGCCGATGAGCCCACGGTGATGCAGGCTGGTTAAGGTCTTTGTAGGGCTACAGCCTAAATGAGTCCACTCACGTCTCCCAGGTAATGAGAAGGTAGGTTGATGAAGGCAACTAAGTTGAAGACTTCTTTGTGTAAATAAAAACATCTATCTATCAAGGGGAAATACTAAGATCACATCCAACTATTTTTAATTTTCTATCTCAGATACAAAGATGACAATTTACGTTATGCAAACTCTACATGTGCATATTCAAACCCTGCAAAATCCCAGATAAAGTAATATTAATAGAGTACAGTGTCCGCATTTCATTTGTATATGAAACAAATTTTCTTTCATAGGGCAAAATGATGTTAATACACATCATCTACAAAACAATGCATTAAGAAATTTGTAAATACTCAAAAACAAATTTCTGGAAACAGAATTCGTTTTTGATTTGATATTAAGTTCTGGGTGAGTGTATGACACAGTTCGGATTATTTCTTAAGTAACATTGTTAAATAATATGTATCTAGTTAAAGAAATTTTAAAAGGCCAAATTGGGGCTATCTTAAAGCAAAGCTAATGAGATTGGTCCTATAACCATATGATTATGCCTAACACTACCATTCACTTAACAGTGGTTATGATAGTAAACTTTGTGTTATGCATTTATCACAAAATTTTTTAATCCTTTTTTTCTTGCTTTTTTAATGTTTAGCTTTTGAGACAGAGAGAGAGTGTGCAAGCAGGGGAGGGGCAGAAAGAGAAAGAGAGACAGAGACAGAGAGCCAGAAGGTCCAAAGCAGGTTCTGTGCAGGGAGCAGAGAGCCGAAGCGGGGCTCAAACTCAAAACCATGAGATCGTGACTGGGCTGAAGTGGGACACTTAACCAACTGAGCCACCCAGGTGCCCCTAAAGGTTTTGTTTTGTTTTCTTTTGTTTTTTTAAACACAGAGAAAAAGAGAGGGAGAGAGAGCACAGAAAATAAGAAGAAAGATACAGCCACATAGAGAGGAGGAGGCAATGTGACCTCAGAAGCTGAATTCAGAGGCATGCAGTCTGGGAAAGCCAAAGAAGGACTGTAGTCCCAGGAGCTGGAAGCGGAGGAAGAAGGATCTTCCCTCCAGTGGAGCTTCCGGAAGAGACCAGCCCTGAAAACCATTTGAGTTTGGACTTCTGGCCTCCAGAAGGATGAGAAAATAAATGTCTGTAGTCTTAAGCTATGCCGTGTGTGGCAATTTGCTGTGGCAGCCACAGGAAATAATACACCATTTAAACCCAACTCTGCTTGGATTAAATAGAAACAGGAAGTAATGAAAAAGATATAAAGCAGCTCACTGAATACCTAGGATGGCTGGAGAACCACACTGGAAAATAAGCGTTTATCAAGAGAAGTCAGGTCCACACAGACCTCATCACGTGATGGGAACTATCCAGAGAGAGGCTGGTGCAGCTGGCATCACGCAACAGGCGGAATTACACAGTGGACACGGCCCCTGGCACTGTGACAGCTTCAGCCTTCAGAAAACGTCACATCGGCCACCACCCTCCTGGGCCTTACATATAAAGTGGAGGATTCTACAAAGGCAGTATCAAATAATGAACAATGAAATCTCTGCTTATAACTAGAATATCAAGTCTCTTTATAAAATGAAACAAATTAACCCAGCTTTCCACGTTATGATAAATCATACCGGGTAATAATTCATCACTATGGAATCGCTAAGAAAGTATTAAGCTAGTAATTATTGTAACTGATGTCAGTTTTGTACCCTTCCCTGAAAGTGAGACTAGTCCAATTCGAAATTTTCATATCTAGTTAAAACTACTTTTAAATTGTCAAACAGCATTTATTACCAAGTGTAAAAATGAAACACTAACTTTGCTGAGTCTGTTTGTGTGGCAATCTTTATAGACAGCCAAGAGAGTGACGGATTTACATTGTACTTTAAATCACATCACCTTCCTGCTAATTGCAGTTCAGGCTTGTGTTAATATTGTTTCAGGGATGGAAAAGGTGATGAAGGCAATGTGTGATTAAGACAAGTATTTTACAATACGTCCAAAGCATACTATATATATATATATATATGACATTTATTAAATGTCAGCTTTGTACCCTTCCCTGAAGGTGAGACTAGTCCAATTTGAAACTGGAGGAATTCCTCCAGCTAATGGGGATGATCATGTAAATAAAGATTTACGACACAATGGCATAGGTATTAAATGAGACCATGCTTAGACAGTTCAAGAAGCCAAGAGACAAATGAATCCATAACATGAAGAAAATCTTTGCCCTGGAAAATGTGGCCAAATGGATTTCAGATTCCTGACAGTTTTACCAATAAAATCAGTCAAGTTTTTCTCATGGGAAAAATATAATGGAGAGTTAGGATGCAAAGAGTTTCACTAGTGACTCATTTTATTGTTACACCCTTCCTTCCTTAAAATATTAGCAAAAGGGAAGTAAAATCTCTCCATACATTTTTTTTGTTCTAAATCCACTGCAATCTATAACTAAGCCTACTGTGAACTACATGTGTGGTGGTGTCAAGATAAAGACCAAATTTTGGTGGTGGTGGGGTGTCCGCAGCCTTGTGTCTGTCTTCCTAAGTGACTAACCCACTAGTAATTATAAGTCTTCCTGGGACTGTCAAACATTTCTTTCTCAAAGACAAACAAATGAATCCCCAAAATAAGTCGTTCATTAAGTAAATATTAAAAGCACATTTTTACGTAGGCCAACAATTCAATCCTTATTCTATTTCATAGGCAAAACTTTGGCCGTATTATTTACTTTTTTAATGAATATAAGTTATTGTTTAATTAGCTTATGTACAACACCCAGTGCTCATCCCAACAAGTGCCCTCCTCAATGTTAATTTTTAAACTATATTTATACAAACATTCAAATGACAGCATTAAATGTGCCAATTATGTCATCAAATGAACTTTCTTTTAATATTAAAATATCCAGAAAAAATTGTAATTGATAATAATTACCAAAATAATTTAATTCTGATATCCCACCCTTTAATTTTTCTTCTTATGCAGTATCAGCAATGAATTTTTTTTTAATTTTTTTTAATGTTTTATTTATTTCTAGGAGAGAGAGAAAGAGACAGTGTGAGTAGGGGAGGGTCAGAGAGAGAGGGAGTCACAGACTGAAACAGGCTCCAGGCTCTGAGCTGGGCTCGAACCCACGAACCGCGAGATCATGACCTAAGTGAAAGTCGGACGCTTAACCAACTAAGCCACCCAGGTGCCCCGAATTTTTAATAACATAACTAAATGGAGCCATGTTTCTTTATCAGTTGTATCTTGATCTTCTTTTACTGGTAAATGTGTACTTCTATCCAGATTTGCAAAGCTACATTGATACACTCTTCAGTCAGCTGTCTGCCCTATTACTTTTAGAAAACAAGATCTTCGTTAGAAGGACCACTGTGACAGCAGAAACAAATCAACACGTTTTTTTAAACCACAAGCAAACCACAAATCTCTGAAGAATTCTGAATCAAAATTATGTTTCTAAAACCTAGTGAAGAGTTCAGTCCAAATACCTATTCCTGGAAATTGTCAAGGGTATTAAAATAGCTTATGCATACTGGGAGGGAAGGTGGGCAAACAGAAAAACAAAACAGGAGAAAAAATTCAGAAATCTGCATGATTTTCACTAAAGCAGTATGTGAGTCAGGAAAGCACAAATTGTCAACATACATTAAGGGTGCGGGGGGTGGGGTCTTCTGGCACATGCCAACACTCCTTCTTCCACGGGCTTTGAAGACATTCCTGTACTCAAATGACTTAGGTGAATGGTAAATGTTCCAGCGCTCAGACTTTATTTCAGTATTTGTGCTTCCCATCAGTGAATATCTGATTAAATATCCTAATTTCCACTGAAGATTTGATATCTGAGCTTCTGTCATTTCTGAGCTAAATTGAGTGCCAGATTATCCAGTGACACATCTCCCACTTTCTTTTGTGATAGGGTGCCACGCTTTTCCAAGTCATTTCCAAGTATCAGAGGGACATATGTTAGAGCCACCGCAGAGGAGTTCTACTAAAAATCATGTAGTAGATGATTTAGTAGTCTACTAAAAATGTTCCTACTTTCTAGGGACATTAACAGCTTTTTTCTGTATTGGACAGTTCTATTCAGGATGCATGCTGCAATAATTTTAACACCTACCCTAAGCCTTGATAATGGCATATCCTCTGATTCTTTCCCTCATTTACCTGACCCCATAGATTTATTGGAATGCCCCTCAGGATATGTGGCAACTCTGTTTTGGGGTCTACATATCCTACTGTTTATTTTTATGTCCAACTTAATACTAATGCTATAATGATGCCTCAAGGATCCATTTTTCCCTCAAACCTTTCTAAAAGGATTTTTATTCATTTTGGGGGAGATTATTTAAGATTTCTTGGAGGATTTCCTTTAATTCCTTTATTAGAATTTCATAGGCCGTCCTCATCCCTTCAGATATGTGAACAGTAATTATACTAATTCATAGTCCTGTATTTGTTTCCATTTTGGAAAGATTACATCTGTTTTTCTGTTAGTCATCTGAGTAGCCTGACTTTCATACACATAGCCATCATGTTGGCAAAATGAATCTTCCTTCATTTCACTCATTTTCTTTCATTTATTCATTTTTATGTTTTTCTTAAAAACTTCCCTTTTTCTTCTGACTATGAGGCTACACCACTGTGACCACTAAGTTGATGCCTTTCCATTTCTCTCAGTGAACTTGATTCCTAGTAAAAATATGTTCAAGTACAAACATCTTTCTTTCTTTCTTTCTTTCTTTCTTTCTTTCTTTCTTTCTTTCTTTCATTCATTCATTCAGTAACATTGCTATTTATCATTCCATTAATGTTTTCCTCCCAACCGAATAGAAAGGCAAGATTTTTCAGGGTGGAAGAGTTACAGGATGGCTGTAAAAATAGTGTGTGGGGGTCAAGAAGAGAGAAATATCCGTGGGGATTGATGGTTTTTGAGACTAAGTGTGTTCAGTGCACTAAAATGTGGAGAACAATCTAGTTGATGCTGAGAAGTAAATTTGCAGAATTCATGATATAACTGAAGTCCTCGTATTCCTGAGAAGGAAAGATACACTATCTAAAGTAAAAGATTGGTCATAGATTAGCTGTAATATGCTTTTTAAAATGTTAGAGGAGGTACAAGATAATGAATGAAAATGGAGACTGTCTTTTAGGTTTATTAGCTGGACGGAAGAAAATACTTATTGAATAATTTAGATATTTACCTGTGAAGGAGAGAGAGAGAAAGGGAAGGGCTACACATTACTAGGATCAGAAAAGGAAGGTGGATCATTATAGATCCTTCAGGTATTAATACGATAATAAAAATAATATGAATAACGCTGGCAAAAAATGGACAATGTAGATGAAATGGGCAGATTTCTTTGAAAACACACAACCTGCCAAAACTGAGACCAGAAGAAATGAAAATTTTGAATAGCTTTCTATGTACCAATGACATTCTATTCAAAATTACATCTTTCTTTCAAAATACATTCCAGGCCCATAAAGCTTTTCTGGTGAATGCTATGAAGTGTTTGAAAAGAAATAATGCCAGTCTTCCACAAGTGTTTTCAGAGAATCGTGAAGAAACAGTTCTAAACTCCTTTGAAGCCTGATGTAGCTCAGCACCAAAATCATACATATTTTACGAATGAAAGACACAGATGAATATCCTTCATGAATATTGAAAAAGCTATCTTAACAAAATATTAGCAAAGCAATTCCAAAAATATGTAAAAAGGATAGTACACTGTGACTGAATGAATTTAACCAAAAATGTAAAATTGGTTGAATATTTGAAAAATGATGTATTTTACACTCATTAGAATAAAGGAATCATAGGATCTTCTCAACAGATGCAGAAAAGCATGTGATTGAATTTCATCATCACACATGGTATCAACTTGCAGCACATTAGTAATATAAAATTATTTCTTCGTTCTTTTTTTTAAAAAATTTTTTTAATGTTTTATTTATTTCTAGAGAGAGAGAGAGAGACAGCGTGAGCAGGGGAGGGTCAGAGAGAGAGGGAGTCACAGACTGAAACAGGCTCCAGGCTCTGAGCTGGCAGTCAGCACAGAGCCCGACGCGGGGCCCGAACCCACGAACCGCGAGATCATGACCTAAGCGAAAGTCGGACGCTTAACCGACTAAGCCACCCAAGCGCCCCAATTATTTCTTTGTTCTGATAAAGGGCACCTACAAGAATCCTAAGCTTGTGAACCACTTGTGAATTAGGTGCACCAAGAAGAGAGAAGAATGTTCTCTGTCACCAATGGAATAATCCATGTTGTACTGAAGATACTAGCTATTGAGTGAGGTAAAGAAACAATAAAGAATAGGGGCACCTGGGTGGCTCAGTCAAAATTAAGACTGAAAAAATTTTTAAGAAGAAACAATAAAGAATAAAGCATACATATTTGAAAAGAAGAAGTAAAATTTTCTTTCTTACAGTCAACATGACCATCTGTGTAAAAAATCCTAGCAGTCTTGCCCAAACCCAGTTAGAATTAACAAAGATGAAAAGCCAATCCCTAAAAATAATTCTATTTTGACACACTAGCCATTCCTAATTAGCATCTTAATTAAAAACTTAGCATTTCAATAACCTCAAAACATAAAATGCTAGACGTGTGTTTGATAAATTGTACAGATTACATACATTGAAAAAATGTGAGGGCATCCAGGTGGATCAGTTGGTTAAATGACTGACTCTTGATTTCGACTCAGGTCATGAATCACAGTTGTGAGATCAAGCCCTGAATTGGGCTCCATGTTAACAGCACAGAGCTTGTCTGGGATTCTCTCTCCCTGTCTCTCTCTCTGCCTCTCCCTCCTTCTTTTTTCAAATAAATAAATAAAATTGAAAAGAGCAAAAATAATAATAATTGTGGAGGGAAATTAAAGGATATTTAAGTAAATAGAGAGATGTGTCATGATAATGTATGGGAAGTCTTATTGTTTTCTTTTTAAATTTTTTAATGTTTTTATTTATTTCTGAGAGAGAGAGAGAGAGAGAGAGAGAGAGAGAGAGAGAAAGACAGCAAGAGCAGGGGAGGGTCAGAGAGAAAAAAAAGATAAAGAATCTGAAACACGCTCCAGGCTCTGAGCTGTCAGCACAGAGCCCAACGCGGGGCTTGAACCCACCAACCGTGAGATCATCACCTGGGCCGAAGTCAGATGCTTAACCCACCAAGCCACTCAGGCACCCCTGTAGGCTTATTGCTATATTAGTTGTCCTCAAACATATATAGATCAATGAGATTCATTGGAGGAACTATTTTTTTAATAAATTGCTGGGGAAAAAACAGATTTTTTGGTATAAAAAGTGAACCTTGCCTTCTGACACAAATTATACACAAAAAGTAACTTACAATGGAACATAGACCTAAACCCAAAATGAAATCCGTAAGACTTTCAGGAAAAAGAGGCTAAATCTTCATAACTGCCATGTAGGCAAATTTTACTCCCACCAAAAAAAGGCACTAGAACATGATTAAGAAAACATAATAAATTGGACTTTGACAAAGTTAAATATTTCTGTTCTTTAAAAGATACCCATAAGAAAATGAAAATATAAACCAAAGACTGCAAAAGATACTATAAAACACATTTCTAACAAAAGGCTTGTATCCAGACCATATATATTTTTAGTGGGCAAAAAGTTTAAACAAATAAAAAGAAGATAAGAATGACTAGTATGGACATTAAATATGTTCAATATGTTCACTATCTTTAGCCATGTAAAAATTAAAATTATGTAGAAATACCACTTTACACCAAGTATCTAAAATTATCAATTCTGTATCATGTTGATGAAGAATTCCTGCAACAAAAATTCACACATTCCTGGTGAAAATGTAAGTGGTACAACCACTTTCGAAAGGGCTGGCAGTTTCTTACATAGTTAAGTTTTAATTTATTGTATTACTCAGAAGTTAATTCTACTTTTATCTATGTGCAAGAAAAAACAAACAATAGCCACACATCAGCATACACACAACTGTTAATGAACATTAGAACTTTCCCCGGATAACACTCCAGAGCCCAAAACAGGACAAGTTTATATTTTTTAATTTAAAATTTTTTTAAAATTTACATTCAAGTGATTTAGCACATGGTGCAACAATGATTTCAGGAGTAGATTCCTTAATGCCCCTCACCCCTTTAGCCCATCCCCCTCCCACAAACCCTCAGCGACCCTCTGTTTGTTCTCCATGTTTGTCTCTTATGCTTTGTTCCCCGATCAAAACAGGTCAAATTTATAGATGGATAAAGTAAATATTGGTATACCCATACAATGAGATTTTACTCAGGAGTAAAACTGAATGAATTACAAATGCATAATAGTACAGATTAATATTTAAAACATTTTTGTGAAGAAAATAAGGCAGTTGCAAAACAATACTTTCAATATTATTCCATGGATATGAAGATTGATAATGGACAAAAAAATAAATGAGTATAGTAATTAAATTATTGATTACATGGGGGTGTGAGTGACAATAATTGATTACAGAGTTCATGAAAGAACTCAGGTTGGTAACAGAAATGTTCTACATACTGACTGAGACAGGATTACACGGGTATATATATTTGTCAAAAATCTTTAAATTGTACACTTAAAATTGTACATTTTATGTTAAGTAAATTATATCTCAATGAGTAAATTTAGAGAAACACTGACAAAATCAAATGTTGGCAGGGATGTGAAGTGACTAGACATTTCATACCTTGCAGCGGGGAGTATCAATTGGGACAGACATATTGGAAAATGCTATGGCTTATGCCCGGAGGCTGCATACACTCACACTCAAAGATCCAGAAAATCTGATACCTGTCATATATGCAGAGGAAATGAGTACACATTTTCACAAAATAAAAGTTTACATCATCATCATAAATCAAAATCGCTAACTGGAAATAACCTTTAAAATAAATAAATAAATAAATTATTGTCATGGAATACTACACGAGAATGAAAATGAACGATTGTTGACACACACACACGCGAGCGCGTGCACGTGCACGTCTCTCAAACATAATGCTGAGAGTAAATAAAAAAAGCTAGTATTATAAATAGAAAATAGGATTGTAAAACAAAAATTAAACAAAACTATGTTAGGACATTGGAAATCAGGATAGTTGTTCTCACTGGCAAAGTTGGAGATTAGTCACAGGGCTTATTCAGATACTAAAGATGTCTATCTTTGATCTGTTATGCAGATAAGTACATTTCGAGAAACGTATCAAAAAATATATATGTATAATTTGTGCATTTTCCTGTATGAGTGTTATATTTGATTAAAAACACGTATTTTGTGGGGCGCCTGGGTGGCTTAGTCGGTTAAGTGTCCGACTTTCGCTTGGGTCATGATCTCGTGGTTCGTGGGTTCGAGCCCCGCGTCGGGCTCTGTGCTGACTGCCAGCTCAGAGCCTGGAGCCTGTTTCAGTCTGTGACTCCCTCTCTCTCTGACCCTCCCCTGCTCACGCTGTCTCTCTCTCTCTCCTAGAAAAAGAAAAAAAACCATTAAAAAAAAAACATGTATTTTGTTAAAAAAAATTGAGATATATTTCTAATTTGTTACTGTTTTCTAAGCTTAAACTATCAAAACTGATTCACGTTGGTTGAACATTGAAAATTATTTCATTTTAGGGGGCACCTGAGTGGCTCAGTTGGGTAAGCTTCTGACTTCAGCTCAGCTCATGATCTCACAGTTTGTGGGTTCTAGTCCCACGCAGCTCAGAGCCTGGAGATGCTTCGAATTCTGTCTCCATCTCTGTCTGACTCTCCACCACTCACACTCTGTCTCTCTCGTTCCCTCGAAAATAAAAATAAACATAAAAAAATTAACATAAAAAAATTAAAGAAATTACTTCATTTTATTGTCCTATGTATCTATTATTACAGATTGAATGTTTATTCTTCTCAAGTACAAAATCTAATCAGGTAAAAATCACCACCAAACATAGCCCAGCAGATAATAGGTTACTTCGTTTTAGAACAAAGCTAAAACATCTCTCTCTTTCATTGAATGCTGTTATCTGCTTTTTCTAACTGATGAAGGAAGCACAGTTCCTTCTGTGATCAGAAAAATAGCAATGAATAAGTTACAGAATGCGTTATTAAACTGTTTTTCCTGTATGCAATCTGATCTTAGAAAGTAAGTAAATTCGAAGCGCCTGGGTGGTTCAGTTGGTTAAACATCCAACTCATGTCATGATCTCACAACTCCAGAGTCTGAGCCCCACATTGGGCTCTGTGCTGACAGCTCGGAGCCTGGAGCCTTCTTTGGATTCTGTGTCTCCCTCTCAAAAATAAATAAACATTAAAAAAGTAGAAAGTAAGTAATTCTAGTAACATTAAGCTTAATTTTCATGTCATTGATAAAGTTATAAGTTGTAATATTGGATTTATATAATTTTTTAAAGTTATACAGCTGGTTTCCAATGACTAGAATTATAATGACCCTTCGTATTGTGTACATTGGTATACAGTGATGTCAGGTGAACCCTTTAATTGGTTTATTCTTAATTGTTTCATTCATTTGTTTTCATCTATTTCAAAACACTGTGGTTTTAAAATATAAACTTCAGCATATACATTTATATTTTTAGAATTATAGATATTTTAACTTAAAATATTAAAGATATCATTGCATACATAAATAAACTAATTTATAGCTTTTCTTTATTATTTCCTCTTTGTATTTAAATGTAGAAGTGAACTGCATTGAAGCAGAATGCATTAGAATACACTGAATTTTATATTGATAAAATAAATACTACTATATGAAATTTTGCTATATTTTATTTATTTATTGTTTATTTATGTATTGATTATTTTTAAAAATTTTAAAAATGTTTTTATTTATTTTTTGAGAGACAGCCTGAGTGGGAGAAGGACAGAGAGAGAGAGAGACACAGAATCCAAAGCAGGATCCAGGCTCTGAGCTGTCTGAGCTGTCAGCACAGAGCCTGACATGGGGCTCAGTCTTGCAAACTGAGATCATGACCTGAGCTGAAGCTGGACACTTAATCAGCTGAACCACCCAGGTGCCCAAGTTTATTTATTTATTTTTGAGAGAGAGAGAGAGAGAGAGAGGCAGAGACAGAAGGAGAGAGAGAATCCCAAGCAGGCTCCACACCATCAAGACAGAGCCTTGTGCGAGGCTCAGTCTCATAAACCACGAGATCATGTCTTGAGCCAAAAACAAGAGTCAGACGCTTAACCAACTGACCCACCGAGATACCTCAACTTGGTTATATATATTTTTTTAAAATGCATGTATATCCCTAAAAGTGCTGCTTCTGTAGGATAATAAACTGACCATGCCTTCTGATTACTTACAAGTTCTATTCTGAAGTGAAGGAACTGTAGCATTTACTTTGTGTATCACATCACTTTGAATTGCCACCAATCAGAATCATAAGCACACATTTGTAAACAAACCAAGGCCAAAAAATACGGATGCAGTAATGGTCTTAAACTCTATATAAAATGAGCTAAGCTTGTAAGTAACTGAGTGCTCTTTGTGGAGGTCAACGTATGAAGTCCAATGGCGGAATTAACACCCTGTATGTTTCTGAGGCTCCAGAGTTCCCTTTCACTGTTTGTTTGTGTCCCTGCTCTCCTGTAGTGACCCACACTCCCTTCCTCCAGCTCGTGGCCTCCCTCGTTAGTGACGCTTATTTTCCACTCCCTTGTGTATGGCCAAATGTTTCCTAGAAATAAGACATTATATGCGATTATGAGTGAAACATCTAAAAAAAGCTCATTGTCAAAAACATGTAAAATTATATTGTGTTTTATACCATTAAACTAGAGACTTTGAATGGATAAATTATCTTTGGTTTCGTATTAGGCACAGAAAGCCACATAAAAAATGAACTGAAATGTGTTAAATGGTTACTATGTATGTGTCAGGTACCAATTCTAAGTGCTAAGATTTAAGCAAAATACAAAATTTGTTGAAGATCATGTTGTTAGAGAGAGGCAAAGCCAAAGGTGCATGTCCACCCAGCTTCAAATCCCTAACTCTTCTTTAAATGCCATAGTATTCAGTTTTAAGTATATATACGCACACATATTTATAATGTGGGTATAATATGTGTACTGTATATGTGTATATGCATAATATGTCTTAGTTTATATAATGTTTGTAATGTGTATATATATATAATGTATACAATGCATATATATAACATGCTTGAAAGATATAAATATATATATTTATTTATATGTGTGTATATATATAGCTTTGAAAATGTGTACATTAAAATATACATATTTAAAACATGTATTTTTAAAACCTATACATATATGCACACACATTTTTAAAATTTGCACTATGTCAGCTTGAGTGCCTCAACTGAGTCTTCCATAAAATGGAAACAAGAATAGAACATGAATAGAGTTGTTGGAATAATTAAATAACTCAAGAAGTATCTTTAGAATGGTAAATTACACGTAGAAACATTTCAATACCTTAATCCAAAAATGTATATTTACAGGCTACTCTTTTTATTATTTAATTTAGACTTATTTTTCTTGTCTTCTCCTGGCTCTGATAATTTTCTTTTCTGACTCCCATGAAATCAATTTACCAGTCTATAAAAATTTAGGATGGTCATTTTCTTCTAGCAAAGTTTAATATTCTATGTGTTTATAGACTCGACCAAAGCTGATGCAAGCTAATATTTATAGAATGGCCAAATATTTGATCACTCAATGGTGGACACCTTTGAGAAAAAAGGAGGTGCTACCACTAATACCAGGACTAGAAGTCTAAATTGTGACAATTGTGGGAAAATGGCAGCAGATGGTCATGATACCATGTAGCAGTTGTGTTGCCAGAAAGTCTCTGTGTCTAATCAATATGCTGTGACAACTGCATGCTCTATATCATCTCAGAACTATTCCTTTTCATATTAGTATTGCCTACAAATGAGCTCTACTCATCTCTAAATTGAGAAGTTCTGTCTTTTATGACAGGTTCCATTTGTTTTTCTCTTCTGGCTTCAGTAAGAGAATACATAATTTAAACTCTGAAATTTTGGTGGGAAAAATAAACCCTTAGGTAGGGTCTAGGAATTCCAATTTGTACTCAGAGAAGGTTTAAAAAAATTTTATTTGAGACAAATGGCCTGCCTTTCACAGTCTCCAGTTTTACAATTTTACCATTTCATGATAGCTCTTGTGAAGATTATATATGATTATTATATGTTATCGTGTATGGTTTTAATTCCTCAAATTATTTTGGATGTTGGTAGAATTTAAATTATAAATACATCTAAGTATTTAATTAATTTTCTATTGTATATTCTATCAATGTACCTTTTCAGCCAATCTTGCAGATAAATTGGTACACATTCTGAATAAGATCAAAATTAACAGTTTTCACTGTTTTCACACATGTATCTATACTAGCACTTGGTTATATGATTTTAACAGGAATATTAAAATGTAGGTTTGAAGCTGATTGACGACAGTTATCATGACAATACCAGGATTTTTCAAGCTTTAACCTGGAAGGAGAACTGTCAGAAATGTCCTTCAAAGTATAAGGCAACTCTTCAGCTACAGCTAATGGAATCTGTCATTAAAACAAGTTTAAAATTTTGGATATGGCTTTCCAGAATAAAAAACCTTAATATTAGATAGAATGGAATGATTCTGGGTTCCTATAATAAAATATTAGTTTTTCTCTTTAATTACTGCAGAATCATGATTTGAAAGAATGGGGCAGGGGGGCGTTTGGGCGGCTCAGTCAGTTAAGCGTTCAACTTTGACTCAGGACATATCTCATGGCTTGTAAATTCAAGTCCAGCATCAGACTCTGTGCTGGCAGCTCAGAGCCTTGATCTTCCTTGGGATTCTGTGTCTCCCTCTCTCTCTACCTTTCCTCCACTTGTGTTCTGTCTCTGTTTCTCAAAAATAAATAAATGTAAAAATTTTTAAAAAAAAAGAATAGAGCATGGATGAATTTGCAAAAAAAAAAAAAATGATCAGGTGATCAGTTATTGTAAGAGAGGCAGGGATTCTGAGTATAAGAAAAAGAGACCAGGATCATATGCAGATTCTAGGAACAAAAGAGATGAGTAAGTCTAGATGCAAGTATCTTGTCCTTTGACTATTGTCCACCCTAAACTTCCACTAGTTCCACTTAGTTTTTCTAAAATACACATTTTAGTTGTTATAATAAAAGTGACCTTCTTAAGGCAGAAACCTATTAACACAGCTTTATTATCACGATATGCAGAACTCTTTCAAATGCTGGGCCATAGTCAATTCAGCAGAACACCTTAATAAGTTGGGATCAATACATTTATTTAAGGAGACTAATTTGGATAAATGATGGTAAGGAAAATTAATCTGTTGAAAAATGTAAGAACAATATTAGGGGTTAAGGCTAATGAATGCATAGAGCAAGAATGGAGAAAGATGACATTAATTGAGGTTTTAACAGAGCCATGACAAGCGAAAACAAATAAGCGAACAAAATTAATACTGTGAGTGAAATGTTTAACATTCAGCTTTAAGTTGTCAATTGTATTACAATATATCCTGAATTCTCTGTTGGCCCGGAACTTTAATAAGAGTTCATTGGATAAATAAGCAGTGAGTTCACAAAACAGTGTGGAAGGAAGGAAAACAGTAGAAGCATTTCTTAGTGTAGATAAAAACGGTGTGAAGAGATTGCAGATTTAATGAGGCCAATCATGTAGCAGAATTCAATGGCATAGGAGTTTATAATAAGAAGGGTGTAACCCTTCTGAGTATTCTCTTAGATGAGAAATTATTGGCGACTGAGCTATTATATTTGAATATTAAAGGCAATGATCCTCTTGAAGCAGATTTCTCCAGGCACCACAAACTTGACTTACTTAAAGGCCCACATACGCAATGGCATTATTTGTCCATCCTTGTTACTAGAATAGTATACCTATCATACTCACTCTCCCAGTAAAACAGACTTTAATTTTTTTTTAATAGTTTTTATTTATTTTTGAGACAGAGAGAGACAGAGCATGAGCCAGAGAGGGGCAGAGAGAGAAGGAGACACAGAATCTGAAATAGGCTCCAGGAGCTGAGCTGCCAGCACAGAACCCAATATGGGACTGGAACTGATGAACTGAGAGATCATGACCCGAGCTGAAGTCTGACACTTAACCAGCTGAGCCACCCAAGCGCCCAAAAACTGAGTTTAAAAAAGATTTGTCTGAGTCTTCAATACAATTATATGCCTAGAACTGGTCTTAGAATAGGTCATGAATAATGAATTACTGGTCCTCCATTCTTTTTTTTTTTTGATGGTTTATTTATTTCTGAGAGAGAGAGAAGAGAGAGAGAGACAGTGTGATCAGGAGAGAGAGAAAGAGAGAGAGAGAGAGACAGTGTGATCAGGGGAGGGTCTGAGAGAAAGGGAGACACAGAACCCAAAGCAGGCTCCAGGCTCTGAGCTAGCTGTCAGCACAGAGCCCGACGGGGGGCTCCAACCCACTAACTGAGATCATGACCTGAGCCGAAGTCGGACGCTCAACGGACTGAGCTACCCAGGCGCCCCAACGGGTCCTCCATTCTTAAAGTGTAGTCTACACAGAAGCTTCACTGGCATCAACTTGGAAACTGTAGAACATGGAGAGCCCCCAGCACTGACCCCAGACCCCTGAATCATAACCTGAAATTTATCAAAGATACCCAGGTGACTCAAAGGCACATTGAAGTTCCAAAAGCACACTAATTTCAGTTACCTACAATTTTGTTAAAAACAAAAACAAAAAACTCCAAAATTAATGGTTTAGGAGCGCCTGGTTGGCTCAGTCAGTTAAGCGTCCGACTTCGGCTCAGGTCATGATCTCACCGTTCATGGGTTTGAGTCCCATGTCCGCTCTGTGCTGACAGCTAGCTCAGAGCCTGGAGCCTGTTTCAGATTCTGTATCTCCCTCTCTCTCTCTCTGACCCTCCTCTGCTCATACTCTCTCTCTCTCTCTCAAAAATAAATAAAACCTTAAAAATTTTAAAAAATCAAAAATTAATAGTTTAAAATTTAAAAAAATATATAGTATCTTTTCTCATGTGTTTTTGAGTTGATTGGTCCTCTTGCTGGACTCCTTTAGAGTATTCTATGCTACTGCAGCAAGAAGGTAGCTTTATGCTGAAACATTCAAAATGGCGTCACTTATGACTGTGTAGTGAGGTTAGCTGGAAGTCCGGGACTCCTTTCTCTCTCAATCTCTCTTTGTCCTTCCTTGTAGTATGTTGGATTTCTTTTCAAAATAGTTAGATCTCAAGAGCATTCCGAAGAAAAATAAGATGCAGTGTGGACATGTTGAAATGCTTACCAAGCTTTTATTTGCTTATCTTCCATTGACTGAGGCCGGTCGCAAGACCAAAGTCGGAATCCATGTGGGAGGCAGAAATTCAAAGCTTTGAATTTCAATGCCATGATGTTATTTCTCATGAAATGGTGTTCTTACAAGTAAAACGTACATATCAATTTTCTAAATGGCAGATAGTTGATTATTTTGCATTTGACAATCAAAATTATGGGGATATGCAAAACCCCATTTTCAAAGGCAAAAAAAAAATTACTGAGACTCATGTAGGCCTTGTGTTCAAATACATTCAATAAATTTTGTCCTCTTAATAGGTAAACAAATCCAAATTTGATTAAAAGAATTAAGCTGGCCAAAACCAAATATGGCTAGTTGCTATAAAAATTAATTATGTGTTCAGGATACTCATTTAGTCCGCAAATGTAAAATAAATAAGATAAACAGAACTCTCTACAACTATTGATCACAATGTCTAATAAGAAAAAGGGAATCATATGGCATTCTTTAATAGATTTTGACTTCCACAGAAGGGTTGCATTAAATTGAGTTGCCTCTAAGTCCAAGGAGTGAGAACATGAAATCATTGGGTGACTCTCACACTTAAAATCAGCAATAATTTTACATTAGTGTCTACAAGTAATTTGGCAAGCCTGTCTGAGCACCACTTTCAGCTAATATAAAGTCTCAGCTATAATACACTTTTGGAAAGTTTTATATTTTGTAATCAGAGTTGAGGGCACTAATGGGTCAGTGATAAGAAGCCTCAGATACTGGCATATTCATTGTTCCATGACCAGATATAACATTAAAATTTATATGCATGGAATAAGAACAGCTCCATTCACCTTTGTAGTCATAAAGTATAGCCACCAAACATCACTTCTCCACAAAAATACTTCTGTGAGACTTTGCCTGCCTTCCATTCTCTGGAAACCTGAATATATGGCCATGGCTTATACAGTTGCATTACCAGAATAAGAAATCAAATACTCAGAAAGTCACAATTTCTCAAATAATGGATCTCAGTTCTCTCAGGAGCTGAAATGCAATGCTTGGAATTCAATGATACAGGCCAAGAATAGAATCTGTAAAGATGCAGGTGCTGCATAGTAAAATGATAACAAATGGTCAGACTTTGAGAGAAAAATCAGAGCTTCAGTTCTGTGAAACCAAGGAAAGTCCTTCAATGTGAAAGACATGGCTTCTGCTATTTTATAGGTAGTTTATATGAGGAGCTGGTGTGAATTTATGTTCTGATAGGTCTACCTAAGAAGGGCAATGGGATTGATATGTCTGTTTAGGAGTTTCCTCAAGACATCAGACATTAGTTTGCCTGCTTTAATTGACCTCTGTGTAACATGCTTAGGCTCAGGCAAATTTAGAAACATCTGAAGCACATATAGTTTATGTGCTTCATATAGCACATATAGTTATGTGCTTATGGGAAACAAGCCAGACGGCAGAGCAGCTAGAAATTTAATAGATCCTGGGGAGAGAAAATCTCAAAAAGCCCTCCTAGGAACTCATCAAGAAAACTGCACACATGTGCTAGCCTCCACTCAACATAGAAACAAACAGAAAAAAACACGAGGCAAACTTGGTTTCATTCCCCACACTCTACACAGACTCATCAGCATAGAACAGAAGCACAAATAGTGAAAGGGAACCTCTAATCAAACAGTGAAAGGTAAGCCATCCCTACCGACGGTCAATTCCTAGGAAGATCTGCTTACAATAACATCATACTCACCCCTGGCACTCTGAAATACTGTGTGCAGGACCAAATTAAGCCCAGTACCTCTGAGTGTGATGGTATTTGGAGATGGCTTCTTTAGAGAGGTAACCACATTAAAGTGATGTTATTGACTGGATCTTAATCAAAGATGACTGGTCTCCTTATTAGAAAGGGACACTTGGACATAGACATAAATAAATGTAAGATGATGTGAAAAAGCGTACAAAAAAGACAGTCATACAAGTCAAGCAGAGAAGACTGGAAAACATTCTTCCCTTACAGTCTTCAGAAGGAACTAACCCCTGCCTTGAGCTTGGATTTTTAGCTTCCAGAACTGTGAGATAATGAATTTCTGTTCTTCAAATCATTTGGTCTATAGTATTTGTTACAGCATCCCTGGCAAACAATTACAAAGGTTTAAAAATCTAAACTCTTTGGACTATAATAGTGGCCTCCGAGGCATACATACATACACACAATAGTAGGGGATAGAAATCTAATGGACCAGGGGGCCATAAAGAACAAATTCTGAACAAAACGTAGCAAATGCTGGTCCAGGGATGACTCTTAGATGGGCTAGGCGAATAAAAACAAAAAGGAAAGATTTGTGTAGGGACATCAAAGGCTGCACAAAGTGAGAAAATAAACTGTAGAATTAGCCCATCATGTCTCTAAATAAAGAAAGAAGTAAACAAAGATGATAATATCAATATTATTATTGAAGAATACACCATGCCCCAGAATTGCTAAAATGTCTTATTTAAACTGTTTTCTAAAAAAATAAGACATGTAAATAAAAAGGACAATTTGAACCACACACATTAAAAAGAGTAGACAATAAAAACTCACAGAAGTTGACAATTGGTAGGGTTTCCAAGCAAAGACTTCTCAGCATTGATTGCAAATATACTAAAAAAATCTAAAGGAAGTTACGCTTAGAGAATTATAGGAAGGTGAGATAACAATGTCTCATCAAACAGGCAGATGTGAATAAAAAGAAAGTTTTTTTTTTTAAGCTTACTTATTTTGAGAGAGAGAGAATCCTAAGCAGGGCTCAAACTTGCAAACCATGAGATCATGACCTGAGATGCAGCTGGACAGTTGACCGACTGAGACACCCAGATGCCCCCAAAAGAAATTATTTTAAAACTGGGAGCTATGATATACAAAAGTACAATAACTGAAATTAAATTTCAGAGGAAGCTTTGAAAATCGATTTAAATTGGCAAAAGAGAGAATCCACAAACCTAAAAGTAGATCAGAGAATGTGCAATCTGAAGAATGAAGAAAAATGAATAGAGATCCAGAGAAATGTCACAAATGTATGATTCCATTTATATGAAATATTCACAATAGGCTGATTTATGTGACCAAAGTAGATCAGTGGGATTTGGGGTCCTTCCTGCATATAAGAAGCTTGGGAGTCACTAATCTACTCTTCCAAGAAGTGGAAAGCTCAATAGACTGCAAAATCAAGAACTCCTTTTGGAGAGGACCTGGGGAAGATCACTGCGGCCAAGTTTCAAGAGAGATAGGTGAATACAGGGAATTGCAGTTTGAACAGAGATAAGAAAAACTGCACTATACGTGGTGAAATGCTGGAGATCGAGCGTGGAGAAGTCTGACGGTTAAAAACTTCAATAGGAAGCAGTCATAAGACAAGACTTCACAACTTTGTGAGATTTACCTCACATTTACAAATTTACAAATTATATATCAATTTGCATGACTCAGAAGTCACATATCAATAAATGAGGATGAAGTTTTGATAAAATTCAATACCCGTTCATGTTAAAAACTCTCACTAAATTAGGAATAGAGAACGAACTTCATTAAATTAATAAATAATAGCTACAAAATACCTGCACTTATATCATACTTAATGGTGAAAAACATAAAGCTTTTCCACCAATGTCATGTACAAGGCAAGGATGTACTACCCAGTTCAGTCAGACATGATAAGTATATACAAGTATATAGATGGGAAATGAAGAACTAAAACTGTCTCTGTTCACAGATGACATGATTGTCTGTGTAGAAAATGAATAGAATCAGCAGGGAAACTTCTGGAATTAATAAGCTATTACACAAGTGTAATTCTAGTCCTTGCTCCCACATTATTGATGGAAGTGAAAGTCTACCCATATTCTTCAATCTTTTTCTCTTTGTTCAGAGAGTGTAGTTTCTTTTGATCTATATTCAAGGTCACACAAATTTTTTTATCTCCAGTCTGCTATGAGTCTAAATAGCATTTCAAAAAATTTTAGTTATTTGAGGAGACTTCATACTGTTTTCCAGAGTGGCTGCACCAGTTTGCATTCCCACTAACAAAACTAAACAGCCCTGTTTCTCTGCATCCTTGCCAACATCGATTGTTTCCTGAGTTGTTGATTTGAGCCACTCTGACTAGTGTGAGATGGTATCTCAGTGTGGTTTCGATTTGTATTTCCCTGTTGATGAGTGACATTGAGCATCTTTTCATGTGTCTGTTAGCCGTCTGGATGTCTTTTTTGGAGAAGTGTCTATTCATGTCTTCTGCCCATTTCTTTACTGGATCATTTGTTTTTCAGGTACTGATTTTGGTTAAGTTCTTTATAGATTTTGGATACTAACCTTTTGTCATTTGCAAATATCCTCTCTCATTCCATTGGTTGCTTTTTAGTTTTGTTGATTGTTTCCTTTGCTGTGCAGAAGCTTTGTATTTTAATGAGGTCCAATAGTTGATTTTTGCTTTTGTTTCCCTTGCCTTTAGAGATATGTCAAGTAATAAGTTGTTGGAGCTTAGTCAAAGAACTTACTGCCTATTTTCTCCTCTAGGGTTTTGATGGTTTCCTGTCTCGCATTTAGGTCTTTCATCCATTTTGAGTTTATTTTTGTGTACGCTATATGAAAGTGATCCCGTTTCATTCTTCTGCATATTGCTGAGTTCTCTCAGCACCATTTGTTAAAGAGACTATCTTTTATCCATTGGATACTCTTACCTGCCTTGTCAAAGGTTAGTTGGCCATACATTAATAGGTCCAGTTCTGGGTTTTCTATTCTATTCCATTGGTCTATGTGTCTGTTTTTGTGCCAATATCATATTGTCTTGATGATTACAGCTTTGTAGTAGAAGCTAAAGTCCAGGACTGTGATGCCTCCTGCTTTGGTTTTCTTTTTTTAACATCCCTATGACTATTCGGGATCTTTTGTGGTTCCATACAAATTTTAGGATTGTTTGTTCTGGCTCTGAGAAGAATACCAGTGCAATTTAGATTGGGGTTATTTTGAATGTATTGAATGCTTTGGGTAGTCTTGACATTTTAACAACATTTCTTCTTCCAATCCATGAGCGTGGAATATTTTTCCACTTCTTTGTGTCCTCTTCAATTTCTTTCATAAGCTTTATATAGTTTTCAGCATACAGATCTCTTATATCTTTGGTTAGGTTTATTCCTAGGTATTTTATGGGTCTTGGTGCAATTGTAAATGGGATCAATTTCTTGATTTCTCTTTCTGTTTCTTCATTATTGCTGTACAGAAATGCAACCAATTTCTGTACATTGATTTTATATCCTGCAACTTTGCTAAATTCATGTATCAGTTCTAGTAGCTTTTAAATTACCCTGCAACCCAGAAATAGCACTACTAGGAATCTATCCAAAGGATAAAAGAGTGCTGATTCATAAAGGCACATGTGCCCCAAAGTTTATAGCAGCACTATCAACAATAGCCAAATTATGGAAAAAGCCAAAATATGCATTAACTAATGAAAGGATAAAGAAGATGTGGTTTATAAATACAATGAAATACTACCTGGGAATGAGAAAGAATGAAGTATTGCCATTTGCAACAACATGGATGGAACTGGAGGGTATTATGCTACGTGAAATAAGTCGGTCGGAGAAAGGCAGACATCTTATGTTTTCACTCATACGTCGAAAATGAGAAAACTTAACGTAAGACCATGGGGGAAGAAGAAGGGGAAAAGTAAGTAGTTTCAAACTGAGAAGGAGGCAATTAATAAGAGACTCTTAAATACAGGAAACAAACTGTTGGTGGGAGTGGGGTGGGGGAGAGGGTAAAATGGGGAATGGGCACTGAGGAGGGCACTTGTTGGCATGAGCACTGGGTGTTGTATGTAAGTGATGAATCATGGAAATCTACTCCCAAAGCCAAGGGCACACTGTATATACTGTATTTTAACTGACTTGATAATAAATTATCTTTTAAAAAATGTAAAAAATTAATTTGTAAAAAATTTATTCTCCTTTTCATCTTTAAATATTATTTTAAAGACATTATTTCAATGTCTTTTTTGATAGTCCTTACCTGAATATGTATTTTCCTTTATTTTAAGTATATATATATATATACATACATATATATATATATATATGTAATTTAACCATATGTTCAATAGCTGTTCTTTGATAAGTGTAATTTCTGATCTCAAAGTCTATTTCCATTGACTGCCTCTTCTCTTCAGCAGGTTTCATTTTCCTATTTCTTATTATTTCTAATAATTTGGGGTTGAAAATTGGACACTGTTGAAAATGTACCATTTTATCTGCTACTCTATATGGCAGTTAATTTCCTTGGACTCAAAGACCAAAATTTTTCTTCTCTGCATTTCACAAAAATGAATACCTATGCTGTTCTTGTTTTCCCATCGTTGCTGTTTTATCCCAGCCTCCTGAGGATGTCTCTCTAATTCCTATATAGCCTAGAGGTCCTTGACAGCCCCAGACGCTGTCACCTGCCATTTGAAAACCAGACGCTTCGGGTTTCTGCTTTCTCAGCTGCAGAGTTTTAGGAGTGCACTGTTATAACAGCAAAGCCTCACACACGTCACCCCATCCAGCTCTATCATTCAAGCCCCTTGTGTCTCCCTACTGACTTTGTTGGGTCCTGGGGTCTCTTGAACATGGAAATATACATAGTAGTCAGACATTTGTGAAGAGCATATGCTCAAAATATGTGTTGTTCTGGGATAGCCTTGCTACCAGAATTCACCTCTTTAAATCCCTAGTGATGAACCCCTATATCTGGCACCTGAGTTAAAGCTGTGGCTTTCACTTCTGTTTCCCACGGTTTTAGAAAAGAGGTTTGGTGAGGGATCTCAGGTTGGAAAGCCTCAGAATCCTAATTTTTCCCCTTTTGTTTGCATTTTTTTGAAAGGTGCATTTTGTGAAATACTCCTCTGACTTCTATGTTCTGTTGGATGCTTCATGGTGTCATCTTCTTTCTTTTCTCTTCCTCTTCCTCCTCCTCTTCCTCCTCCTCCTCTGTCTCCCTCTCATTTCCCTTCTCCTTCTCCTTCTTGGAGCCACATAATTTATTTAGTCTAAGTTCCAATCTTAACAGATAACAGAAAAATTGACCTAGTAATGTAAGTATATCAGTCTTATTTCAGTACATAAGAAATGACCACTAATGAAAACTAAAAGAAATATTTATATTAGGAAACGAGAAAAAAAACAGAACAATATAAGCCACACACACACACACACATACACACACACACAAACAACTAAGATGAGAAAATAATAAAGGTAAGTAGGGAAATAAATGAACTATGCAAAAAATAGCCAAATGGATAAATAAACCTAATCACTTGTTAATTTGAAAATACAAATGATTTATTACATAAATAACTGATAAGCCTGATGTGATAGACAGTGTAAAAATATGCAAAATTAGAGATGCTAAAGGAGATATATGCCAAAACATAAGTACTACTCCTCAGGGTTATTGTTATCCAGTCGCATGGCAACAAATGTGGAAACTTGGAGATAACAAGAACGTCCTTTGCAAACCTTCCTCTAGACTATATCATTTGAGAAAAAAATGAGTAAGTGTGTTAAAATGTATCTGAACCAGAATATTTCATGAATTAGTATTATCTGACTCTTAAGAAGCAAGCGATCCCAAAGTAATTGAAAAGTCTCCAGATGATAGTCAATTGAAAAATCTCCCCAATAGTTTTCTAATGCCAGCTTAGTATTAAAGGATGGTAAATAACATAGTTTAAACCGAAGCTATAAAGATGTAAATTCTATACCCCCATTTTACTGACAATAACTGAATAATGAAAATGGTTTTCTCACCTCACAGGTCCAGCCCTTCCAGAATCATGGAAAGAAACTGAAAACCCGAGGACTCCTCAAATTAGTGTAATATACTAGAGAGTTATCTAAATCATCACCTAGAAAGATGTTGCCTCCTTTTAAAACTAATTTATGAACACATGAAAAGCTAATCTTATATTTCTTATTATTTAATGTCTCTTTATATGCTCGGCTTCTTTCCTGTGAACAGAAGATATTGCTTTTAAATGAAACTCCTGGAATTACCCTTAACTGCTTAAAGAGCAGAACAGCTGTGCATGATTAATGTTATTATAATAAATACTATGAGAATTTGTAACAAATTGTCAACTGCCATTACCTGCCACCAAAATAATTCATCACTTTTTCATTTCTAAATTCATAATTACCAACCTGATTAATCCATCTTAAGATTACTCAATTCATTAGGCTATTTGATTTGGTTCATTGGCCAGGCCCCAATATGTATGTAAAAACTATATTTTAAGTCTGTAAATCAGCAGCTCTCCATTGGAACAATGTGCTTGTGACTTAATATGTTATTCATGTGAATATTTTATGTTTATTCTTATGAACTTTAATTAACTTTTTTGAGCTTTGGGAATAAAAATTAGCAATGTCTCTAATATCCAATAAATGTGCAATCCAGACATTTTTGTCCACAATGCCACAGGGATGTTTTACTCTTTTCCCTATATATTTTTTCCTTCCTATGATTTGTAGGAAGTGTACTTTTCTAGGTTATGGCAAAATTAAAGCAAGAAAGAGTTGTATTGTGACCTACCTCTTGTAGGCATTATATTTTCATTAACTACCATTGCTCAATGTTGAAATTCAAATATCTATAACATGTACAAAGGTAAAACATTTTGAATGTGTAAGCTTTCATTCATATGTTTGGGATTTTTTAAAATGTTTTTTTAAAATTTATTTTAAGAAAAAGAGACAGAAAGAGAAAGTGAGCAAGCAGGGAAAGGGCAGAGAGAGAAAGAGAGAGAATCCTAAGGAGTTTCTGCACTGTCAGCCGAGAGCCCAGGGAAGGGCTCCAACTGTGAGATCATGACCTGAGCTGAAATCAAGAGTTGGACTCTTAACCAACTGAGCCACCCAGTTGGCCTAAATCACATGATGGCCATTCATTTCCCTTTAGCATATTTCCTCTGAAGTTGTTATAACCAAATACGTGTTTTCAACTTAGATTTATTTACAAAAGGAATAAAATAGAAATTCAACTGTGGTTGTGTGTGTGTGTGTGTGTGTGTGTGTGTGTGTGTGTGTGTGGTCAGCAACCCAAATCTTATAAAATTCTTCCTTATTTCCCAGGAGTAGATCAAAGAATAGTGAATTCACTGATACTTAAATGCAATATTAACTCAGGCAATCACAGATTCATTGCCCATGCATATCTACCAACATTTGAAATATCTATTGCATCTCAGTGATATCCCCCATTTTAATTTTACCCCATCATGATTTTCTCTTATGTATTTTTAATTTAATTTCCGAAGATGATGTGGACAGAGGAGTCTGAAAAGAGAATATTTCTTGACTATAGGAAAATTTAAAGGGTGAAAGGAGTCATTCAAACCACTATTCACATTTCTGTGACTCTCCATTTAAGTATATGCAGAAATGACAGTTTTCTTTCAGATCTGAACTCTGGAATTAGTATTGCTTTACTTAAACTACATTTAAAAAATAGTATCTGATGGGGAATATAGTCAATAAAATTTTAGTAATTCTGTAAGGTGACAGATGGTAATTACACTTCTCATGCTGAGCATTGTGTAATGTATTCAATTGTGGATTCGCTATTTTGTACCTTGAACTAATATAACATTGTACATCAACTATACTTCAATTAAAAAATAGCATCTGAGATAGTCTTTTCGGTTGTTAAATTCTGATAATGCATGGAAAGAAGACACTTAGCCAACTATTTATTCATATGTGTTTGGAGAACTTTCAAGGAATTTAGGACAATAAGAAAAATTTCATTTTTCAAGAAGTGTTATGATTCTTCTAATGACGAAAACATTTTCCCTATAATGAAGTTGTTCATGAATAGGCATACACCACAAATCTGGTCATGGATAGGCAATGTTTGCGAGACATTTGTGGGGAAGTTTTTTTTTTTTCTTTCTTTACTTTCAGGAAAGACACTTGGGAAGCCAGACATTCATTTCCTTCTGGGTAAGTTGGTGAGGCTGGGTGTCCTGATCCCCATGGTGGCCATCTTATAAATACAAGGTGAATTTACCCTAGAATAAAACCTGCGATGTGGCAAATAATTCTGATAATCTGTAGACATAGTCGTAGATCCTGAGTAAGTTACAACATTCTGAGGCTATTACTAATGGTGATACTGTGAAGGCTAATTCTCAAAGTGAGTTACTCAATTTAGCTCAAATTCTGTCTAGACTGATAAATGTATTTCCAACAACTTCACATAAAAGTCCTTATATTGTTCTCCAAATATTATTTTGTATTAGAAAACAGTCTTACCTAAAATGTGGTTATATTTTACTTTGTATGAAAAAATTGGAGGTGCAGTGGGAAAGTAAGAGAAAATCTTTTGAATATTTTTACTTCACAGGGTCTCTCATAGCCGGCATTTGTTTCCTTGTTTTCCTCATGATTATAGTTTCCTAAGTTATCAACTTACCACAGGGAAAACACATTGTCTCAGGACATTTACAAGGTCAGTAGCATCAATGTAGTCATAGACTGTATTTATATTTTTACCTTATTTGCACAAAATAGTTTTTATCTCAATGACTGACTGTGATCTACTCTCATCTGCCAGCAATAGAGAACAAGTATCTTGGATATGTATTCTGTGCTCCAGAGTTCTTCTATTTCAGGGCTGTTTCCAAATGAATAGCTATCGTTAAATTTTCACTAAACATCACACAAGTTCAAACATCTCCATCCTATCATTTTAGTTTTGTTTTACCTTTAAATATTTCTCTTAGTAAAAGTTGCTAATATAATAAGTGCAGAGTTAGTCATGATGTAAAAACAGGGAATGGAATTTTGTACATTATTAAGATGCTTTTAGCTATGATAGATTTTATCATAGAGAGTTATTCAGCTGTATAAATATTTGCCCTGTTTATTGTGGGGTTTTGGAGGCAAATAAAGTTCTAGCACTTAATTAGTTAACTGAATTATAATACAAACTAGCATTGCAAAATCAAGTAGCCATTAAATAGAATAAATTCAATCCATATTCATTGTCATGGAATTCTATGTCAAGATGTTGAATAAAAAACAAGTCATAATAATAAACAATATGACAATAAAATATGTAAATATATGTATAGAAATATGTATTATGATAATAAAAATATATTTTATTACCATATATAAATTCATAGACTATTGTTAAAGGTGTTTACTTCAGGAGATGAAATATTATTTGTTTTTCTCTTTTACCTCTATAATTTTTTTATATATAGGGATGATTTTAAAAGCTTTGTTCTGTTTTAAAATCTCTCTTCCCTAAGCAAAGTTTCTTATTTTTTCCCCTCACAGATCTCTTTCAAGATCTAATGAAAGTACAGAGCATTTTCCCTAGAGAATGCTTTAAAATATTGCAGTGAGCAAGAAATTATTCATAATTGCCTGCACCAATGATTTCTGATGTAAAAATAAATATGTCATGCTATCTAATGGAAGATCTCTATCATTACAGCAGCAACACAAGATTCATTAATGTGTTCATTTATTTATTCAATAAAATTAACTGAGGGATGGATTTGTATCAAAAACTAGTCTCATAAGAATTAATGGTAGTGACAGAAAAGGTGAGTTCCATAACCTCATGAAGCATTTTATGCTAGAGTAAACCATACAAGTAAGTAAACAGAAGTATCTCATTATGCTGAGAAGCATTCTATGCTAGAATAGACCATACAAGTAAGTAAATAGAAGTATGCTCATTATATTCTGGCAGTGGTATGAATACTAAATAAATCTAGGTGATAAGTAATTGGGGAAATAAGATATTGAGAGTCGTGGAAGATATTTTTTGAGAAGTTAGTCAGGAAAGAAATCTGTGATTATGTGAAAATTGAGTGAAGACCTATATGAAGTAATTGATTTGTATCAATGTGTAAATTTATAAATATTTCAATTTGTGCTTTTGAGTTTTTGTTCTTTTAATGTACGGTACCATCATGGAAAGAAAAAAATATATTTTGAATTCTTGATATGGCATGATCTGATATTTTGCTTAAGATGACAAGTATTTTGTTTTTTGTTTTATTAGTGTTTTATTTACTTCTGAGAAAGAGAGAGCGCAAGAGCTTGAGAGAGAGGCAGCTTGAGCAGGGAAGGTCAGAGAGAAAGGGAGACATAGAATCTGAAGCAGGCTCCAGGCTCTGAGCTGTCAGCACAGAGCCCGACGTAGGGCTCTATCCCATCAAACGTGAGATCATGACCTGAGCTAAAGTCGGACACATTACCGACTAAGCCACCCAGGTGCCCCATTTTGTTTTGTAAAATAAAAACCTTCCTGTAGGAAACAAAAATCTATGCATTTCATGAAGGGATGGGATGTCAATGACACTGAGTAATATGTTTCTTGTGACCAGCTTACTCGTGGCTGGTCTTTTGCTTTTTAATTTTGTTTTTTTATTTATTTAATTTTTCTAATTAGTTTTTGTCCCACCCAGTGTATCATGATGCCTGGGGGATGGAACAGTCTGGTCATTGCCCATTTCTGATACTTAAAAACATTATATCTTATTTTTTTAGAGAACAGTGGCTCTTTTGAAGTATTCTTTTAGTCTCAATTACTCCAGACGTATTGAAAATATTTGCTACTGACTCATAAATTTCTGTCCATTAGTACTTTCACAATCATTTTTGATGAATTGTTGAGTCAACATATACAATCTGTCCAACACCTGTTTCTATTCTTTGACCTCCTTCCACATTTTCTGGTGACTTTTTATCATTCCACATCAGCCATTCACTTGTCTGGGTCTAATATACCACCTTCAAAATCTTGATATCAAAGTCTCACTTTCTTGGGGCAGGCACCTGGATGGCTGTCAGTAAAGCATCATGATCTCGGCTCAGGTTATGATCTCACGGATCCTAAGTTTGAGCCCTGCATCCTACTCTGTGCTGACAGCTCTGAGCATGGAGTCTGCTTTGAATTCTGTGTCTCCCTCACTCTCTGCCTCTCCCCTGCTTGTGCTCTGTCTCTGTCTCTCTCTCAAAAATAAATAAACAGTTAAAAAAAATTCAGAGTCACACTTTCTCAACATTATCCTCCATCTTTCCAAATAAATTAATCCAGCTAAACTACAGCATTCATCAGGTTTTATTCAGAGGGTTTGTTAAAACAGAGTTCTCAGAGATCTGGTTTAGCAGATCTAGGGTAGGACCTTAGAATTTGCTTTTCTAAAAGTGCACATGGTTTAGAAGAATTAATATTGTCAAAATGTCCATACTATCCATAACAGTCTGCATGTTCAGTACAATCCTGATCAAAATTTCAGTGGCATTTTTCACAGAAATAGAACAGATAATCCTAAGATTTGTATGGAACCACAAAAGACCCTGACTAGCCAAAGCAATATTGAGAAAGAAGGATAAAGCTGAGGCATCGTATTTCTTAATTCAAACTATATTACAGAGCTGTAGCATTCAGAATAGTCTTGGCTTAAAAACAGACATGTAGATCAACAGAACAGATTAGAGAGCCCAGCAATAAACCCACACATATATGGTGAATTAATTTATGAAAAGAAGCCAAGAACATACGATGCTTTTTAATAAATGGTGCTGAGCAAAGTGGAAGGCCACATACAAAAGAATGCACCTGGACCACTATCTTACACCACACACAAAAAGTAACTCAATATGGGTCAAGACTTGAACGTAAGACCTGAAACCATGAAAACATAGGCTGTAAGGTCTTTGACATTGATCTTGGTGATAATTTTTTGGATTTGACCCCAAAAGCAAAGGCAAAAAAGCAAAATTAAACAAGTAGAACTATCATACTAAAAAGCTTCTGCACAGCCAAGGACACCATCAACAAACTGAAAAGGCAACCTGCCAAATGGGAGTAAATATTTTTAAATCATATATATGCTAGGAGGTTAATATCCAAAATATATAAAGAAGCCAAACAACTTAATAGCAAGACAAAAACAAAAAGTAAGCAAACATAAAATCAGTCGGATTAAAAAATGGACAGAAGATCTGAATAGCCATTTTTCCAAAGATGACATACAAATGACCAATATGAAAATATGCTCAACATCACAAATCATCACAAATCAAAACTATAATGAGATACTACCTCACACCTGTTAACTAGAATAGCTATTATTAAACTATTATTACATATTGGTGAGGATATGGAGAAAAAGAGGCCTTTGTGTACTGTTGGTGGGAATGTAATTTGTTGCAGCCACTATAGATAACAGTATGAAGGTTTCTCAAAAAAATAAAAATATGATCCAGAAACACCGAAATAAATAAATAAATAAACAAACAAACAAATAAATAAAAGTGCACAGATGATAGGTGCTGCTAGTTTGTAGATTACATTTTGAGAAACTCTGCTCTAAGGAAGCACCTTCTGTTACCCCACAAACATTCTCATTTCAAGCATCCACAACCCTTTCTTTTTGTCTTCAGTGCCTGACTCTAATTTAATTATTTTGAATTTTATGTTTTTAGTTTTGAGAGACAGACAGACAGACAGAGTATGACCAAGAGAGGGGCAGAGAGAGGGAGACAGAATCTGAAGCAGTTTCCAGGCCTTGAGCAGTCAGCACAGAGCCGGAAGCTAGTCTCGAACTCATGAACTCTGAGATCATGACCTAAGCCCAAGTCAGACTCTTAACAGACTGAGCTACTCAGACACCCCAACCTAACTCCAATTTAAATGCAAATATCTATCTCCTCTGTGCCTCTCCTAAGCAGCATAAAATGACAGGATGTCTAGCCTCCATTCCATCAGCTTAGTATGCCACTTTCTAAAATGTTCACTCTTTTGCCTTTCTCAACTTCTTTTAAGAGTTATTAATTGCTTTTGGAAAAGTAAAATGTTAAGATTCCCTTAGCTTTGAAATTTAAATACATCGTAGTTACCAAGGAGAATGTCAACAATAAACACATGTGCACATAGACCTAAAATCTACAGAGCCTCTGAGTAAAATGATTGAGGCAGCATGAACACAAAAGCCACAGAGATTTTCTTCTAAAAGTATGTTGTTAGATATTCCTAGGCATAATCCAAAAACTTTAAAAATCTGGAAGAATGCTTCTTTTTTCTTTAAAATGTTTATTTATTTTTGAGAGAGAGACACAGTGTGAGCAGTGGAGCCTTAGAGAGAGAGGGAGACACAGAATCCAAAGCCCACTCCAGGCTCTGAGCTGTCAGCACGAAGCCCAATGTGGGGGGAGGAGGGGACTCGAATCCACAAACAGTGAGATCATGACCTGAACTGAAGTTGACTGTTTAGCCGACTGAGCCACCGAGGCACCCCTGGAAGAATGTTTCAAGCTGGGACAAATCAGGATTTGTCTGTGAACTGCATAGTGACACAAATACCAAATAGCTTACAGACTTGGCTAGTCTACCAGTAATCTGTAGTACATCCTCAACAGTGGACCCTGAACTTAAATCCCAGGCAATCCAGCTGAGAAGATGCCCACCTAGTTTCACTGAGCCTATTATTTGCCAAGCCAAAAAAGTGCAAATTTTTGAAAAGAAACAGTCCCTGTCTTAAAGAAGTGTAAATTATTATAGGAACATTGAAAATCGAGCAAATAGATGTAGACAAACTATCTCCTCAGGGACCTGGGTGTTTGTAGATTGAGCTGATATACGCCTCGCATAGGTCCAAAGTGAAGGACTCTGTGCAAGAACAAACATTTTAGGAGGTATTGATGTGCTTGTGTGTAATGAGGTAAGATGTTCAATGGGACAAGGAAGCAAGTTGTGTAGTACAGTTTAGAGAGCTATGGGCAAGATTAAAAGATTGGTGTAACCTGGAGGAATTAGGGTTTTTATCTGTGAGTAGTAATAATAGAGGAGTTTTTGCATTACTGTGCATGGTGAGCATTTGTTTCTGAATTTAATGGAAACCTCTCAGCATTGCAATCGATGCCTAGTGCAGTCCGACCCAGAAACCACAATTCTGTCTTGTAGACTTCTAACGCATAGCGGGGAAAGCTATTCCAAGTAACTCATTAAACCAAATTAGAGGTCCTTTTGTATATATGGTTCTTGAATGTTGGGAAATATACACAGGGGCATATTTGAGACACAACACCATAACATTTGCCATTCTTTGTGACTTATTTCCATTAAGCCATTTCATTTAATTGGTTTGGAATATTATGCATAAGTGCTTCCCATCTTCCCTGCAGTTATCTGAAAATAAACGGAAGGGGTGCGTTTTGTGTTGTTCTTGTTATCAGTATTCAGAATCTAGAGTTTAAATAATCTTGGGCAGCAGGGGAAGATTTATAGTAAGTAATAAGCTGGGCCTGTACCAGGAAAACATTGTAACTAAAATGCCCCTTGCTATCTTGATAGATTAATAGGTCTGTTCCCATTTCCCATTCTGCATAATAAATTGAAGTTCCACAACGAATTTGTGTAGTGACAGTTTCAAACTTGGCATTTGGGGAGAGCATATGCTTGTAAAGTGCTTTGGCTCAAAGTCAAATGTAAGCTTTTCTGAGTTATTAGAGCCCAGAGATCTGGTTCGAACACACAAAGTGCTTATGGGAAAAACATTTAAAATAAACACCCTGAGAACAGTGGGAAGGTTAAATGAATCTCCTCCGGTGACCCATCCCAGGGGCAGATCAGTCACAGCTCTGTGGAACATGCAGAGTCAAGGGGAAACCATGGAGCTGTAAAGAAACAAAGAAAATCAGCACTGTCAATCCCAACATGAAGTCCACACCACTCACAGTATCAAAATCACTTGTGCATGAATTGTTAAATTATACACTTTTTACAAGTGTCATGATGTGTAAAAAGTATTGATTTTGTACATTTGTTCATTGCCAAGTAAAAGCAGGTTAATATTTTTTACATGGTTAAGATTTCTAAGTGATGTACATTTTATAATTAAATATCACCTTCTCATCGGGTACCGACAAATATGAGCTATTTTATTGATGCACCTTATTCATAAATGTGGAGAATTATAACATTAAAGCTATTTCATATGGACATTTTGGTTATATACACAGTACTTAGTAACTTCACTTGCCACTAAATTCTCTGATTAGTAGTGCCATCATCAATACTACTAATTGGAAAAAGTCCCTCCTTTGTTAAGAGGAAAAATGACTTTAAATTAAAGAAGTTGAAGAATCATTTAACTCACTGGCCAATAGTCATTCCTTTAAAACATTAATTAGGAAAGTGTTGTTCAAATAACTGGATTAAAAAAAACGGAAACACTAGCCAATACATATTTAAATTTTTAGAAAGGCTATAGAAACAGATTTCATTAAATATATGAGTTGTACCAAACACAGACTTCAAGGTATCATACTTTGTGATAGTATTTATGAATATTAAAGAGTGTTGAGCACTGCTGTTTGGTACGAGGTCATACTGAAAGAGAAAATTTTTAAATTGTGTGAAAGATGGTAATGATGGAGTGTCTTCCTGCTTCAGCTATAGGTAATAGGAAAATAGGAAATATTTATCTCCAAAGATTGCAGAGAATTCGGGTATGCTTTTTGGCTCTAGACTAATCTAATTTGACCAAGAATAAATGCCTGTGGACCTACAAGCATATGAACTAATCTGAAAACTCAGACTGTAATCAGTGAACATTCATTCTCACATTACACAAACTATTTCTCAGAGAAGACAACTGGTATACCTTCTTTTGACACAGAACCAGGAAAAGACCCTTAGTTAAATAACGGGTGAAGTGTAAAATGACAAATATTGGGGAACTTGTGACAAAACATAACAGGTGGTCTGACGTACTAATTACTTCGAAGCTTGCCATATTTTCATATTGTAAGAGCTCTACCAAATGGCTCTGACTATCATTTTGATACAGAACTCCATAAAGGTCAGTAACTTGACTGATTGCCCTTATATTCTAATGTCCTAGGGTAGTTTAAAAATATGCCTGTAAATTATTTGACGCGCTTCCCACTGAAAACCCCCTACTCTCAAATCTGGTTGAGATTTGAGATCAATATAACCAAGAGAGTATAGGAAAAATAACACAATGAGATTTGCAAGCCAGGTGAAAAGACACCATTCTGCCATAACCTGGTTTATTTGGTTAGCTGAACCAGAAGACATTGCCATGTCAGACACCTGACTCTCCATTCCTAGAGTGCACATGGAACTTCTCTGATCACACCTCCCAGATGACAGCCAGCATCAATGGCAGCATGTGAGTCACCTTGCCTATCCAGGCCACCTGACTTGCAAATGACTGCATAGAGCTGACATCTGACTGCACTGCATTAGACACTCAGATGAGTGAGAGCAGCCCAGACAAGCTCTTTCCTTATTCATGACTGGTGTAGGCAGAATTCCAAGATGGCTTCCAGGTACACCCAGCCTGGAGCACACACCCTGTAAATTCTCTTCCCCTTGAGGGTGGACAACAGCTGTGACCACAACAAGATATTCAGTCCATTGATCCTGCCATGTTCCATGAGACAAAGAAAGTGATATGGTCACTCCTGTGATTATATTTTATAAGATTCTATGGAAACATACCAGAGAGATATTTCTTATGCAGGCTTGGAAGATGGAGGCTCCTTGGCTAATCCCTGAGTAGAAAGATCAGCTCATTCAGGGCCAGACTCCTAATCCAGAAGACCTTTGTGATAATAAATGGTGGTTGGTATAAGCTCCTCAGTTTCTGGTAACTGAACAAGTAATAAAATAAAAATGAATGACACCGCCCCACAAGAATTACAAATAAAGTAAACCAGTTGTTTTAGGATGCTTACATTTTGTAATTTGTTGCAACCATTAGTAAACAGACAGAATTGGGAATAATTTGTTACGTAACAAAAGTAAAAAGAAGAGTTCCCTTCTACTTGACCTTTTATTTACTTTGAAAAGTAGAATAGAGGTCATTCGCCAGACTCTACAACACTAAGGGAAAAAGAATAACTCTGAGCATTACTGTAAGATTCAAACTGATTTAAGCAAATAGACCAGAAAGGTTAAGACAAGAATCACATTTGCCTACGTATTTGTCTATATATTTTCCTTAGAAATTCTTAAAAATATTTTCTGCAAGTTTATGAGAAGGCACTGAGTTCCTTAACTCAGTTCCATTAACTTAAAATGTTTCTTAACTGTTCTCCATCCAAAGTGGGTCTCTATAAGATATGGAAGTCCTCCTATAGGTTTGTTGTATATGAAAATGGAAGCAGATTTCGTCCTCTCCCATTTCTGACATAACCTTATCCCCCTCCCTTTACAGGGGACCCAGGGGGCTACTTCCAGAACTTCAGTGGTCAAAGAAAACTTGTTTTCATGGTCATGGTCCCCAAAGTATATTTGTTTATCAAGCAATATCTCCTCAGGCTTTAAGCAATTATCTATTCAAAAAAATATGGAGCGATTAATAATACATAGGCACATATATTACCTCAGTAGTTTTTTTTTTAATTTAAAAAACGTTTTTCTTTTTTTTTTTTTTTTTGAGAGACAGAGAGGGAGAGCGAGCAAGCAGATGAGGGACAGAAAGAGACAGAGACAGAGATTCTGAAGCAGTCTCTACACTGTCAGCACAAAGCCCCACAGGGGGCTGGAACCCACAAACCGTGAGATCATGACCTGAGCCGTAGTCAGACACTCAACTGACTGAACTACCCAGATGCCCCACCTCAGCGGTTTAAATAGACATGGTTTTAGAGTGTTTAAAAAGATAGTTGCATTGAATTAACGTATCAGTTTGTTCTTATCACGTTTGTTTACTCTAACATTGGTAACAAATTATCACAAACTGGATGGCTTGAAACAAAGCCAATCCTCTCACATTTTATATATAGTCATAATTCATAATAATAAATAATAATTTACAAATGATTGTCAAGTTAGCTAACATACAGGGTATATAAATGCGCTCTTGGTTTGGGGGGTCGATTCCTGTGATTCATCACTTACATACAACACCCAGTACCCATCCCAATAAGAGCCCTCCTCCATGCCAATCACCCATTTCCCTCTCCCCCCGCCACCCCACCAACCCTCAATTTGTTCTCTATAAACCTCTAGAGAGGTTTGCCTCCCTCTCTAGTAGATATATAGACATGGTATTAAGATTTCCTACTTTGCGTACTTTGTCTTAGAATTATGCGGGCTTAAAGTATTTGAAAATATGGACAGCATGGGGGTGCTGGCTCAATCTGTAAAGTGTCAGAGTCTTTGTTTTGGGTCAGGTCATAATATCACAATTCCCTGAGTTCCAGCCCGGTGTTGGGCTCTCTGCTGATAGCATTGAGCCTGCTTGTGATTCTCCCTCTCTGCCCCTCTCCCACTCATGATGTCTGTCTCTCTCAAAATAAATAAATAAACTTAAAAAAATATGGGCAGTATGATACACGAGATCCCTGGGTAAGTCTTAACTTTTTTATTGTGGCGCTTTGCTGAGCCAAACCACTCCTTCTGAGCCAGATGGAGGGAAATGGGGAAATGGTGCCCATTGAATTCTAACAATGCACTAGGTAGGTAAATCCCTGCACTGGTAGCGTTTCACGCGGAGAACTTCAGCACATGCTGGTTAGTGCTATTTCCCTTGTCAGAAACACTTGGGCTTGTCTGAGGAAGCATTGGCAAATATATAGTCTAGTGTTCCGTAAATAACTCTAGATATGAACTGTTTTTATTCCAAAGGAGAAGGACGCTCGTTGATGTCTGTTTATTTAAAGTAGAAATACAGAAACACATAATTTAAGATGACTGGGATGTTCACTTGTGTGCCCATACTATTTGATAGGAAAATATCCTCCTATCCATGGACACAAAGCATATACACAAAAACACAGTGTGCATATCACCTGTTCAGGTCTTTGCCGTCTTTATGTTATTGTTAATCTTCCCTGCCATTGTTTTCACCGTATCAAAGTTTACCTTGACCTTATGGTTTTAACAGGTGTTCTGTCTGCCACCTTACATTTTTCTTATTTGAATGTTGTGACTATGATTTTTGAAGCATTTTTTCCTATGAAATCTGTGGTGTAAAAATATAGTTTATTTACTTCAATTGCATTCTCTTTTTCTATTAACATTTCAAGCTGTTCAATCTCTGATACAGCTTGTCAACTTTAAAACCCACCAAAAGCAGTACTTAAAAAACATAACTTTTCCTCTCCAAACTACTGCTATGATATATGAATGAACTAGACTCACTTTCAGATAATTGAACTTTAAATGTTAGATGAAATCATCGTGTTTTTTTCCTTTCCTAGAGGGAAATGCATTTTTTCTTTTTCTTCTTTTGTAATGATTACTGCCCCGTCTTTGCACAATTAATGAGGTTTTACTCTGTGGTTATTATATGTATTGATTTAAAAATCTTTAATTGCTCCCTCTTAAAAACAACTGAGGAGAAATTGCTTTTCGCTTTCTTCCATGTGTTCTTGCCCTATATCAGTCCTGAATAACAATCCTATGTGAGAAGGGTCATTCCAAAATACACTATATATTAAAAATTGTGACATTTTGTCTATATAGATTACTACCTTCTACCATAGAAACCATGCAGTATGACGAACTTAAACACAAAGCCAGCATCCAGGATCACATATAGAACTAGCTCTCCTTAACTTTTGAGCAGAAAATCTTGCCCTATTCCTACAGAATGCATTTTTCTTGCTTGGAACTTAGACTTGGCTTTTGTTACTCTTGTTGTTTTTAGTAACAAGAACATATATATCTTATGGAATTATTATAAAATAAGGAGAATCAAATTTTATTAATACATTTTTCTTTTGCATTCCACTTATTTGGTTGACAGGAGGTAAGAGGTGGAAACTAAACACTATGGTTTCTTTTGGGTGTGTTAGAAGAATAAAAAATACCACATTCCCTTTAAAGTTTTGGGTCTTCTGAGAAGCTTAGTTGGTTAAGGGTCCAGTTCTTGATTTCAGTTCAGGTCATGATCTCTGTGCTGACTGTGTGGAGCCTGCTTGAGATTCTCTCTCTCTCTCTCTCTGTTCTTCCCCCACTTGTACTCACTCTCTCGCTCTCTCTCTCCCCCTCAGAACAAATAAATAAACTTAAAAAAAATAAAGTATCAATCATATATTTTCCTCTTCAATCTGTGTCACAATTTTGAATTCACCTTCATTAGGATTGGAAAGACTTCATCCTATGGTCATAAACCTTTCCCTTCTCCTCACCTTTGTTTATATGTTAATAAATTAATTACATTGTGCAGGAAGTTCCTTTCTTTCTTTTCTTTTCTTTCTTTCTTTCTTTCTTTCTTTCTTTCTTTCTTTCTTTCTTTCTTTCTTTCTTTTTCTTTCTTTCTTTCTTCTTCTTCTTCTTCTCTTCTTCTTCTTCTTCTTCTTCTTCTTCTTCTTCTTCTTCTTCTTCTTCTTCTTTCTTCTTCTTTTTCCCTCCCTCCTCCCTTCCTCCCTCCCTTCCTCCCTCCCTTCCTTCCTTCCTTTTTTTATTTTGGAAAGAAAAATATGTCATTGATGAGCAATTGTTTTTGCCACTTGTGGCTACTATAAATATAGCTGCTGTGAATATTTATTGTGGACATATGTGTAAGTTTGCTACGCATGTGTGAAGCAGCAATCACTGGAGGATGTTTATGTATATCCATTATATTTTTAGCTGTATTAGGATATGCCAAGTTCTTTTCCATACTGGTTGTAATCATTCCCACTCCGCTCCACGTCCCCTCTCAATGAATGAGAGTTTCAGTTGCTCTGTATCCTCACCAACTCTAGAAAGCGGCAGACTTTTTAGTTTTTGTTGATCTGTTAAGTGTGGTAGTAGTAGTAGTATTTCATCGATATTTGAATTTACATTACCTTATTTGTAACAAGTTTGGATGCTGGCAAATTGCATTCTCCCAATGCAAAGTGCTTGAACTTCAGAGATGCTGAAATAGATATCACACCATCATTCAGCCCGGAGGGCATGCAGTTTGGGATGGAGAACTATGGCTAGTGAATTTGTGAGCCAAGAAATTGTAGGGCTCTGCCCCAAAAACTAGAGGACTCAGGAAGATAGAGAGTCTGGGAATCAGGAATGAGATTGTGGAAAGGAAGACATCTGATCAATCTAAATGACCAGAGGGAGGAATTTGGATAAGTAAAGACAGCAAGGCTATTTCAGGTAGAAAAATCAAACAGGTGGGGAATAGAAAGCAAGAGTCTACCTGGTATGTGAAGGTGTCCTAGATTTTCCACTGTAGAATAACAGTTTTCAAATGTGAAAGTATACCAGAATCACATGGGCAGCTTGTCAAAGATTCTGGGCCCCATATTTAGAGTTTCTGATTTGGGAATTTGGGGGATAAACCCTCAGATTTTCATTTCAAACAATTTGCCAGTTAATTCTGATCTTGGTGTTCTGTGGACTTTACTCTGAAAAACATTGTTGTTCAATTGTTTTTATTTCATTTTGTTAATCTGATGGTTCTTTAAAATATGGATGTGGAAGGGAAATGGCCAAGAGGTGGGCAAACTCAGTGACAGATGTTTAGAAGAGATGAGAAAAGAGCCTGAGGAGTATCAGTAGATAATGAAGTGAGAAGACGCATGAAGAAATAGAGAATGTTAAAGAAAGGAAGTTTAACTGATTGGAAACAACAAGAGAGATAAACCAGGATGATTTCAAAGCTTCTGAAATTTACATGTGGTTGATTGTGTCACATTCTGAAAAAAATTGAATCAAGACAGAGGAACAAATTCCTGAGAGATGATGAGCTCAAACATATGTATTGATAGAGCAACGTGGGAAGATATGCCTGATACATATGTCCTGCAGAAAGCTGGATACTGAAATTTTAAGTTCAAGAACATTATGGAAGTTAATTATACGTTTGCGAGTGATCAGAGAGAATGGTAGTTAATGATGACCAAAAAGAAGTGGGGAGTAGGAAGAGGGAAAGAGGAAGATGTTTAAAGAGTCACAAGAGAAGGAACCTTGAGGTAGACAGTGAAGGTTAGAATAGGATGAGTGCCAGAGAGCCTGAGTGAAAAACTCCAAAATGGAGTGAGTTGTTTCCAAATGTAGCAATATGGTGGTCATTGCCAAAATTATTAGAACAGTTTCTGAAAAAGTAAGGGACAGAAATCAGGATTTGGAATAAGAAAGGAGACACTGTGCCTAGAATCTACTAATAAGGGCTATACTTAATGAAAGCAAAAAACAGAACAAAGATACCTCCCCCCAAAATTGAATGATTCTGGAAAATATTAGGTGTTCTCTGTATCATTTAAAAGTATAGATGTCTGCTATGGTCATTGTTCAAAGACATGTATTTGCAGGAGCATACTGAAGAATGAGTTCAACATTCTGTACTTAATATTGCATACACTTCTTTATGGTAAATTTCATGCAAAATACTTGAAACAATCAGTCTTCTGAGAAACTTGACTACGTATGTTGTAAAAGCCAAACACGGGGCTAATTTCAAAAACAGTTTGCAATAGATTACTCTTAAATTTCATCCAATTAAGTTAGAACAAAATTGGTTTTCTTTTTGCTCTGAGATTCTTCTGAAGTTAGGCTATGAGAATTTTGATAATGTTCTTTACATATCTACTCTACCTCCCAGAAGCTGATACATCAAGATGGCTTTATTTTTAAAAGCAAAAAAAAAAAAAAAAAAGGTTATATATTTCCTACATTTGAGTATGGCAATTTGCTTACCCTGCTTTAAATTACTTAAAACCAAAATTGAAAGGGTGACAGGTAGATCCAAAAGCAGTAGTCTAAATTATATTCATTTTTGTATATACATTTTCAGGTGCTCTGTTGAAGCAGAATTAGGTATTTGCACGATTTGGTTTCTTTGTGTTACTTTGTAGTTACTTTTGTAGTTGCCAAAATCCTCAAGATGCTAAAGACTTCACTAATTTCTAAGGGTCTAATCTACACTTATGTTTTACTGCCACCAGGTGTTACAGATGCAGGTGGTTTGCTAACTGTAATTTCCCTGGAGACATTGGGATTTGTTTGGCCCAGGTGCATAAAGATTATATAATTTAGGAACAAAACTTCTAAACCCTACAATTTCTACAGTTTAAGTAGAAATCAATAAGCAAAGTAAGAGATATTCAAATTACCCTAGCTATCATATCAAAACATAGAATAGGCATGCCAATTTAATAAGTTATTTTCTAATTAAATGACATTTTACTAGTGTGGGGTCCTTAAATATTAACATGTGCAATACATCCTTATTTGCCTATGGAAAAGTATTGTGAAGACAGAGCAGCAAATAATAAATAATTGTTCAATAAAATATAAATATATTTCTAATTTTATGCAATGAGTCTGCATTGTGTTAAATTTAAGGGGCTTCCATGTAAAGTTCCTTTTATGTTCAACTTGAAAAGAACAACTATGTGGCAAAATCATGTGCTGAAATCATTTTTTAAATAAGATAATATTGGTCAATAAAATTTTTTCAATGTTTATTCATTTTTGAGAGAGAGATACAGTACACAGGCAGGAGAGGAACAGAGAGAGAGGGAGAGACAGAATCTGAAGAAGACTCCAGGCTCTGAGTTGTCAACACAGAGCCTGACGTGAGACTCAAACCCATGAACTGTGAAATCATGACCTTCATAAACTGAAGCCGGATGCTTAACCAACTGATCCACTCAGGTGACCCTGGTCATTTTTTTCCCTAAAGAAAGCCTGAAATATGAGACCTGTTGACTGGCCACGGCTACATTCTAATAGAAGAGAGGTTATTTGACCCTTTACTCTTTGCTAATTAATTCTCATGGTATGGAGAGTCTCAATATTGTAGAGAGATTATTTTAGTGATAAAAGTAGTTGATTTTAAGAAAACTTATGTTTTGTACAAACACACAGCAATTTCGGTATAGCAATACTAAGAAAAGTAAAACAAAGGGCATAATAAACTCAGTGGAACAATGAAGAAATAAAACCAACTATTGACTCATTATTCATTACACTGATTAAACTTTTATTATTTCCTTGCACTTTGATCCCTGTTCTACCCAATCCCACCTTGCAGATACTTTAAACACCATTTCTTCCATGGAACACTAGGGTTACAAAGTAAAAAATAGATATCATTTTTCTTTTCATGATGTTTTTATGATGTTTGCAGTCTAGTGAGGAAAGATAGAATAGTAAATGCATAATCATCAACCAGTATATTGGGCTCTCTGTTAGGGATAATCATGGGAACAGAGGCTTAGCACAACAGATTAAAAAGACCATGTGATCTGTCATATCCCCAGGACTAAGAAGGCTTTCTGAACACAATGCTACTTTCTGCTCTATTCTAACATCCTGTCAGAGGGTGAGAAAAAAGGGGCTGAATAATGTGGTCTTAGTAGGTGCTTCTTGGGTGACAGAGAAACAAGGCTTTGTCAGAAGACTTAGGTCATACAAAGTTTGTAGAGAACTGGTCCTTTCTGACCAACTCATTCATTACGCTGATGAGAACATGGATCGACATCAAAGAAGAGAGACAAGACTCAAATACTGATGTTTTCATTTAAAACACATTACCTTTTCCCACTTAATTATCTTGCCCTCACACTTCTGATTATCTCAAAGAGAAAATACTTCCATTTAAAAAAATTTTTAACATTTATTCATTTTTGAGAGAGAGATAGACTGTGAGTGAGGGAGGGGCAGAGAGAAAGGGAGACACAGAATCAATCCAAAGCGGGCTCCAGGCTCTGAGCTGTCAGCACAGAGCCCATCTCAGGGCTCGATCACAGGAATGGTGAGATCATGACCTGAGCTGAAGTCAGACGCTTAACTGATTGAGCCACCCAGGTGCCCAAAAATACTTCCAATTTTATAAAATTTTATTTCATTTATTTATTTTTAATGTTTAATGTTTATTTATTTTTGAGAGAGAGAACACAAATCGGGGAGGAGCAGAGAGAGAGGGAGACACAGAACCCAAAGCAGACTCCAGGCTCTGAGCTTTCAGCACAGAGCCCAAAACAGGGCTTGAACTCACTAATCCTGAGATCATGATCTCAACCGAAGCCAGACGCTCAGCGGACTCAGCCACCCAGTTACCCCCACAAAGCGGTTTAGATTCTTCCATTATTCACAACAAAGGAAATATATCTTTCAGTTATTTTCATCCTAAAAAAATGTAAGAATTACGGCACACTACGTGATCATACAGGCAACATTGTAACAGAATTTCTATGATGATGACGAGGATTTTTTTCTGTAATACTTATTTCAAACCCTTTTTTATAGATCCTATAAAATGAAATGAAACAGATAATTTTTATATGCTACCAGTACTTACATTAGAATATTACCATATTCTAAATGGGGTCATAAGTATTCAGAATATGCACTATGCTGTTTACATGGTTTACATAAACTTTTTTATACCTAAGATGTGAATTTCCCTTCTTTGCCTATTACTTCGTCAAATGTCCTAACAACAGAGCCTGTTCGATATGCCTATTCTTGTAGTCATAGAAACATGTTACATTATTCATTTTGTTGTCTTAACACTTTTTTCCCTTTTCTCCAAATAACAAAAAGACAAGTAAATAAGTGTCTTCATTTATCATAAACACAGACTTCTTTTTATATTTTTTTTCTGGCATAGGCTGCTTGTAAATGCTCTTTTAGAAAAAAGTAAATGTGGATGAAATAAATCTATTGTTATTAATGTTACTGAAAGCAATATAATTTTTTAAAACACAAACTTGTTTTTCAGACATGTTACTCTATTCTCCCTTGAGGCTTTCTATAAAATAAGAATAAATACTAAAGCCAGGAGTATAGGGCCAAGAAACTATTCCGAGATCAATTTCAGTATGTTTATTTAATTTCACTCACAGTTGGGGGGCCTTTGTGTGATGGGTACCTGAGATCTGGGTGAAGTCATGACTGCCTGTTCAATGGCTGAAATCTCATTGAACACATAAATACCTTAACAGCAAATATAAGTGTTATACAGAGCCTGGGTAATTGTGAATGATGAGCTGTACAGAGATGGACTGAAGACTTGATTTAAGTGTTCTAAGGAGCCTCTGATGATAATCAGTCCTGGTGATTCTTTTAGATAGAAGTGAATGACATTTGAAATACATAAAAATAGAAACCTACTACCTAACCACTTCCAAAGGATGTGGTCATCCTATTTCGTATAACAGAAGAGGAATCATATCAAGATTCTAAGTATTCGGTTCTAATTGCTCACCAGATAAACTCTTATTTAGTGTATATATCCTAACCCATGTGCTTATAACATTTTTCCTAGGGTCAATGAATATACACTGAGGTCTAAATCTTGAAGCCAATTGCTACTGCCAAATCCCTATTGGATTAAATGATTTCCTAGGGCTGGAGTACGTTCTCTATGTTAGAAATTTGATTTCCCTAAGCCAGAATGTAATGCTAAAGAGATTTATAAACAGCTGTTGGCCCTTTGTTTGTGTAACTAGAACACAAGAAGGTATCTAAATATTGAATAACTTTCTTCCCTTTGTGGAATTTGGAGTTCTGTTGACTGAGATAGATAAACTATGCTTCCAGCCAGAATCCTTAAAGGTTAAGTGAGGCCTATATTCTACCCATTTTTTTTTTTAATGAACCACCAAAGAAAATTAATGTATATTCAATGTAGAGTTTAGAGTTCCCTTTTAACTAGAAGTTATCTGCATTTCAGCAATTATTGATGAGGTTACTGCTGTGTTCAAAGTACTATACTATGTGCTGGGGTGATACAAAGATAGTTTCAATACAACTACATGATACAACTACAACACATGACAACATGTGTCCTAAATTAAAACCATAATGTTATATTCACCTAGAATATTAATATATTTGACAATTTCAGAAACAGACACCAGCTAGTAGCTTTCTTTCTCCAGGTAATTATAGAAAACATCGTATTTTCTATCAAGAGACTTTCTGTTGTTTCTCTTAATTTAAATATTTCACAATATGCTTTGGTCATGAACTGTGAACAAGACACTAAAAGAACCACTCTGGCCTTAGAAAGGCATTTTAATACATCGTGGCTTATTTAGGGCATTGGTACTCTTTTAAGAAATTTAAGGAGATCTTTTTAAAAATTAAATCCTCTGAAAGGGCACGTAGGTAACTCAGTTGGTTGAAGGTCCAACCTCATCTGAGGTCATGATCTCACAGTTCATGGGTTTGAGCCCCATCCTGAGCTCTGAGCTGACAGTTCGAAGCCTGGAAGCTGCTTCAAATTCTGTGTCTCCCTCTCTTTCTACCTGTCCCTTGCTTGTGCTCTCAATCTCTCTCTCTCTCTCTTCCTCTCTCTCAAAATAAATAAACATCTATAAGAAATTAAAAAAAAAACACAATTAAATCCTCTGGAAAAAGTCTTGGTTCACAAAAAGATTAGATGTTATGTTGTGATTTGTTATGACCTAAAGAAGCAATTGTATCATATTATTTTTCCACATAGATTTTAAACCAGCTGAAAAGTAGAGAACATAAATAAGATATTCGATAAAATACTATCTTTATTACCAATACATTCGGCTAGAAAGTATTGTGAGGACCAGAAATTAAAATGTACTTCCCACATGTTTTCCACCTGAATTGAACTTGGCTTTAGCTCTTCACGCCCAAGTGATCTAATCCAAAACTGCTGTGACCATCAAACATGAAAGTGTCGGTAGCATGAGAAATGTGGGCGTAAATACGTAAGAGTTTTGTGATGAGCATTGAGTTTATAAGGGAGGGTGATCCAAATTCTCAGGGTGGGGTGTGCACTCATGAGGGGCTTGGTTTCATGCCAGCAGAGCAGCCAAGGTTCATTTACAATTTTCAATTAGAGGAAAATAAAGATTAATTTTTTTGTTTGAGAAAGTCCTCAGGCAAGGTGTTGAATATTAGTGAAAGCTAAAGTAGAGAAAAATCAAGAAAGATGACTGCATTTTTTGACAATATTAAGTCTATTTCGGTTTTAGATTATTATTTTGATCCACAGATATTTCCCCAGTGATTTTATGTCTGGTATTTGTTAAAAATAAGTTAAAATAAACTCTGAGTGTCAATATCTTACCATGATCATTGGTATACATTTTATGCTACATCATTCCAGTAATAACACAAAATGAAAAGGAAGGCCATTTACAAGTAAAGAAGGAATATAAAATAATTTTGACAACCTCATGTTCTACACTTGACAATGAACTCTAATCATGCCACAGAAAATAAAGAAAGCACTTTAATTTTGAATCCTCATGAAAACTTCAACATCATATATCCATATTCACAAGAAAAATTAATCAAAGGCAAATGTTTTGAAAATATTAATGTGTTTTAAACTTAGAACATAGTACTTTAATTTTTTTTAATTTGAACCTGGAAGAATCAAGAATAAGGTGATGTTAGGCCAGTACTCTAAACATAAAAAGAGTCTCTTTAGATGAAAAAACAGAAATGAGCCATGTGATTATGTTTATTGATCCAAAGATAAATTAGGTTAAAGTTAAAAATAATACCTTGTAGTTTCAGAGCAAGGACTTTAACCTAGGTATAACAGAGAAAAAAAATTCTTAAAATATCTGTATTTTCTTTGGGGAGCCAACCTTAGGGAGTTTTGTAAGGATTATCAGAAAGAAGAATGAAATATAAATTAGGATGTAGAACGTATCACAGAAAAGCAGTGTGTTCATGCCATATCTGGTGTATAACTAACTCTATGAGCCCACTGATGTTGAACTTGACACAACGTGTCTTATTGTATTTGGTAAATGTTTGGACATACCTTTTCATAAAAATAAAATTTGAGGTAACTCTCTAGGTGAAGTGATAGTTTGGTCAATGAAAACTAAATGCTATTATTTTGTTACAGTATTTAATAATATGATCTACTTGCACTGATATCGAGTGCAAATAGATTCACAATTATAAAGTCATGTTGTCAAGGGGCACTGTTCCATTTCACTTAATAATTCCAAACCAAATCACAGTGAGAAAATTTAAGTTGAGGCTCAATACAGCAATCAAGGAAAACAAACCAGCTGTAATCCTCTGGCCCACTACAGCCAAACCCTGTTATACTTCCACAGAGAATATAGCTGGTACCTAGGGTGACATTAAAAGGATAATGTCCCATATTCCTTTTTCTTGATTTAGTTGCTAATTTTTATACTGGGGTAATTGCCTTTCCAGAAATTCAGAGTGGTGCCCAGTTTGTACCTCAATCTAACCTGAATTTAGCTATTTTCCTATCTAAGTCTACTCTTGGAAATCCACACCTTGATAATATAGTCATACTTTAACTTTTTCATCACTCAGTCTTTTTTGCATTCTTTGCTTCCATTGTGTCACCAGACTTTAAAATGCTTCCCCTAATTAAGAAATCATTTCATTCAGAAAAAGTTACACAAGAATCCTTGGCAAGCAGGGAGCTTCCTCTTCACAGATTGTTTTCATGTATTTATTTCTGTTTATTTTATCATGTTCCATAGAAACGTGGCCCCCATATGTATGAGCCACTGATCATGGAGCTTCATGTATTTATTTCTGATTATTTTATCATGTTCCATAGAAACGTGGTCCCCATACGTATGAGCCACTGATCATGGAGCTGTTGAGGATAAATAGGGAAAGTGAGAATGGGAGAGTATATTCAAAAAGGAGGCAGAAAACGTGGCAAAGGAGGGTAGAGATTTTGCAAGAGAGCCATGAGAAACACAAAAGCAAAATAAAGGAGATTAGACACAGGATTGAGTTGCGCCCTGCACGTAGCTGTGAAGGATAAACTGTGCACTGGCAATCGCAGTAGAGGTACTTAAGATTTTGGAACAAAAACATAAATACTTGTGCAGTTCATTATTCATATTTGGGGGAGGGGACAAAACCGAAGATATTTCCTACCCTGTACCTGAAGCATTACCATGTGAAACCATGAGACCTGAGCTTGTCATTATTTTAGGGGGTGCTAATTTGACCAACCATGTTTTTGAGTGGGGTGATCACAGAAAAATCTCATCCGTAAATGAAATTGCCATGTATGACACTGGACTTGAGAAGGTTCTCAGTGCAAAAGTAAATAAAAGGAGCAGTAAATTAGACTTCCATGACATTGAGCCCTGGTGTATAGACACCTCTCCTTTGACCTTCAGTCATGGCCTTGTGAGAACTCTTCTGTCAGTGTATTGAAGAATTAGAAGAAAACTATGTGGTTTACTAGTGATTCAAACATATGCAAATATCACCTCAAACTGGGAGTGTGTAGCCAGCTCCACACCAGTGTTTCTCTGAGGACAGTAAGAAAGGGAAATAACCCCAACAGGCATAATACGAGTGGCACATCTCATTACTTCTTTTTCCTTAAAAGGGAGATAGCAACTATCTGGCAGTCACTAGACATTTGGCTGAATAATCTGTGATCTAGAAAGCACGACATAAGAAAATTGGCAACACAGAATCCTAGAAATAAAGTTTGTAGACGAACCCGTCAGAATAAGTGAGGGTAAAAGGGTACTTTTGTCCTTTGTGAATCTCATTAACGCATGTATTTCAGTGAGCCCTTTCCATAATCAGGAGTTCAAATTGACATATTCTAGGGACTTAAGGCAGCTTAGTACCACATATCACAGTCTTTTCTGTTTTTGCCTGATGAGCATGTGAGAGAGGCAGCCATGGGAACAGATACAAAGGTAACACAGGATCTCAGCAATATCTGATCTCTCCAGCCATTGCAGAGATGGACACTGAGCTCCTAACAGGGAATGATCATAACTAAGAGAACTAGCAGCCTCCTGGTGCAAGATTAATTACATTGGGCCCCTTCATGCTGGAAGGGCCACGATTTATTGGTAAGCATTGCTGTTCTGCATATAGAGTTATCTTTCTTCCTTTCAGCTATTTTGCCAACCCTCCTCTCCATGAACTAAAATCATGTTTTATTCATTGCCATGTTTTTCCATGCCAAGGAACTTATTTTAGAGAAGGGAAAGTATAACATTGGTTTATTTGTTCATTCTTTATCTCCATATATTAGAGAGATTTTAGACTGAGTACTATGACCATTTATGTGTCTCTCTCCCTGATTTTGACCTTAGCCATAAAGAGAAGAATGTGATTATGAGATTAAAAAGATTAAGTCAAAGTAAGTCTGTCTCTGTCTACATCATTCAACTTCTAAGATTTATGGAATTTACAGCTGTTCACCTGGACTGTGTCTAGGGAGAGACTGGCTGGTTAAAATCGGGTATCAGAATAGACAAAAGATAAAATTAGTTTTAACTGCCATTTTCTGGCTAATAAACCAAGTAACCATTATAAATTGTGGTTCACAAAATACTGTTAGAAAGCCAAAAATAAATTCAGAAGAACATAGTAATGCAAATTCCTAAGTTTGAATTAAGATGAGTAAGCAATTGCATAAATGAGATATACACTTATTTTAATTAATTGTAAAATTATTTTATTTAAAATAAATTATAAAAGCATTTAATCAAAGAATTTGGACTCATATCAAAGAATATTACAAGGACAAAAGGAAAATATCTTGGCTTATTAAGCCTTCTGTAAGAGGAAAGAAGCATATATCTCTGATGAACACTAAACAGGTTACTCCTCTCAATTTTGAAATGAACACTTTGGTTTTTCTTTTTTTCTGCCAGAACTTCATGAAACAAAATAATTTCATACTGTTATATGGAAATATTAAATATTTCCACCATAAATATGGAACTATTTATCCAATATTTTTCCATAGCTACATCAAACGTCAGAGCCATTAGCCCCTTGGACATCTTATAAAATTGGGGTCTCTCCCTGACCCTCCCCTATTCACGTTGTCTCTCTTCTCTCTCTCAGAAATAAATAAAATATTAAAAAAAATTTTAAACATGGCTTTGGTTTGTTTTGTTTTTTAACAAATTGAAGGATGGAGATCCAACATCTATTAGCAGACACACATAGGTTTTCAGTAGAATGTTTGATATCATTAGGTTTATATTATATTCAATTCATTAAATAAACTCTTAACAATTTCATAGGAGTTCTTTAAACACTGAATAATTTGGAAACAAGAATGTTTGTCATATATTGATTTATATGTGGACTGAATCATAAACCTAACAAATATATCTTATCTTTTGATAATTGTTTAAATCCCTTTGTGTCTTTCATCCTTTCGGTTGAGGCTCTCCATGACGTGTCCTTCGCCCATCTTCACAGGCTTTCCTCTCTTCAGTCTTACCCCACCTCCACTCCAACCACTAGACCACACTGCTTCTCATTCCCATGACTTTCATCCCAAGGACAACTTCCTGCAAAGAAGACCACTCCTCAGGACCAGCCTAAAACATCTCAGAGGTGAGGAACATCTGTTTATCTTTTGAGGATAAGTCTGTTCTTCCGTTAAGCCTTCTTGAAATGTTTCCGAAGGTCTAGAGTAAGAGCACAATGAACTAGGGTAGAGCTCTGACAGTTATGAATTGTATTATCTGAACTTCTATGATCCTCGGTGTTCCTTTAAAAAAAGGTATTGTGAGGAAAGTGAATGGTAGATAACAAAATATATATAGCACTTATTAATATTAGAATTTTACACACCAGTATAATGTGTCTAACACACATTATATATAATATAATATATATATATACATATACTATACTGTGGTTTCTATTTTGTCACCTATAAGATTTGGAGATGAAATCCATTTTACCTTTAGCATCCTGTGGGTACCTTCTTATTTTATGGGATGAATTATATATTTTCAAAAGTGTTATTTTCTAATTTAAAATATCATCTATAAATGTGTGAAATGCATTAAAATAGAAACAAAAAATAAAGGTAACCAAGATAAAGCTTCAAATCTAACCACAATTAAATATTTTTGTATAGCTACAGTACCTTATAGATAATGGTAAATGTGTGTCTATATACAGTTCATTCTCTTCTGTCCTTTTCTTCTTCTTTCCTTTCTTCCTTCCCACACATATATGGGATATCTATATCTACCTACATATGTATATTTTGATCCACATAGGAAGTAATATAAATATGTGCAGATACACACTTCTCAACCTTTATTTAGTTGGATCATTCTGGCTTATAAATGAGTTTTCTTGTGCCTAAATATTTTAATTTAGCTCTTAAGTTGGAAGCAGAATGCTTATCTTGATGACCATCTTATAGTAAATGTTTAAAAACTTTTATCCAATATGCTATTGGTGTTATGATGACCATGATGATAATTATTAGGATTATTTTTATTATATTAATGTATATCAAAATTCCCTAGGTAAAAACATGATTCCTCTAATATATAAAATTATCAATATTTTTCTGAAAGATCTGATATATTTTTTTTTATTTATTTTTTTAATGTTTTATTTATTTCTAGGAGAGAGAGAGACAGCATGAGCAGGGGAGGGTCAGAGAGAGAGGGAGTGACAGACTCTGAAACAGGCTCAGGCTCTGAGCTGGCAGTCAGCACAGAGCCCGACGCGGGGCTCGAACCCATGAACCACGAGATCATGACCTGAGCGAAAGTCGGACGCTTAACTGACTAAGCCACCCGGGCGCCCCAGATCTGATATATTTTTAAGTATGTTCTTTCTGAAGGATATTCAAGTTTTAAATTATTATATTACCTTTTTGAAAGTTTTTGAAAATTTGTTCTCATTATAGTATTTTATTTAATTTAGATGTTATGAATTTTGGATTTACTTTTGGGGCTTTTGAGTACAGAAATCAAGTAAATGTTTTTATATATATATTTTTTCATTTGCCATCCTTAACTTTAATTTCTTTAATTTTCATGAAGCCCTGTTTTAATTATTATGGGGATCAATTTCAAAAGAAACTGGGATGTCTATTAAATGGTAATAAGTTAAAAAACCCATAGAGACAGAAGTCCATATAATATATTTAAGAAAAGAAAATCAAGGTGCAATAGACTGAATGTTTGTGTCTCTCAAAATTCATATGTTGAAATCCTACACTCCCAGTGTGATAGTTTAGGAGGTGGGGCCTCTGGGAAGTAGCTTAACTGATGAGGGTAGAAGGCTCATAAATGGGGTTAATACCCTTACAAAGACTCCAGACACATCCCTCACTTCCTTCTGGCCACGTGAAGTACAAGAAGTTCATCTTCTGACCGAACCAGGGCTTGCAAAGCAGGTGAGGGGAGCCTGCACCAGAACGCCACTTGCGGACACGCTGGTGTCTGACTTCCAGCCTCCGGAACTATAAGAAATAAATGTTTATTGTTTACAAGCCACCCTACCTACTATCATTTTCCTTAGCCGTCCAGACTACATTGCAAAGTTAAATTTCAGATGGTAACATATTATCTTTTTGAATATCTTTTTCAAATCAATTGATAAATTTGTAAAGATATCATTGATATTTCAAAATATAATTGGTAAAATTGATGAAGTATAATTGATAAAAAGCACTGTGTGTATTTAAGGTACAACATAATGTTTTAAAATATGTACACGTTGTGAAAAAATGATTGTGACAATCAAGCTAATCAGCATATCATCACCTCATATACCTCACTTTTGTGTGGCCAAAATACTTAGATTGACTCTCTTAGCAAATTTCAAAAGTAGAAGACTTATTGTTGTTCTGATCAATCGTTTAGATATCCAAAATGCATCAACCCCTACTTCCCACTATCTGAATGAATTTCCTGTCTAAATATTTTTAAAAAATGAAAAAATTACTCTAGAAGAGTATATAGGAAATATATACTTTATTTCCTCATATACTATATATTTCTCCATTGTCTTGACACAAAAAAAAAAAACCAGAATTTTCAGAACAGGAAAAAAAGCTTCAATCTTTAATCCCTGTATTATATTAAGATGAGGAACTATTTGTTATCAAAAGATGTCATTAAGAGAAAAAAATCTGGGTGAGATAAGATGTTGGCAGCACAGATATCAAATTAGGCACTTATATCCAGATAATAAAAGCACAACTCAAACTCAATGAGAAAATGTTAAAAAAATTGAAAAAAGTCTTGAAGCACATCACAAGAATATATTCAAATAGCCAATAACTATATGAAAAGTTATTTATTAATCATCATGGAATTTAAAACACAATGCAAAATAGCTACATAGACATCAGAAAAACAAAATGAACAGTGTATAATACCCTTTTGGTGTTCTGAGACCAAGTCCAATGTTAGACATGGACTACACCAACACCCACACCAACACCATCAAGTAATTCTGAGACACCAGCAGGGTGTTTGAGAATTCAACTCAATTCTGATAATGTCTACTTGGAAATATTATCAAATTCCACAGCTTAAGGGTTCAGTCTTACAAGACTGCCATCTCCCCTCCTCCTTCAACCACCAAGGGCAAGTCCAGGCTTTCACCTGCACTTCTGATCAAGGGGCTAGATTAGATGCTCCCACAACCTCTCCTTGGGTTTGACTAATTTGCTAGAACTTCTCACAGAACTCAGAGAAACATTTCAGCTACTAGATTCCCAATTTATTATAAAGGATATAACTCTGGAACAGCCAGAGAAAGAGATGTATAGAACAAGATATGGGGAAAGAGAGCACAGTTTCTATGCCCTCTCTGAGCACACCACTCTCCCCTAGATTTCCACATGTTCACCAACCCAGAAGCTCTCCAAACACTGTATTTTAGGGTTTTTATGGAGGCTTCATTACATAGGCATGATAGATGAAATCATTGGTCATTGGTGATTGATTCAACCTTCTGCCAAGGTTGATGGCCCCAGATATCAAGGGTGGGACTGAAAGTTCCAACCTTCTAATTACTTGGCTGGTTTCTCTGGTGATGACCCCCATCCTTAGGGGATCTAGGGAAAATAAAGCCACTTTATTCACATAACAAAATATACTTTTATCACACTGCTTATCATTTGGGAAATTCTAGGCATTTTAGGAGGTCTGTGCCAGAGATAGGGACAAGCACCAAATACTGTATCTTTCTTCTTTGTATTATAATATCACAGTATACAACACCAAGTATTAACAACAGAAGTCAAACCACTGGACTCATATCCTCAGCTGGTGAGAGTACAAATTACTACGGTCTCTTTTGAAAACTGTTAATCAATATCAACTAAAACTGAATTATTCATCATAGGACCCAACTATCCTCTTCCTGAAATTCTCAAGAGAAGTGCAAATCACATGTTCAAAAGAATCACATAGAAGTACGCTCATAGCACCATTATATGAAATTGTTGCCAGGTAAGAATATCTAAAAACCCATCAACAGTGAAAAGAATCAGGATATTTGAGTGTGCTCACACCATGAATTCAAGAAAGCAACGAGGCTGTGAGAGTTGTAGTAACAGAGGTATATGTATGAATCTCACAAATTACTTTTTTAAGAAAAGAGAAAAAAGGGGAAACAGAATATAAACAGACTGTAAATTTCCATTTAGATAAAGTTCAAGTCAAAACTAACCTGTGACCTTGGAACTGAGTGTACTGTTTGCCATTGGGCCAGGAATGGGACAGGCCCTGGGGAAGCCTCCTGGTATGGGTGCTTCTCCAACTCCTGGTGCCACCTTGTTATCAGTTGGTAAGAATTCATTGAGATGCACTCTTCCATTTATACCCTTTTATGTGCATATGCTATAATTCACTACAAAGTTAAAAATTTTTAAAAAAAAGAACATTGGATGTAGAAAAGTCGGAGACACAAAAAGATCAATCGGGCCTACTGAAAAAAAGGGCTTACTCATTCTTGCCCTGACAATTAAATGCAGCAAAAACCGTGAAAGTGTATTTCTTTGTTTTAAATAACAGTTTTCGTACACTACCAAATGCTATTTGGTGTATACCATGCGGAGAGGCCCCTGGCTATTTCTGTCTCATAAAAAAAAAACTGATTTCTCACTTTTAAAGTTTTCTCTAGTTGAACGTCATTAAGTGGGTAAATTAAATATATTCTGATAAAAGCCAAATATTTAACAATCCACTTCAGGAAGTCATTTGCATGAATTTCTGAAAGATAACGCACTATCAGCAGTTCTAAATTAGTACTCAGAGAATTGAAAAGGAAAATGTACATACAGTCTTATTACAGAATTGGTTCTTCACCGACTTTGAAACAAAAGAAATGCACAGGACCTGACAAATGTGGCTTGTTCAAATACCTTTGAATAACAAGCATCAGGAGCAAGTATCTTTCACTTTCTAGGGCAATTTGTATACTGTATGCTTTTAAAATTGTTCATGTGAAGATCCTGCCATGATAAAGTGGTTTGCCCAACTCTTCCTTTTTTCTTTCTTTCTTTCTTTCTTTCTTTCTTTCTTTCTTTCTTTCTTTCTTTCTTTCTTTCTTTCTTCCTTTCTTTCTTCCTTTCTTCCTTTCTCTTTCTTTCTTTCTTTCTTTCTTTCTTTCTTTCTTTCTTTCTTTCTTTCTTTCTTTCTTTCTTTCTTTCTTTCTTTCTTTCTTTCTTTCTTTCTTTCTTTCTTTCTTTCTTTCTTTCTTTCCTCCTTCCTTCCTTCCTTCCTTCCTTCCTTCCTTCCTTCCTTCCTTCCTTCCTTCCTTCCTCTCTTTCTTTCTTTTTTGCAAACAGGTCTAGCAAACCTATGGCAAAGAGGCCATCACTGTTAGGATTCAGGCCAGTATTTTAAATACTATGTGACCTCTATCATGGTTTAAAAAACTGGAAATATCTATTCTTTCCTTCTCTCAGGCTAAAAAAGATCCGAGGGGGGAAAATATGGGAGATAGAGTTTGTTCATAAAGTCAAGGGCGCGTGGGCAGTAAGTGTATTACAAGGCTAATGTCCGTGTTCTCCCACGTGGCCACTGCTGGTGGAGAGCAGACGAAGGCATCTTCCTGCCAGGACCCTCAGTGTCTAGGTCTTTGTCGTGTCCTTCCTGCAGCAATAATGGGGAGCACTGCAGTGCCCTATCTCAGAACAGCTTAGAGCAAAACTCACCCATCTTGATTGCACTATTGACTTTTTTCTTCTTCCCTCCTCAACTCTTAGAGGTGTTCATACTTTATCCAGATCCTCCTTCCCCATATGATTATTTTTTTCTTCTCTGAATGACTGGTCCCAGGCCTACCTTTTTCTGTGTGAAATTAAAAAACGAAACAAACATACAAACAAACCTCACCTGGAGCTATCAGTGGGTGCTTCACAATGCCTTCCATCAAGCCCTTTCCACAGGGAGGGGAGTTTGAGGAGCTTCTGGGAGCTTCACAGCTGGGGACACTGCTTTTAAAAACCTTTGACACTCAGGGCCCCTGGGAGGCTCAGTCGGTTAAACATCCGACTCTTGGTTTTGGCTCAGGTCATGATCCCAGGATTGTGGGATCAGGTCTTACATTGGGTTCCATGCTGAGTGTGAAACCTGCTTGAGATTCTCTCTTTTCCTTCCCTCTGCGTCTCTCTCCTGCTCACACACACTTTCTCTCTTTTTCTAAACAAATAAAACTAAAAATAAGAAATAATAAAAAATAATAACCTTTGACACTTTATACATTCTGAGGAAAATCATTTCCTCTTGTATGAAATCCTAAATGCGGCACAAGGCTGTTCAATATTCATGTAGTCTCCATGCTTTTCAGCAGATATCAAGGGGAATACATTCCAATATATGTTTCCATATACCTTTTTTAAATAAAATTTTTAGATCAGCTTAGGTTCACAGCAATTTTTTTTTAATTTTTAATGTGTTTATTTAGTTTTGAGAGAGAGGGAGACAGAGTATGAGTGGAGGTGGAACAGAGAGAGAAGGAGACATGGAGTCTGAAGCTGTCAGCACAGAGCCCAATGCAGGGCTCAAACCCACGAACCATGAGATCATGACTTGAGCCGAAGTCAAAGTCAGACGCTTAACTGACTGAGCCACTCCGGCACCCCTAGGTTCACGGCAAAATTTAAGAGAAGGTACAGAGATTCCTTATCTATCCCTTGTCCCCACATATGCACAGCCTTCCCCACTGTTAATATTCTGCCCCAGACTGATACTGTTGTTATAATGAATGATCCTATACTGACCTATCATTATTACCCCAAGTTTATAGATTACAATAGAGTCCAGTCTTGGTGTTGTACATTTTAAGAAGTTTGGACAAATGTATAATGGCTGTAGCCACTACTACAATATCCTACAGAGTAAGTTCCCTGCCTTAAAATTCCCGTGTTCTCTCCTTCTCTCCACCCTCGGGCAACCACTGATACTTCTATCTTCATAGCTTCTTTCGCCTTTGCCAGAATGTCATTTAGTTTAAATCATACAGAATGTAGCTTTTTCAGGCTGGTTTCTCTCATGTAGTTATAAGGATTTAAGTTCTTCTACATCTTTCTATGGTTTGATAGCTCATTTCTTTTCAGTGCTGACTTTCCCACTGTCTGTATATACCATGGTTTATTTATCCACTCACCTACTAAAGGGCATCTCAGTTGCTTTCAAGTTTTGGCAATTTTGAATAAAATTGCTATAAATATCTGTGTGCAAGTGCTTGTGTAAACATAAGTTTTTAATTCCTTAGTGTAAACACCAAGGGATGTGATTGCTGGATCATATGAGAAATGTATGTTTAATTTTGTAACAAACTGTCAGGCATTATTCCAAAATAGCAATTCGTATTCTCAACATATTTTTTAAAATACTTTTTTAAGGTATTTTTTAAGTTTATTTATTTATTTTGAGAGAGAGAGGAGAGAGAGAGAGAGAGAGAGAGAATGAGAACAAGTAGGGGAGGGGTGGAGAGAGGTAGAGACAAAATCCCAAGTAGGCTCCACACTGTCAGCACAGGGCCTGATGTGAGGCTTGAAACCATTAAGCATGACATCATGACATGAGCCAAGATTAAGACTCAGATGCTTAACCAACTGAGTCACCAGACACACCCCTTTCTTTCTTTTTCTTTTTTTTATAGTATTAGTTGTAACTTGTTTTATTCAAGCGATCTCTCTCCAATAGGAATTATAAGCTTCCTAAAAGTTATATTACACCTCTGACTTTTCAATCTTGATGTATTCTGAAGCTGGTGTGTCTGTAGGCTGGTAAGGACTCAGGACTTATTACCGAACAACTGTATTATTAACAAGAAAGTTATGTTTCATATTAAATAGAAAAAGACATGGCTTTTCAGTATTTGTCATATTTCATAGTTAATAAAAGGTTTTTCAACTACAATAATATAATTATTCTTATGTGTCACTTCAAAAATGTCTTTAAGCTTCAGGCTTTTTATTCCAAATGAAGCCATAAATCAGATCCTTATCACATTACCAGATATGGCACAATTCCTTAAGATGATCTTAATTATAATGTTTTGATTGTTTGAACACGGTATCTTTAATATAATTGTTCTATTCTACTTCCCTGTGTTTTTAAATTATACAGTCTCTTAAAAATGCATGTATCTAAAGTCAATAATTAGTGGCACATTAAAATATATTACTGTTGACTTTATTGTTTAAAATTCCTTTGTTTTAGAACTTACTTCCATAACAATAGTTTAAACCTGAATCATAGTTGTTATTCTTTTTTTTTTTAATGTTTTATTTATTTCTAGGAGAGAGAGAGAGACAGCGTGAGCAGGGGAAGATCAGAGAGAGGAGTCACAGACTGAAACAGGCTCCAGGCTCTGAGCTGGCAGTCAGCACAGAGCCCGACGCGGGGCTCGAACCGACGAACCGTGAGATCATGATCTAAGCGAAAGTCGGACGCTTAACCGACTAAGCCACCCAGGCGCCCCTCACAGTTGTTATTCTTATATATTTTATTTTATTCTCCCACCCACACATCTTTCTATTCAAACTTAATTTTAATCTGAAACTTTACTCAAATCACTTCTTTTTTTTCTAAATCATCAACAATTTACAGCATTAAGTCAAATATCCCATTTAAAGAGAACTTTTCAGGGGCACCTGGGTGGCTCAGTCGGCTAAGTGCCCGATTTCCGCTCAGGTCATGATCTCACAGATTGTGGGTTTGAGCCCCGCATTGGGCTCTGTGCTGACTGCCAGCTCAGAGCCTGGAGCCTGCTTCAGATTCTGTAACTCTCTCTCTCTCTGACCCTCCCCTGCTCACACTGTGTGTATTTCTCTCTCAGAAATAAATAAAAAAAATACATTAAAAAAAAAAGAGAACATTTCACCTACCATCACATTTTTAAATGATATTCAAAAACTGTATATATTCTACTTATATTTATTCCACAACTATTCTAATGATATTTATTCCACAAACTGTATATATTCTACTTCTAATAAATTCTTCACAATTTTAATTCAGATATAAATTAGATATGATTTTTAAAATGTTAATATTTATTTATTTTTGAAAGAGAGAGAGCAGGAGACGGGCAGAGAGAGAGGGAGACACAGATGCTGAAGCAGGCTCAAACTCAGGGACTGCAAGATCGTGACCTGGGCCAAAGTTGGCTGCTTAACCAACTGAGCCACCCAGGTGTCCCAAATACGATTTTATTTTACACTGCAATTATTTCATATAAAACTAGAAAATTATATTAACAGACAAAATCTGACAAATTGGCAACGGGCAAAAATATGAAACTATTCTTATCAAGCTGTCATTCCCCTGACAGGCAAACAGCAGGAATCCCTTGTCCACAACTACATTGGCCAAAACAGTAAGAGGACCCAGAGTCATGAAGATGGTGTAAGTGGAATGATGTCATCTGGGTCCTGATGTAGGAAGTTCAAAACACTGAGCATATTGATATATTGAAAGCTTCAGGCCTTCATAGTTGGTGTATGTAAAGTGAAGATATCCATGGTTGTTATTGCAAATAAAGCTTGAAACAGTGCTTTCAAACCCATTTGTATTCTATAGGAAAGCAGCCTGTTAAAAATTTAGCACGAAGATAGGTGAGAGAATAAATTATGTTCTCTAATTCAACATCATGTCTCACGCTGTGCTGTATTCTTTTAAACATAGAAATATAATGAAAATCAGCATGTACCTTTGCCTTTAAAGTATTTTATTGTTTTTCTGTTTGATTATAGTTCATATCTACACATATTTAAAGTTATATTCGTATCACTCTTAGGCATACAACGTATGCTATTTTCTATTTATTTATAAGTCAACCTAAAAATCGGTACCTATTAACCATATTCATTTGACATCGAGAATGAATTCATTTAGATGTTGTTGCTTTTTTGTCGCTGATCTATTATTCACATCAATGAAAATATGTATTAGTTAGCTGATAGGCGATGCTTGCCTCTATCCCAGGCATTTGACGAGAGTTGAAAGGAAAGTAGGACATTAGCAATTGAGGGAAATTATTTAATGATAGGACTCTTTCTCCTCACATGAATTAATAGACTTTTTTTTCTATTAACCTTCCATTGAGATTTTGGCTTCAAGCCTTTTCTGCTTCATAGCTGTGTATGAGCACTGTTGGTAAACATATCTTCGTTGTATCCAGTAGGCTTAAAGATACAAAAGGTCAGCTACAAAAGCTACAAGGATTTTGCTTAGCAATGTCCTTCAAATACAAGAAGCAAGGGAAAGACATCATTCCAAGCAGGGCAGAAATGTCTCTGCCCACTGTGGGTTATTGAACAGCCTGTGAAAGCATGATTTCTCAGGATAAGACACGAGTGGTTAAGAAAAGTCCAAAAGGAAGCTCCAGTCCAGAACCCAAGGCTCTGAACAAGGTCTATGTTCTCATTCTTGGGGGTGCTCCAAAGAGAAAGGCAAGGTAGCAGAGTGCAGTGTTGGGGACATTTACCTGCAGTGAAGGATTTAGACAATGATAAATATTTGAAAATCAAACTTTAAGGATGTTTATCTCTATATTGCAACATCCCAAACGATGGAAACAATCAGCTAAGAGGAAACATTTTTTTAATTATTATTATTACAAGAAAGAAAGAATAATGAAGGGAAAAGGAACAAAGGAACAGAGGAAGGAAAATAGAATGGAGCTGGTTCTTTTATGTTTGTGAAAATATTCCAATGGCAGAGGTTAACCAGGAGTATATACATGGTGTACTGTGTTTTAAGGTCATCTCTCAATTAGTTTTTGTTTTATATACAACAAGGAGTTAAAGGTAGCATAATGCACTGAGTTGTATATATCCATTTTAATCTTCTTATCCAAACTTTCTAAAGCAAGATTTTATTTTGAAACAATATTTCATCAAAATGTCAATTTAAAAATTAAATTGTATGGGGAACCTGGGTGGCTCAGTTAGTTAAGCATCTGACTTCAATTCAGGTCATGATCTCACAGTCAGTGAGTTTGAGCGCCGCATCAGGCTCTGTGCTGACAGCTCAGAGCCTGGAGCCTGCTTCAGATTCTGTCTCTCTCTCTCTCTCTCTCTCTCTCTCTCCTTCTCCCTCTATCTCTGCCCCTCCCCTGCTCATGCTCTATCTCTCTCAAAAATAAAACAAAAACATTAAAAAAATTAAAAATTAGATCGTATAACTCAGGAGGCTTTTTGTGATGATCTAAGGGAGGATTGCAAGACCTGGTTGAATTATCCTGACATCTTTCTTTGCAAATGATAGCTTGTCCCGTTGGGTTATTCTTTAGATGTTTTCTACAGGTATCTTATTACCTGTTTAACTATCTATTTTTTTATATACATACTCTCTTCTGAAGTATGTCCAGGGATATTCTTAAAAGGTTAGAATTTGAGTTTTTCTTAGTTTAAGTAATTGGTGCTAAAGTCACATTAGAAACAACTATGCTGAGTTGTTTATATTATCTTCAGAGAACATTCTAAGTTTCTCTGTAGACAAACACTGTGACATCTTCAATTCTTGTGAATCACCTTCATACAAAGTGTAATAAAATAAAAATAAACAGCTAAAAACCACAATGCCTTGAATTGTATGATATGACATCATGAATCAAGTTTCAGTCTCAGAGTAATGAGATCAGAAATTCTCCCCTCCTTTGACACTGAATACCACCATGTTCTTCAGGAATTCATTTATTTCATCTGGATATAGTTACGATTATACAGTAGAACTTTTTGCTAGACTATGTCTACTCATCTTTATGGCCCTGACATTCTTTAATAATATGTTAGCAGTTTTGAGACACAAGGAGAAAATAATCTACACAGGCCATAGTAACCCTGTGGCCACCAAACCACCTGAGGCTAGAAAAATAAATGTAGATTCTAGTATGATAATGTTAAACTTTGAATTCAAAATCTGAATGTTTCCCATGAGGTTAAGAGATAAGGTGTTCTTACTCTAAACTCCTGACTCCACTCAATTTTTCTTTTTTTTCTTTTTTTTGCCATGATGCCCTAAATGAGATGGTTATATATATATATATTTGTATCTAACACCTTAAAATTGCAGGTCTGAAATTACAATGTTTTCTTAATTTTGGCTTTATCTTTGTAATTAGCTGTACAGGAACAAAAATAAGAAACAAATATCCCGAGTCCCTGCACCACACCTTCCAGATAAGTCACTGATTTTGTTTCAAATATTTGTAAAAAGTATCTTTCAAATAGACTCTACTTTGTAACAAAACAAAAGTTCTGAGTTTTTACAAGCCATTTTTTGTTTTTCTTTTTTTCTCCCTAAATGAGGTCACTGCTCTAATTTCCCTTCTGGATTAACCAATTACTACCACTTAATCCTGACTATGATACTTCAAAAAGATGTTGAGAATCACAGAACATGCTTAACACAGCACGCAGCACTGATGAGATCAGCTCTGCTATATAACCTTGATGTTTCTTTGCTGTTCCAAACATTATTCCAAATTAAAATTCAAAAATAAAAAACATGCATTTTTAAATAAATGCAAACAAACCTATATTGTAGATCCTTTTGACTTGTGTTGTATCACTTTGAGTAAAACCTAAGAATAGACTGTGTAGGGTACCTGCAAAATGAGTTTCATGTGGAAACTATGACCATAGGGGAAGCATATAATTTTTCATTGGTTTATGGGCAGAAAATAACAATTTTAACTATTTATTTTTCTCAACAATAGCTATTTGGTTTCTAAAATAACTTAATATGCTTGTAGCATGTAACAAAATAGATGCACATATTCAGGCATATTGAGGAATCATCTTCCAAATGTTTACTTCTTGTGTGAACGATCAAAACTTTGGATTTTTACCCTATTTGCACCATATACTGGTGCGCTGCCACGTGTTAGATAACTAGCAATTAACTAAATGGTCTATCATTCTATAATGAAATTTCTGGTTGAAAATTATCAGGAATCAATTACTGTAATCCAAATTGTATGTTAGGTTTTATTGAAATTCCCTCCCCATGTGCATTTTGCCCAGAATGTCCTGTGTTATCCTAAACCTTTCAGGGATTATATTTTAAAAGACATATACATTGGATGAACTTTTTCAAATTTATTACCCAATATTCACATATATACCTTTTAGACTATACAAACATTTGCCAGAAACTTGAAGTGACTTGGAATTGAATGTCAACTGTTTGTATCTTGTGTGCAGTCATCACAGGAAGATTCAATATTACAAATGTGTCTAATCTCACATTTTCTGACCATTCAAACCATGCTGTACACATGTACCTAAAATTTTATTAAGCATTTTTGTGAAATTTTTTTCTTTGTCCCGAGCTTACAGAAAACACAAATAATTCACAATATGCTGGAATAGAATGCTGTTTCATCCTGATGGCATGAAATCATAATTATAAGTGTTTGTCATTAAAATTACAGAGGGGAATAAGCATATTCTGTACTTTGCTTAACATTTTGAAAAGAGAATTTGAGATTAGCTCTGAGCTGTACATAGCCTGGTATTTTAATTAAAAGTAGAGACTGTAAAGCCATTTATAAAAGCAATATCAAATTAGCAGGTTATTTAATTTTTACTTTCATATTCTTTTTCTCAATGTGCCTTAGGAATTATTTTGAAGACTGTGCTTGTCATTTTACCATAGAAGATAATATAATATATTCTTAGAAGATGCTCATTGTAATGAAACTACAGAAAAATTGTGACCCTCTTGATGAAACATACTGTAGATTTTCAATCTTTGTTTCATCTGAATTCTAGTTTAAAATGTCCTCGGTAAATGGTATTCTTTCTTCTAGAAGAGTACCACTTTCTTTCTCCAAAAATAAAGAATTCCTACCAATTTTAGTTTGGAATGTTCCTGGGTACAATGGCTTAAAGCAAGAAGTTGATATCAAACAAACACAATGTATCCATATAACTTGTACTGGTAGAGTCCTGAAATACTACTTTTCATTACTTAGGTTTCTTTTTTACATGTTGGGTGTATTTTACTTTATCACTGCACTATAATATACTTTTGATATCGCCTCAAATTATAAATGACCATACAGCATCCATACTTAATGGTTCTTGAAGTAAATATGCAAAACAAAGAATGAAACACATAATAAAATAATTAACATTTAGAATAAAAATGAGTAACATGATAAATGGAATATTGGAAAGCTGCAATTAGCTATTAAAAATGAGGGTGAAAAAAGAAAGAATAAAATTTTTGAGGTTATGCTGTATTCCCTCCAAAATTATTTATTTTTACTTGATGATAACAGTACAAATGGTGTGGATAGTCTGTTTAAATAGGCTTACTAACAATATCATCCTAAGATGTTAATGAATGACTCATCAAAGGGAGAAACTCACTTAAGTACCAGCACATGATTTAGATAGCTGATCTATTGCCACAACATGAAAGATGTTTATTCTTTTGGTGGCTGGAAAGTTCCAGGCTACAAAAGAGATTTCTCTTTGAGTAAACTCTTCAAAGAATAGCTTAAATTTACAGAAAAATTGAAAGTAGTATCAAGAATTCCTTTATATGATATACCCAATTTTCCTTGATAATATTGTATTTTATGTTTTATTTTAATTTTTTTAATGTTTTATTTATTTTTGAGAGAGAGACAGACAGCGTGAGTAGGGGAGGGTCAGAGAAAGAGGGAGATAAAGAATCTAAAGACAGGCTCCAGGCTCTGAGCTGTCAGCACAGAGTCCGACAAGGGGCTCGAACCCACGAACTGTGAGATCATGACCTGAGCTGAAGTCAGTTGTTCAACTGACTGAGCCACCCAGGCGCCCCTATTTTTATTTTATTTTATTTATGTATTTATTATTTATTTATTTGTTTATTTATTTATTGAGAGAGAGGCACAGCGTGAGCAGGAAAGGAGCAGAGAGAGAGGGAGACACAGAATCTGAAGCAGGTTTCAAGCTCTGCACTGTCAGCCCAGAGCCCATTGTGGGGCTGGAACTCACAAACCACGAAATCATGACCTGAGCTGAAGTCAGACGCTTAACTGACTGAGCCACCCAGGTGCCCCATTCTTTGATACTCCCTCATTGCATCTTACAATCCCTAAACTTCTGCAAATATAACATATTTTAAAATATATTTAAATAGGGGGGCCTGGGTGGCTCAGTCAGTTGAGCGTCTGACTTCAGTTCAGGTCACGATCTCACAGTTTGTGGGTTCGAGCCCCGCGTCTGGCTCTATGCTGACAGCTAGCTCAGAGCCCGGAATTTGTCTTCGGATTCTGTGTCTCCCTCTCTCTCTAGCCCTCTCCTACTCATGCTGTCTCTATCTCTCTTGAAAATAAATAAAACATAAAATAAAATATATTTAAATAAACACATATATATGAACACTTTGTGTTGTAAATGTCTATGTCAAATATATGGTCAAGGATCTTGTGACTACCAATAAATTATCATACAGAATAGTTTTAAAACCATAAAATGTTTTTATCCCTCTTTTGGTTAACCGTCTTCCCATAACACCCAACCTGTAAGCAACCACTGAACTATTTTATAGTCACTATAGTTTTACTTTTTGAAGAAGGTCAGCTAAGAGATTCAAACTGTATATGGCCTTTTCAGATTGGCCTTCATCATATAGCCGTAACAATGTCAGAATTATACATGTTTTCATAGCTTGAAAGCTCATTCTTTCTATTGTTCAATAGCATACTATTGTATGGATTTACCCCCATCTATTTTTCTTTCTACTTATGAAGGACAGTGTAATTACTTCTAACATTTGGAGATTATTAATAAAGTTTTTATTAGCATTTGCATGCAGACTTTGTGTGAGCATTAAGTTTTCCAGTGTGTAAGATAAATATCTAGGAATGTGATTGCTGGATCATATGGTAAGCCTGTATTTACCTTCATAAGAAACTGTCAAACTGCCTTCCTAATTTGCTGTAGCGTTTTCCATTTAGCCAGCATTTTAAAAAAGCTCTTCCTTCTCTACACCATCACCAGAATTTGGTATTGTCAGATTTTTTTTAATTAGCCTTTCTAACAGAATATAAAGTTATTTCGTATTTAATATGCTGTTCCGCAATGGCCAGTGGTATTGAGCGTGTCTTCATATACTTATTTACCATTTTTATACCTTCTTTGCTGATGTATCCCAACTGATTTCTGACATCAATGGTTTCTGATGAAAACTCGGCTCTTTGTCATATTAAGAAGTCTATGTTATATTCATTTATTAGGGCTGCCATAGCAAAATACCACAGACTGTGTGTCTTAGAGAACAGAAACTTATTATTTTTATAATTCTGGAAGCTCAAGTTCAAGATCAAAGTGTTAGCAGGATTGATTTCTCCTAAAGTCCTTCTCCTTGGCTTTCATATAGAGGCCTCTCAACGAACTCTCACCTGGCCTTTTTTCTGTGATTATGCATTCCAGTCTCTGCCTCTGCTTACAATGACATCAGTCCTGTTATATTGGATTTCTACCCATATGACCTCATTTAAGCTAAATTACCTTCTTAAAGGATCTATCTCCAAAATCAGTCATAGCGAAAGTTAAAGCTTCAACATATGAATTGTGTTTGGGTATACACAATTCAATTCATAACAAATGTGACAAATCATCTCTCTGGTTGTTTTTACTCTCTTTTCTTTTATCTTTCTACACTTTATTTTGATTTGAAGTTTGAGCATCTTTGAGTTTATCAAAATTGGCATTTTTTAAATTTCTGGCTGTATAGATTAATGCTGATCATCAAATTTGAAAAATTTAGGCCATTGTTTTCTATAATATTTAATCTCTCTCTCCTCCCCCTGGACTCCCATTATGTGTGTGTTGGTGTGCTTGATGGTTTCCTACGGATCTCTAAGATTTTGTTTATTTTTCTTCTTTTTTCCCTATTTTTAAATATACTCTTGCCTGTTTAAATCTGCCATTATAGTCATTCCAGTGAATGTTTCATCAGTCACTGTAATTTTCAAATCTTGAGCTTTTATTTGGGTCTCATAATGTTTATAACTTTATGAATATTCTCTATTCAATGAGACATTATTCTCATAGTTTCCTTTAGTTTGCTAAGCATAGTTCTTAGTTCTTATACATAGTTCTTAGTTCTTATACATAGAACTTTTTTTTAACCTCAAAATTTATGTGTTTGAATTCTATCTCCCAATGGGACTTTATTTGGAGATAGGACCCTCAAGTAGGTAGTTAAGGTCAAATGACATCATAAGGGTGGGACTCTAAAGTTATAGGGTTGATATCCTTAAGAAAACAAACAAACAAACAAAAAAACAGTGAGAGACACCAAAGCCCTCAACCCTCTCTCCCCACAGAGAAAGGCCATATGAGGGCACACTGAGCAAGTGCTGTCTTCAAGCTGAGAGGAAAGGTGTCATTCAAAATCAACCCTCTTGGCACCTTGATTTTGCACATTCAGCCCCTGGAACTATGAGGAAATGAATGAATGCTGCTGTCCATGCAAGCCAGATAGTGTATTCTGTGATTGCACCCCAAGGAAATTAACACATATGGTTTCCTTTGTTTCTTTTAACATATTTAATACACCCAATATTATCTTTTTCTTTTTTTTTCTAATAAGTCCAACATCTATACTCCTTGATGGACTGTTTCTATTTGCTGCATTTTGTTTTGTTTGTTCCGCTGGTATGTGATCCATACATTCATGTTGTATTGCATATTCATAATTTTGGGTTGAAAACTAGCCACTTTAATCAGTAGAACTTCGCAGCCCTGATTATCAGATTTTCCTTCTCTCTTTAGCGTTTTCTGGCCACAGTGCTTGTAGTTGTTGCTCTGCTGCTTTTTGTTGTTGGTTTTAGTGACTTTCCTGAACTAACTCGATAAACACTGTGTTCTTTTTTTTTTTTTTTTTCATGTGGAAACTGAAGTTTCTCCTGAGCCTATTGGTCAACATTTGGTTGTACTAAGATTTCTTTCAATGAGTGGAACTGATAATTCTCCCAGAGTTTGCTAAACAATTCTGTGTGCATGTTGGCTCGCACCTTCAATGATCAGACAGACAGACAGATAGGAAGGGCTATTTGTCCTGAATAAACTCTGACTCGGGAAAAATAAAGACAAGCCCTGTCAGTGGATATTTCTAGGCAACTTCCAGAAAATTCAAATAATGACAGGTCTCTTAAAATGATACTTTTGGTGAGCTCCAGACTCCTTCTATCCCCTCTAGAGATAGCTAAACTACTGTCTGTCACCAAGATTATGGAGCTATTGGTTTTCAAAGTTACTCCAGATTTGTGGAAAAGGGAAAGGAAATGAATCAAGTCAAAATGAAGTTCACTGTTTTTAACAAGAGCCAATTGTTTTTTATTGAATAAGAATTTTTCAGACTGTTACAAACATTCTGAAACTTAATTTCAAGAATTCTGAAAATTTCAATTTTGACAATTTTTGCCATGACTTGCAGCATTTATGGAGGAATAGATTTTTGGAGGTCCATACTCCACCATCCCCACTGATGACATACTGATGTAAATTAAAGAAAATTAATGCAAATTAAATATATGTAAAATAAGGGAATTATTAATAAGAGAATATGTAGATTTTGGGTAGAACCAAATGTTAAAATTGTTCAAGTAGTGCTTAATGGTAAAATCTCTGTATTGGTTAATAAATATTAAAAGAGAGAAATTGTTTTATATTATCTCACTGAAGATGATGTATACCCAATTATTCTTTGCTTTGAATTTAAGCTCAGTATATAAGTTTTAATCTTACCAATTCCATACCAAATTAATTCAGATCATATACTTGAAAGACTGAATGTATCTTTCTCAGATACAAAGAGAAATGCAGTAATATCTAATGGTTTGTTTTAAACTTGGGGTTTTGACTAAGAAGTAAATCCCAACACTATCTTTTATGAATGTGTCGCTGGACAACATATAAAATATGGGAGTTTTTTCCGCAGACACAAGACTGATAGGATGACCCCCATTCTGTACTGATCATCCAGCACATTCAGTTCCCTTGGCCCTTGCTTGTCTGATATTTATACTTGTCAGATAAACTAGCTTTATTCATCTCACATATGTATGTGTATGTTTCTTATGAGGTAGTATAGGGTATCATAGTCTCTCTGTCTCTTTCCCTTTCTCTGTATTCATAGTATTTTGCTCCCAAGAAAAAATTTAACAAGAAGGAAGAGGGGGAGGCAGGAAGGTGAGGATACTGTATGGTTTTCTATTTTTGCTGTAACAAATCCCAAATCATACAACATAAACTTACTCTTAGAATTCTTCAAGTCTGATGTCTAGTAAGAATCTCACTGAACTGAAGTCAAGATTTTAAGTCACTGTTCCTTTTTCAGAAGCTTAAAAACAGGACCAATTTCCTGTTTCTTTGAATTGCTTGTAGAATTTAGCTCAGTGGGGCTATAGCACTGGGTTACTGTGTCATTCTTTGCTGTCAACTGAGTATGTATTCAGCTTCTATGATTTGCTGTATTTCTTGCCTCAAGGGCCTCCACCTCCGTCTTCCGTGCCAGCAAAAGCAATTTGTGTCTCTCATGCCACAGTCCTCTGAACTAGCCGAAAACATTTTCTGTGCTTAAGGAATTACATGATTACATGAGTCCACATGGATAATCCAGAATAATCTCACCTTCTTTAGATCCATATACTTAATCACATCTGCCAAATTCCATAAACCATGCAAGGAAACACATTCTCAGGTTCTGGTGATTAGGATACACACTTCCACAGGTTAGGAAGGCATTTCACCTGCCACCTTGACAAATCATTGGCAAATTTCCATTGAATTTGTAAAGGTAATGCCCAAAAATTAAAATTTTATATCAGAAGAAGAAAGGTCTTACTAGAAATTTGTCCCCAAAGAATGCAGTTTCTCCTGTTGATGAATTTTGGAAATGTCAGGAAGGCAGACGCCATAAGAAGAGAATCAACTGTTCTCAGATCCGCATTATCTGTAGTAGATGGAAATCAGACAACAATGTAGACTTTCCTCAGTTGTGCATTAACTCAACCTGACTTTCAGATACAGATCTGGGAATAGGACTTGGATAAGACCCAAGCAGAAGAGAGGTGAATAAACCTTGTCTAACCAATCTGCTGGAAATCACCCAATCTGAGTTAATGGGAATAAGTAATGAAACCACAAATATGGGAACTATGAAGAAAAGACTAGAGACCAGGGAAAATTCAAGCACTTTCTGAAGACAGGGAGAGTAACAGAAAGATAATGGTCTAAAATGGTACACTATAAATAAACAAACAAATAAACATTGTTAATCTTCTCCTAAATCAGTAATCTTATCTTGAAGTTGCCAAAAGAAAACAACCCATAAGGAAGCTTAAAAACTGAATAAAAATTAGAATTTGTGTAGTTTGAAAGGTAATGAAAATGTAAAGAAGGATTGTAAGAGAACTTAAAAACATAGCAGTACTTAAATCTGGTTTGTAGATTATATATGTATCATACGTAGAGTGCATATTCTTTCACATCTTTGTATAAATTGTATTTAAACACATGCATTCATAAATACAAAAACGTCCTTGTGTAATTTTAGGAAGTATATGATAATATATGTAATGTTTCTAAAAAGAATAGTGTTAAGATTAACTATAAGAAAATTACTACTAATTTATTAAGCTGAAATTAACTATCATGGCAAACCACCGATTTTCTTTACACATTTCCAAAATTATCGTCTTTGGAAGACTTCTTTTATTTCTGAGTACCACTTTGTTATCTTTTGTAAATTACCAAACATTAGGTAAACAGGAATTTTATCTGTGGTTGCTAAGAAAAGCTTTGGTAATATATCCTGATCTCTTTATTCACATGGATGTACTATGCAGGCTACATTTTAATTAAAGAAAAAAGAATGATATTTGAGTTGCAGTTATGCAAATTAAATGTATTATTCTATAAGTGAAGAAATTATTATAGGGTCTGTAATTCAGGGAGACACTTTATAATGTCAGCTGTAAATTTTCTAGATTCCTAAGGGATATTACTTCATGTGCCTTCCATCAATGTTATCAGGAGTTGGATTACAAAACAAATTTCATACTTTAAGAAGGCATTTCCAATTAAGATTTTATTGTCTGATATTAACAATCTACTTTTGAAGTGGAATTAATTCTGATCATTAATTTAATACTTTCCTTTCCAGACAAGGAACACCATGCAGAATATAGCTCTATTTATATACATACAAACTAAAATATTTAGTAATCTTAATGAACCAGGAATGGGCAATGTTGTAGCTAAGTTGTGAATATGAACCTGTGTAGACATTTAGGCATGTAAAGAGCCTCTTATAAACTCTTTGGATATGTCGCGGGGTTTTACTGTTGATTATGGTATAATACTGGGTTGAATATTATGTGTATTTGATGGATAAAACCTCAAAATGAGACATAAAGTTGTGATATAGTAATTTCAGTGGTTAGGGTAAAATAAACCCTTGTTTTGAAGGGTACTGGGTAAAATTATGTAAAAAACAAGAAGACTCAGCTTCTCACGGTAAAACAAGTGATTTACTTTATCCAAAAGTTAATTGCCATGCACTTGAATGCCTTCAACTCAGCTGTTTCACCACCTCTACACTCATGAAATCCACCCAAAATAAATATTTCTAAAATCTCATTTCATCAGGTTGTCTCATCAAATGAAATGTATTCTTCACACTGATGGTAATATATAATTGAATAGGAATAATCCCTACCATCTTTTATATATATAAATTAATTAATATAATATATATATTTAATATATATATATATATATATAAAAATGGTAAGAGGTCTCTGAAGCTGATCCTGTCAGATGCTAATTGCTTGACCTTGAGCAAGTTCCTAACCTTTCATATACCTGTTTCCTCATCTGGAAACTATTAAAAATAGTACATATTTATCAGAGTATTGTGATATTTAAATGACTTAATACAAGTAACTTGTCTTGAAAAGTGCCTGGCACTTAGTGGGTTCCCTGATATTAGGTATTTTATAATCAAAATTATTATTCATATCATCATTTAGATAATAAAGTATAAGTATAATGTATCATTTATCCTTTTCATTATTAACATGTTGCAAAGTTCCTTGTATACATGACATGTTAAAATAGATTTATTTAAACATAAATTTAAGAAACAAATATATTTTAGAAATATTGCACAATAAATAAAAGTCATTTTCTGATTTTACATAGTTTGTTTAGAAATATAAGGATCCTTCATGATTTCATGCTCACAACTAAAATAAACTAGAACAGCCTCAGAGCACTAATCTACATATATGAGTACAGTTACATGTATTAACATTATCTAACTATTTTACTTTAAATATTTCAAAAATCTAATATTTAAAACTATTATCCTATTTCTTAAAGTTGAGATTTAGCCAATCTACCATCCTTCACATTCTGCAATTATGAATTCAGATGCTCATTTTGTAGACCACTGCTTTCACAACTACAACAAATAGACCTAAGAGCATGACATTCTAACAATTTTGTAGTCCTGATCACCAGAATTATCAGTATCTGATAATAAGTTAATTTAAATATGCAAGTCACACCTCAAGATCAACCTACCTCTTAATCAGTTATATGATACTAATTTCATCTTCTGCCTCCTCCATACCATTGTATTATGAATTATTGATTCCCCAAATCTTGATTACTTCTTCCTTCCATCAATTTGAATCACTTACCATGTACTTTTATACTTTCATTTATAATGCCTATTCTCACCTCTATTTCTATGCCTTGTCCTTATCTATCAAATGCAAATACTCCATTAATTACTAATTCTTCATTCTTTATTTGCTCTGCACTTCAGTTTACACTTTAGAGCACTACAAAGAGACCATTCCTTAAATACTCACTTCTCTATGTTACTTCCATTCTCATAAGCCTTCAACAACTCAGCAGTACTAACTCTATAGAGCCTAGGTCATGTGTTTGTTGTAAAAGTTCTAAAAGACCTTGGACAAACTTTGCGCCACTGAACCTTTGTTTGTACATTTCCTGATCTTTGAAATGTCTCCCATTCTACTTACTTTTACAAACTATCTTCATCTTCCTTCATTTATTTGGTAGTAATGCATGGAATTATCTAACCACCTAGTTTTTTTTGCTACTCTTCAGACTCACCAAGCACATCCTTGTCTCAGAACCTTGAACATGCAGCTTCACCTGCTTAGGTATCCACATAGAACCTCCCCTTTCTTCAGATTTCTGCTGACTGTTGCTTCTTTCTCCAGATGTCTCTGTCTTCCTCCCATCCTCACCCCATGTCACCAACATCTTCCTGCTCCACTACTTTATACTCAATTACCATCATGTTACATTTTTTCCTGTAGGACCTTGTAACATCTGAAATTATATAACACAGTGGGCCACTTTACCTGTAGTTCCTCTATCCATGGATTCAGTTACCCATGATCAATCAGTCTAGGAGCAGATGATCCTCCTTCTGATGGATTGTCAACATGTAAATGGTAGCCCAATCCTATGTCACAGTGCCTACATTGTTCACCTAGCTTCATCTCAACACATAGGCATTATATCACCTCATATTAATAGAAGAAGAGGAAGGATGAGAATAGTACAGTAAGATGCTTGAGAAGAGAGAGAGAAAGATCATACAAGCATTTTATTACAGTATATTGTTATAATTGTTCTATTGTATTATTAGTTATTATTGTTACACTCTGCCTAATTTGTAAATTAAACTTTATCATAGGGAATTATGCATAGGAAAAAAACCCACTATATAATACAGGTATATACGTGTATATATATATGTGTATATATATATGTATATGTATATGTATATAGGGTTTAGTACTATCTATAGTTTCAGACATCGACTGAGGGTCTTGGAATATATCTCCCATGGATAAAGGGGGACTACTGGATATTTATTTGAGAAATAACTCAGTATTTATTTTCTGTCTTTCCCTCTCAAACATAAGCCTAAGATACACGAGACTTGGTCCCTGGCGTATTGTCAGTGGTGTTGGTAGGTTTTTCAAACATGTTGAGCATCCAATAAATGCCTGCTGAGTGAGTTATGATGTCTGATACTGTTGGCAGGAATTAGATGCATGATGGGTGCTTATCCTGAGGAAGATTTCAGGGAAACATTTTCTCCCTTCAGTTCCGGAAAATTACAAGCACACGATCACATAGGTTGTCCTCTAGAAGTGTGTTTTTACTCCACAGATCTTTACAATGATCAAGCATAATGGACAGATTGGGCCTTCCAAGAAATATTTCTCCAGAAATAAAAATAAAGTATGCCATTTAGTTTGCATTGCATTTATGTAGTAATTTAGGACTGTAACAGCTCGTTCAAGTCCCTTCCAATGAACTTTTGCTATGATCTGTGTACAACGGTATAACCGAGTATAAAAAATATTCTATTATCCTAAGAACCTTCCAGTATAACAGAGAATTTTGGCCTTCTAATTAATGACTCTACAGTTCTTGGTCCTTTTACTATGGTTTGGTATTCCCTTTGATAGCTGTATTCTCTCTGTCCCAATCAGTGCTCCATGCTAGAGTAAATCATATGTCATTCAAAACCTCCTTGACACAAAATAGGTCACTTCCTACCTATAGTACAGCCAGGCAAAGATTCACCCATTTCCTGAGAATAAGACCCTTAAAGGTAAAAAATGTTTCCCTTGGCAGTAGTAGGTAATTTTTTCTCCGTTCAATTTATGTTCAAACACATCTAGTGATTTCAAAACTTGGTAGCATATGAAAAAGCTCCGAGATGATGATTTTTAAAAATAATAATCCAAAGACTCACCTAGAGCTACAAAACCAGAGTCTCAATATGGTGTCTCATAATATTGTAACAAGAAAAAGCACAGCACCAGTAAACTGCTTTAACCAATTTTTGCACCAGATTCAGCAAACATTGATTTCAGCCATGTAAAATAACATCATAACTTTCCAGCAAAAATGTAATAAAATATATTTTTTTCTTGAGACATAGCAGGCACCCATATGATCATTTAATAAGGTGAATTAATATATGGATAGTTATTGCAAAGTTCTCATGATACTTGAGATTCTCTTATACCCTGATTTGAGCTAACACCAATCATCTGCTATCTTCCCCAGGATTTCCGCACACGTTAAGTTCTTAAGATCTCAGGGTTACCGGCTTCAGTTAGAGTGTCCACAGGTCTCCAAATATCATTTTCACCTATGCAACTGCAGTGTTTATCTCTTTGGTTCATACCAACCACACATGAAAATCAACCTCTGTTCCTTAATAGTCCCTGTGTAGGCAAATAAACAAACATAGTTTAATAAAAATTTTATGTTATGGTGCACTGGTCTGTAAAACAAATTTTATTTAAAGTTCAGAAGGTGGAGGTACTTACCCCTCAGTTGTATACATTGCATAAAATTGGATAATAAATCATGCTATGGTCAGGGTATCAGTAGAAATCCTTTCTACGATCTTTTGCCACAGGCCTAAGCGGCCTTCCTGCTTGATAGTGTTACCTCTGTCAGTCCGTGCCTCCTCTCATCCCTACCACACCCAGAAATGCTCTGATGTTATGTATGTTCTATTTTACCCCTTATTTTTGTTTTGTAGTAATGTTTCTTAATATTCATTTATTCTGGAGAGAGTACAAGCAGGGAAGGGGCAGAGAGAGGGAGACAGAGGACTCAATGTGGGCTCTATGCTGACAGGCTGATAGTAGCAAGCCTGGTGTGGGGCTCGAACTCATGAACTGTGAGCTCAAGGCCTGAGCTGAAGTCGGAGGCTCAGCCAACTGAGCCACCCAGGTGCCCCTCATAGTCTTCTTTACATACATGCTCTTATAACCTCATCTGAAACCCAGAGCCTGGGTAAACCACAGCCAGTAAACCTCATAATGTCTGAGCACTGCAGGGTTGAGTGGTTCCAATGGAGACTGTATGGAAGGCAAGACTGAAATATTTACTCTGTGACCCTTTAGAGAAAACTGTCAATCCCTTGCTAAGAAATTTCCAGAATACTTTGCTTAACAGAGACTCTCCATTCCCTTAACAAGACTTGTAGGCCAGATATTGTTATATGTATTTCCCCACCCATTTCACTTTTTCTCTAGGTAATTATTTGCAATGCCTGAACGTAATAGCTGTCCTCCAAATTCTTCCTCCATGTGCCTTATAGAGTATGACATGATATGAAAAATGTATTTTAAACATCAGGTACTTTCTCCTGGCAGTCTTCTGAGGGTAGTAACGCCACATGCTAAATAGTCCTTAACTGTGTAGGCAGCTTTCTTCTTCTGCATCTCAAATGCAAAATAAATAAACCCAATATGTAATGAATTACTTATTCCCTTCAGTGCGCCCTAAAGAGAGTCTTCCTCATCACTACTATTTTTAAAAATTTTTAATGTTTATTATTTTTGGGAGAGAGCATGTGTGCGTAAGTGTGGGGGGGAGGGGCAGAGAGAATGGGAGACAGAGAATCTGAAGCAGGCTCCAGGCTCTGCACTGTCAGCACAGAGCTTGAAGCGGGGCTAGAACTCATGGACCAGGAGATCATGACCTGAGCCTAGGTCAGATGCTTAACCGACAGCCCCCCAGGCACTCCTCTCATCACTAATCTCAATTTTTTTCTTTAAGTTTGCATCTAGTGCTTCATTTTGTAATCTGGGTGTTCTGGCTGAAAAGAACCATAGTTAGATTAAGGGAAGTTTAATTCTACATTTCAGGTTGTTGGATGTACTTACTGTTTCCTCCAACTCAGTGTTCAGTCACTCCTTCATCTCCTGGACGGAGGTGAGAACCATATTCTGAACATCCCATCTGCAAATATTGCTTTCTGACTGAGCCCTATAGGCTGGGTGCATGAAGAGTTTGTTTACACTGCCATCAGGGAGCATGTTTCATCGCACGGAGGCTGTTTCATTGCAGCTGAGCCTCCTCTGGAACCCAGGGCCAGTAGGTCAGGTAGAGTTCAGACAAAATCTCCACAGGTCTTCTGGGGGAATGCACGGGTGAACATGGCTTAAAATTACTAACATTAAGATTTAGTTTTGACAGAGATGAAAGGCTGCCTCTCTAGTTTACATATCCCATTGGTCTTCTTTTCCTCACAGCCAGATCCACTTTGGTATTCCTGAGACCCACAAATTAGAAAAGAATATTATTAAGAAGTCTGAAGACATAGAATATGCCTAGAGATATTGTATAAAATCTGAAATTTCCAGGAGTAATTAATTATAAATGGCCCTGGGTGGCTCAGTCGGTTAAGTGTCCGGCTTTGGCTCAGGTCATGATCTCACAATTCGTGGGTTCGAGTCCCGTGTCGGGTTATTTACTGGCAACTAGCTCAGGGCCTGGAGCCTGATTCAGATTCTGTGTCTCCCTCTCTCTCTGACTCTCCCCTGCTCACACTGTTATTCTCTCTCTCTCTCTCTCTCTCAGAAATAAATAAAACATAAAAAATATAATAAATGGCCATGTCTCTTGCATTCCAGCTAAGTTTGGACCATCCACCTGTAATAAAGATAATCTTTCAGAATTGCCTTTAAGCCACAAACTAAAAGAAAAAAAAAGAATTGTCTTTATGTTACTTCCCTATTTTAAAACATATGCAGAATTTTTCTTTCCTGTTTGTTAGTACATTGTCTTAACTAGACACAAGCAAGCCAGCCAATTTGAACTTTAACTTATTTTTGACAAAGGAGCCAAGAACAGATGATGGGAATGGACGGTCTCTTTAATAAATAGCTTTGGAAAAATGGACAGCCAAAAGAATGAAACTGGACCACTATCTTACACCATGCTCAAAAAATTATCTGAAAATTGGTTAAAGGATTAAAGGTTTATCAATAAAATGGAAAAGAAACCTACTGAACAGAAGAAAATAATTGCAAATCGTATATCTGATAAAGGATTAATATACACAATATATATAATACCTCTTACAATTCAGTAACAAAAAATGTTTTAATCTGTTAAAAACTATGTGGAAGACCAAAAGTGATGTTTTTCCAATGAAGACATACAGATGGTCAATAACTCCTTGAAAATATGCTCAGCATCCTTCATTATCAGGGAGATTCAAATGAAAACCACCAGGAAAGATCACCTCACACTTGGTAGAGTGGTTATTTTCAAAAAGACAAGAGATAACAAGTGTTGGTGTGGATACAGAGGGAAGGGTACTGTTGGTGGGAATGTAAGCTGGTATAACCATCGTGAAGTGCAGTATGGAGGCTCCTCAGAAATTTAAAAATATAACTACAACATAACTGACCAATTCTGTTCTGGACTGTTATGTGAAGAAAACAAAAGTATTATATCAAGTAATATATACAGCCCCATGTTCACTGCAGCATTTTTTATAACCAAGATATGGAAACAATGGTTAACCATTTATCAGTCTATAGATATTAGGCTCTTTTCATAATTTGGTTATTGTTGATAGCACTACTATAAACATTGGGGTGCATGTGCTCCTTCAAATCAGTATTTTGTATGCTTTGGATAAATACCTAGTAGGGAAATTGCTGGGTCATAGGGTAGTCCTACTTTTAATTTTTTGAGGAACCTCCATTCTGTTTTCCAGAGTGGCTGAACCAGTTTGCATTCCTGGGAACTCATCACAAAAAGGAGTAACGATTTCAATAAGTGAATAACAGAATGTCTTGCTTAAAAACATTAAGTAGGGATTCCTAGGTGGCTCAGTCAGTTAAGCCACTGACTTCTGCTCAGGTCATGATCTCACAGTGCACAGGTTCAGGCCCTGTGTGGGGCTCTGTGATGACAGCTCAGAGCCTGGAGCCTGCTTCGGATTCTGTGTCTCTCTCTCTGTTCCTTTTCCACTTGCTCTCTGCCTCTCTGTGTCTCTCAGAAATAAATGGTAAACACTGAGAAACAATTTAATAAAAACATTAAGTAAGGAATTTAATTTTTTCTCTATAACATTACTTTCTATATGATATAAGTTGATATAAATTGAGAATAACCCTGAAAGTAAAGATGGTGGGCCAATAAAGAAACAAAAAATCATAAGCCTCATACATTCATAATCATTGTGCAAACATATTAAGCACATTGTCAAATTTATCCTGAAAGGTATTAAAATAATACAAACAAATGTATTACCAAATATAAGTAAATGGATTTGGTAATGGAAATGTAAAATGGCTCAATATTAGACAAAAGATCAATGTATTTCACCACATTAATATATGAAAATATTAAGGAGGGAAGATTAAGATTTCAGATTTAATCCAGGTTATATCAAAATATTATAAAATAAAATATATATCTTAATATATATTTAATATTAAATATAAACTCTTTAATGTGTGTTATAATATATTAAATATATTAATATATTCTATATTACATATTAGATATATGATGTCTTAAAATATACAGACATACCCAGCTCCCAAACACACCACACATACAGACACATATGTATCCAAACATATATAAAGATTCTCCCACATATGAAACCCTGTTTTCATTCAAGACATAATAAAGTCATTTGTATAGTGTGATAAAAATTAAGAGCATAAATCCAATAATTTAAGAAATATATCTCAACTCACTAGTTCTGTACAAAATATACTTTATTCCTCTTGTTAGTATGCAGAATCAGTATGAGAAATTTAAAAACTATTGACATTTCTTGCTGACGCTTCAAGTTGGGAAAGACAAAAATTAAGAGGCAATTTTATCCTTTCTAAATTTCAACTCGTGAATTTTGAAAATAACTGCTTGGAATAAAGGTTTAATCTGGAAGTATGTGCATTTGGATAAATTCTTTCTGGCTGAAGAAAAATCTTCTATGCTATTATCTGTATTAAAGATCTAACTGGAGGCTATATCTATCTCCATGGGAATGGATTTCTCATCTCCTCCCTAAAACATCAGAAAGATATTGAACACTGTTGAAAATATGTATTATCTAAGAATCTCAAATAGTGGGAGCAATGCCCAGTACCTACCATTTTAAACGTTAAAGATTCATTTTCCCTCTTCTCCCCCTTGACTTCAACTTACAGAAAAGTTGATAAACATTAACATCTAGCTCTCATTTCTTATAGGATAAATTGCTGGACTTAAATTTGTAAGGCAAGGAAAAATAATGTGCACACACTATATAGGCTCTATCCCAAGCTACTCATATATGGAAAATATGAAGAAACAATCTCTCCATTGTGTCTTCCACACATATCTACTGGACATACCAACAGCTCACATGTGAGAAGTAAATTCCTTACAACTTTCTTGCATTTTTAGCAAATTGTTACCTGAATTCAATTGAACACAGACAATAGAAGAACATAACAAAGCAAAGTGAAGAAACAAAAAACAAAACAAAACAAAAATCAAAAACAAAAACAAAGGAGCCAGAGAATCTAAAAGTGATGGAGAACAAAGAAGAATCAATACAGGGGTAAAGTAATGTAACAAAAATAAATAATTAGAAGTGATTTCCATTTTCTTCAATAAGAAGGTGATTATTAAGAATAGTCAATTCTCCAATAGTACTTCAATATGGTTCCAATTAGATATATAGCATCTTATAAAAATTGAAAAGCAAAATTTTTAATTATTTAAAAAGTATATATACAAGAAGAACTAAAAATACTACAAACCACTGATGTATACATTTCTATGGTATAAATATAAACAGACTCTAAATTACTTAAAATAAAGATCAGGTGGTATACTTAGAATAATGGCATCTTCTACTAGATGTTTATTTTACTATACTATGCTATGTATCTGTGTGTACGTGTATATAGTCACATGTACACACATATATATAATAACTCTTAAATTATTCTTTCTCTTTCAGAGAACTAGGTCATCTCTTTGATTAAATAGTTTTGCAACCAAGCGATGCTCTAAGTGATTTAAAGAAGTATTTTCCCTCCAATACAACATCCAAAGTATTATTTATTATTAATACCTGTTTGCATCTTATACTTCCAATTTGATTATAATTTATTCAAAATATACAAAATATATTTGTTGTGTCATTTAAAATAATTTAGCATAATATTGCATACATTGAAATTCTTCATGAAAACATAAACAATTATTGATTTGTCTCAATTTCACATAGATTTTCACTATAAATGTCAAACAATCATTAACATCATATAAAACAACTGTACAATTGTACAATTATCAGAATCATAAACATCAATAAGTGATGTTAATTATTGATAACAGCACTTGCAAAAAAAGACAGTGAATTCTGTGATATGTATAATTCAATTGTCTATTTACAGCTTATAGAGGTTGAAGATATAAGGTTGAAGGTATAGAGAAATGTGATTCACTTTGTGTAATATTCATTTGGTGAAGGTAAACTGAAGTTTTAAAAACTCACATAACAATGATAACTAAAATCTACTATTATATATATCAATATATAAAATTAAAAAAATATATATATACACATATAATAAAGTTCATTTTTAGACCTTCCTTTAAATTCACATATGAACCATCCTTTATTATCTTCAGTTTGCATGAAAGTGGGGCTGCACAGCCCATACCATACTGCTAGAAAACTGCACATACTGTACAATAGAATGGTGTAAATATAATTTCTCAGGAATGATGATGGCATTTGTGTAGTAGCTCAACTTTGTGTGGTAGCCCAACTCCCCACAAGGTGGCAGGTGACAGCTCTCATTTTCAGACTTCTTCAGGAATTGTCTGAAGAGAGTTGCTTCACTCAAAGTCATGCCCTATTCTTATGAGACCTGCAACCCATTACTACTCATCTTGAGTCCAAAATCCCAGTGTCCAAGCCCCATCCTGGAAGATTCTGAAGGGTTACTTCATATTTACAGCTCACTTCTACAGTGATGGAGGACTTTGTAGAGACTCCATTGAAGCCAACTCTTTACTCTGCCCAGTGTTGGTTTTCTTGCTTTCTCTCAGATGTTGATCCTGGAACATGCTCTGAGAAACACTGCCCATTAATCTGTTTTAGAGTCTGCTTTTCGAGGAATTCAACCTGTGGCAGAGTCCTTTACACATTAGCTTCATGCTAGTTTTGTACAGGTAGAGGGTGTGGAACTATCTTCCCACTGAGATAACCATCTTGCTAAAAATCTGTTAAATTTGTAATGATGTCTATATCCACAGAATGGAGGTGTTTGACATTATGTAAAACTTATTGCTAATACAAGATAACAATGTATTATGAAATATAATTTCATTTGTGGTATATAAGATGTCAAATTTCCCCCCTAACTTCTTGTATGTTGAGTCCAGTTTTTCTATTCAAGAATGACATAAGCATTATTATGCCAGGCTGTCACTTAGCAGTTGAATTTATTAATCTGTACTTTCAGATCTGCTTGCCAATTAATACTGAGATACCATTGAAAGAACTAATAATAATATTTCCATTGTACAAAAAACAGTTTGTTAGTTTCAGCCACACGCTTGTGTTAAACAGCTTCTTTAAAGTAAAAGACACTTTGTAGATGTCTTGCTTAAGTCAGCAATACTTTCTCATCTATATTCATGGCTTTTTCAGGGTCTATGCAGTTAGATTTCAGAACCATGAGTCACAACCTTATTTCAGAAAGAATCTTACTTCAATCCATTGGTGAATATTGAAGTCTGAAGTGATAAAATTTAATGGTATTATAGGGCATAGTGTTGCTCTAAAAATATAGAGAATTTTGGACTCATTGCCCTGTTGAGAGTCACACCAAGAAAGAATTTTAAAAGATTTACCAGTCTACACTTTTATGAATATTAAATGTACTTTTACAACTGAATTTTTTTAACTGCAAGAAAGTCCCAAAATTGTATTCTGTTTTCTTTTCAAGAAATGTACAATGGGTTGCTAGCTAATTTATCCATATATTAAAACTAACAAGATCATAAGTTGGCATGTGGATATATATATTTACTTATATTAAGATCCTTGTTTGAGGAAATATCTACAGACTTCATCACATAGAATTGTAAATAGTTAACCAAAATAGTCTAAAAAATAAGATGTATATCATTAGCAGTCAAGTAAAAATTACTGTTTAAGTATAAATATGATTGAATAATTATATAGTGGCCTGGATTAGTTTCAGTAAGAAGCTTTATGCTGTTACATCAGCTTTATGCTGTTACATATGATCGTTACATCAGAACGATCCATTGTGCTATTTGTAAGTATTAGTTGAGTTTTAAAATGTGGGTATTTTTAAAAGTTTGTTTATTTTTATTTACTTATTTATTTTAAGTTTATTTTTAGAGAGAGAGAAACAGCATGAGCAAGGGAAAGGCAGAGGGAAAGGAAGACAGAGAATCCTAAGCAAGCTCCGCACTGTCAGTACAGAGCCTTACATGGAGCTCAAACTGAAGAAACCATGAGATCATGACCTGAGCCGAAACCACGAGTCAGATGCTTAACTCACCCAGCCACCGTGTTAAGTTTGCTTATTTATTTTGAGAATCAGAGTGCAAGTGTGGGGGTGGTGCAGAAAGAGAGAAGTGAATCCCAAGCAGGTTCCACACTGTCCACACAAAGCCTGACATGGACCTCCATCTCACCAACTGGAACCATGAGATCATGGTCTGAGCTGATAAAAGTCAACCACAGAGTCATCCTGGAACCCCCAAACATGCATGTTTTAGAATTCAAGGCATTGTTTTTTATTGTATAAATAGTTTATGATATTTTGCAATTTTAATTCTATGCTACGATCTACTATTTCTCAAAAATTCCTGATTAATTCTTAAATTCTACTTAGGAAAAGAACTTATTAGTCCCAGCTTCTGATTAGAGATTATAAATTCAGCATGACCTTAACTAGCAGGTATGTGAACAAAAGGCTATCAAATAGCAACTAGTTCATTGTATAAGAATTTTCTGAGTGAAACACTTGTTTCTATCATTGTGCTGGACATCGATAGGTGCACTTGACAGAATAACTTCCAGTTAACTGGAAGAAATAGATTTTCCTATGTATTTATACATGATACATAAAATAGAAATATCACAAATATTCATAAGCTCTGTCTTTACAGTCAAAACAGTACACCGATATGCACACATTATTGCTGTTTTATTCTAAACTTTTCCACTGAGAGTATCTTTTCTTCCCCTTAGTGTATCTGCCACTATAGTCCATATACTGTCAACTGTTTTACTGTTACCAGCACCCTTTCTTTAAAGAGTCATTACTAGTCAATTGCAGGTGTTATTCATGGTCTATAAAGCTGTATGCATAAAGATGGCACTGCTCATCCAACCTTAAAATGGAACATAAGAGCTAAGAGCTTTTGGCAATGCAGACTATCTTAAAAATATGACATTAAGTTTTTCTGCAATGAGAAATATGTAAAGTGCCCACGCCCAATCCGCTGCAATGAACAAAAGCTGTGATATTTATCTAGAGCCACAGCGTTCAAGACCGTGTTAGGTCATCACTGGTTTGAGTTTGCTGTTCAAGGACATGCTTCTGGCACTTAACCTTGTCATTCAGGCACATATTTGAAATGCATTTAAAAATAAATAAATATATAACAGTTATTTATAGAGCTCCGTGTTGGGTCCACTTCTGCCCCACCATGTAGCCAGGCCTCCCTGTCTAGGGAAAAGGAATCAATTCAGATGTAGTCTTCTCTTCCCTGCCCCCAGCGCATATCAAACTCATATTGTCTCAGTATTATTTCATAAGGCCCCACCAAAAATAGACAGTGCCCTTACTTTATTTATCTTTATATTCCCTATATCAGGCACTTGGCTATTATTAAATATATATTGGCAAAAATAATTAATTGGATTACAAATAACTTGATATAGGAAGAAGTCAGCTTTTAATTAGGTGGCTATATTACATATATATTTATATTTATATATACATATATCGATTTACAACTTTCACTTAATAAAAACTCTAAAAAGTTTTAAATCTATATTAGAATTTCTTAAACAAGTGTATCGAGTATTTTAACTTGGCCATTGTTTTCAATGATATTGCCATCATTTTAAAATGAACTATTTAAATTATTTTATCAATATATGTGAAAATAATGCAAAAAATATTAGATCTGCTATAGTGTGCTGCTGTGTCTAAGACTCCAGACTTCTCTATCAGAAAAAAATCCATATGTACAATAAAAATATTTTCTAAAACAATATGCCCTATGGTGAATTATGAAAATGTTTATAAATGTTTAGGGGCGCCTGGGTGGCTTAGTCGGTTAAGCGTCCGACTTTCGCTTGGGTCATGATCTCGCGGTTTGTGGGTTCGAGCCCCGCATCGGGCTCCATGCTGACTGCCAGCTCAGAGCCTGGAGCCTGTTTCAGTCTGTGACTCCCTCTCTCTCTGACCCTCCCCTGCTCACACTGTCTCTCTCTCTCTCCTAGAAATAAATAAAACATAAAAAAAAAAAAAGAAAATGTTTATAAATGTTTATAACTCAGTGCTTCAATAAAGTAATTGTAGGCACCTAAGGCTATTAAACATCTGAACTATGGCTAGGGAAACTATGAAATTAATTTTTAAAATTTATATTATTTTAATTAATTTTAAATTTAAGTATCTATAGCTATATAAACTTACCGGTTTCCTATTAGACAACTCCTGTCTAGAAGGTCAGAGAGGAAACAAAACTGTTCATACCACTTAAAATGTGATGACTGAGAAACTGTATGTAAGGTATTATATATGAAAGTCATAGATAGCACACCTGGGTGGTCCATTCGGTTGAGCGTCTGACTCTTTTTTTAAAAATATTTTTATGCTTATTTATTTTTGAGAGACAGAGAGAGAGCAAGCAAGGGAGGAGAAGAGAAAGGGAGACAGAATCTGAAGCAGGTTCCAGGCTCTGAGCTGTCAGCACAGAGCCCAAAGTGGGACTTGAACTCACAGACCACAAGATCATGACCTGAGTTGAAGTTGGATGCTTAACCAACTGAGCCACTCATATGTCCCCAGTGTCTTACTCTTGATTTCAACTCAGGTCATGATCTCATGGTTTCTGGGGATGAGTTCCATGTAGGGCTCTACTCTGACACTGTGGAACCTGCTTGGAATTCTCTATCTCCCTCTCTCTCTGCCCTTCCCCCACTCACACTCTAGCTCTCTTTCTCAAAATAAGTAAATAAAAATTAAAAACATTAAGGTCATAGAATAAATGAACCAAAAATGATTATAAAATAAATAAGACAGAACAAATCTTTTCTTCATTGACTGAATGCCAGAAAAATGATTTTCCTTTTAATTATTCAGAAGGACATTTCAATTTCTTAGCTGTCCAGAAATCATCAGATGCCCATTGGACTGTGATAAATGTAAAACCACCAATGTAATTAAAAATAATTTAGTATTTAAAATAGAGAATTCAAAAGTAGAGAAAGTAATTTAGTATCAACATTGTTTAAAGCAAAATGTTTATTTAAATGACTTATCACGATGTAAACAATTAAAATCATGATCATTAACTTATTTGATCTTTGTGCTTGATCTCGGTAACAAATCTCAGTGTAGGGATTTAGTAGGATTTTGTACAATGCTCTAGACCACACAAAATCCACTTTCCCAGTTACATTCATTAAACTTAAACCAATAAAATATCTTAATTAAAACTTAAAAGTATAAGTACACAATTACTTTTTTTAAGTTTATTTATTTTTGAGAGAGCTCCTATGCCAGCAGGGGAGGGGCAGAGAGAAAGAGCTAGAGAATCTCAAGCAGGTTTCACCACTTCAGCACAGAGCCTGCCTTGGGGCTCAAACCCAGGAATCCTGAGATCATGACCTGAGCTAAAATCAAGAGTCAGAAAGTTAACTCTCTGAGCCATTCAGGAGCCCCAAATGTACCATTATTTTTATATAGGGTCATTTATAGACATGTAAAATACTGTGAGGAACTGTGTATGAGAAAAAGTTCAGTTTACGAAATAAATTTTTAACCCAATGTGAATGTGGTAAAGCCATCAACAAAACACTAACTATTCATTACTGTTGGATTTTGGGGTAGAAATCTTAGGTGTACTGACTAGTATTTTAGACTCCCCATTGTAGATGACAAAATTCAAACAAACGAATGGCAACATAAAACCTCCTAGTTTTTAATCCATTAAAAGATAAGTCACAAAGAGATCTCTATAAATCAACACGTCAGCCCTTAGGAAGACAGAGCGATGAGAGCATGTAAAAAATCTCTAGTCAAAAGAGTTTCAAAATATCTACTATTGTCAAGGCAACCTCTCCCTTGGTAACCACCCTTCTCTCACCATAGACATGAAAGGGTATGCCTTTCCTACAAGAAAGACACATTCTTAGGCGAGGCCTCAGAAGGCACTCTGCTACGCATTGTTCATCCCATCAAAAAACTCTCTAAAGTTAAAGTTGGGGAAATGAGCCCACCAATTGTGGTGTAGATGCACCTCTCCCAGAGACATAAGGCCAGAGAATTACCCATCCTCCAGCAAGAACTGTGAGGAAATCATACCAGCTGTGTTAGTATGTTGAACTTCTAAGATGCTACCTACCTTGTTCACTACAAGTTGACTTTGATTTATAATTTTTCATTGTCAACAAAGGAATCTTGGTGTTTGGAGGGTGAGGGAACAGACTTGAATCCAGATTTTTGTTGTTTTGGGTTTATTGGTGTGTGTTTTTAATTTTGTCTTTACACAATTCTCTAGTGGCATACGTTAGTGTTGCTCCAACCGAACTGTTTGAAATGAAGCTTTGTATCAATAAGTAAATAAAAATAAAGTTAGTCATGGGAAAAGAACCAAATATACCATCGAAAAATTAGATAGTCTAGGGCTCATTGGAAGGTAAGATTATGCTAATACTTTTTTCTTGTGAATTTATACTTCAATGTTTCTCTTCTGCCTTGAATTATCCTTCCTGTTTTCTCCTTCTTACTCTTCCTCTCTCCCTGTCTCTTCCTGTAGCTTCTTTCCTGCTTTCTTCATTCTGGTCTCCTGTCTCCTGTCTCCTCTCTTCCTGTTTGTTCTTTTCTTTCTTCCTGAGTCCATTTCTCTTTGTTTCTCTTTTCTCTGATTTGTCTCCATCTCTCAAATACACACAGCATATATCCCACAAATAATCATTTTTCCATACAGGATGGAAAATACCCATTACTATCTGAATATCCATTTAAAAGTTTCTCTCTCAGGGCACCTGGGTGGCTCAGTCGGTTAAGCGTCCGACTCCGGCTAAGGTCATGATCACGCCGTTCATGAGTTCAAGCCACGCGTCAAGCTCTGTGCTGACAGCTAGCTCAGAGCCAGGAGCCTGTTTCAGATTCTGTCTCTCTCTCTCTGACCCTCTCCTGCTCATGCTGTCTCTCTCTCTCTCTCTCTCTCTCTCTTACTCTCTCTCAGAAATAAATAAAAAAACATTAAAAAATTTAAAAAAAACCTCCTCCCTTTCCAACTAAATATCTGTGTGAGGTCATATTGTTTCATACACATAAAAAACGTATCCTAAGAGATTGGATGTTTATGCTTTCATAAGACACCAGCTCTCTCCTATTCAACTAGACATTAAGGACATTTGAAAAATTTTTTTAAAAAGTTCTCACTATTTTTTATTTTTTAAAATATGGCTATATAGCATAATCTATACATATATATTATGTGCATATTTGTATTTTTCATAAACTATTTCTATTTTATTTTGTCTTTTATTTCTGAAAATAAAAACTTTGTATTTTTATCCATATATTTATTTTCTTTCTGTTTTGAGTTCTCTTTAAATTATCAGGTTTTCTCAGATGTGTACTGACACTTGATGTGTTATTCATATATAGTATTAGGGTTTAAAATCTTTTTTGAGTATCTTGGGGTGCCTCGGTAGATAAGTCGGTTAAAGATCTGACTCTTGATTATGGCTCAGGTCATGGTCTCCCAGTATGGTGAGTTTGAGCCCCATGTTGGGCTCTGCACTGACCTTACAGAGACTTCTCCCTCTCCTGTCTCTACCCCCACCAGCTTGCGCTTTCTCTGTCTCTCTCAAAACCAATAAATAGACTTAAATTTTTTTGAGCATTTCAACTGATTGGTGATATTAGTTCAATAGTTTAGTGATGAGCTGGATCATTTGACTATGGAACTCCTCAGGGCAATCTTTATAGGTCTGGTGGCCAAGATTCTGGGAATTTGCATGAAGTGCCCTGAGAGCTCCAACTTTGTGTTTAAGAGTTGATTCCATCTCTGCATCTTGTTTGCATCCCCATCCTCAACTTGGCTTTGTATCCCTTAGTGCAGAGAGATGCTGTCTGTCACTGCACTAGAGAAGAGATACAGTACAGACAGTCATGGAACCTGGGGATTTATTAATTTTGTTTTATTTTATTATTTTATTTTATTTCATTATTTTATTTATTTATTTTGAGAGGGAGAGAGAGAGAAAGAGAGAGCAAGCGCGCACAAGCAGGGGGGAGGGGCAGAAAGAAGAGACAGAGAATCCCAAGCAGGTTCCTCACTGTCAGCACAAGCTCTACAAAGGGTTGAGCCCATGAACCTTAAGACCAAGACCTGAGCCAATATCAAGAGTTGGCTCCTTAAGCGAAGACCAAGATCTGAGCCGATATCCAAAGTTGGCCGCTTAACCAACTGAGCCACCCAGGTGCCCCTGATTTTAAAACTCTGCCTTCAAGAAACACCTCCCTTCGGGGCGCCTGGGTGGCTTAGTCGGTTAACCGTCCGACTTTCGCTTGGGTCATGATCTCGCGGTCCGTGGGTTCGAGCCCCGCGTCGGGCTCTGTGCTGACTGCCAGCTCAGAGCCTGGAGCCTGTTTCAGCCTATGACTCCCTCTCTCTCTGACCCTCCCCTGCTCACGCTGTCTCTCTCTCTCTCCTGAAAATAAATAAAACATTAAAAAAAATTTAAAAAAAAAAAAGAAACACCTCCCTTCTAAAATACCTCAGGCCACTAAATTTGAGTCTGGGGAATTTAAAAGTAAAAAATTAGTCTGTTTCTCTGTTCTCCTCCTAACCAAACTTGGTTACTTTTCTGCCTAACAATTCAAAGCTTCTTTTCTGTTTTTTGATCCTGTGTTTAATGACAGATTCCCTCCACTATCCAAAAGTAGAGTTCTTATAAAACCTTTTCCAAGATGAAATGACAGAAAGCAAAGAAGCAATTACTATTAATTTATGTGGAAAAATTTGTGAGCATTCCCAGACCCCCAAAATCACTGCTCTTAGGCTTTTCTGGTACCTTAAGACACATCTTGCTAACAGATGCACAAAACAGATAGAGATAAAGCCCAGAGGCTCACTCACAGCCCCAGCTCTGGGGGTTGGACATGGAGTAGCTGAGTGTGATTCCTGGGGAGGGAACTGACCGGTACCACTCTCACTGCTCACGGTATACTCTGCCTCCCTACCCACCCACCGCAAAACTAACACTGGACATTATTTTTGCTTTTCACTTTTTTAAATAAAAGCGAAAATCCTCTCCAGGTTTCTTTCCTTTAGTGACAACAAGTACTCGAGTAGGTCCTTCAGATAAGTGAAGTGGCTATTACAAACTTTTGAAAAGCAAGGGACACTTGCATTCTATTCTCTGGAACTACCACCTAATATAGCATAATAATTGTGTTTTAATCCAAGTGCATAATGCATAAACACTTCTAAAAAGTTCAGTAAGTATCAGTTGCAGAATATAATCTTCACCAGAATAGAGTAAAAAATCTGCCATTTATCTCTGACCCATACTCCTTTCATATCTAAGTGCTCTCCTACCAAGAAATAAAGGTATGTAATATTAAAGTTCTCCATGACAACAGAGAAAATCTTTATGGATCCAGAGAAACAGAGTAAACATATTTATGAGATTAATTAAATGACAATAAATTAAGAATAACTTCCTCTATTGCCTCTGGACAACTGATAGTCTAACATTTCACAGAAGCTTGGATTTATATACTCAATTTAATGAATTTAAATCCTGTCTCTTTTGTGGCTTCATTAAAAAAATGTTTTTTACACTTAACAGTATGTTTTAATGTTCCCCACTGACTTTCCTAAGGACAAACTCCCTACATCTTCAGTCTACGTGCTGAAACATTGACAAAGATAATGGGTCTGAAAGTTAATGATTATTAAAAGACCTTTTTTTTTCTCCTTAGAGTAACAGTGTCTGAAGCTTGATAGTAACTTAAGTATATAAAACATCAGTGCTTCTCTTATTTATTTATTTATTTATTTGCCATTCACAAAACAGATTAAGAAATGGAAAGTATAGATAGCAAGTGACTATAAACAGTATACATTTTTCCTTCCTTTTTGACTAAAAACTATCATTTCTTCCTCAGATTTCGAGAGTTATACAAATGACTCTGAAAGGGGTTGTGGGAAGGAACTTTGTTGCTAAATGCAAGAATTTATTAAACTTCCATATATAGGAGTCATGATGTGGGGGTCTTGAGATGATCCATATTTTCAATGAGCTAAATATTGATAGATAAGCAAAGATTTGTTCTTGGTACATGGGTCCAATAGATCATCTTTTACCCAGCTGTCTAATGCAATCCATGAATAGGTGAAAGCAAAATAATACAGCTGATTGGAAAGCAACACAACATACTGCTGTGGGATGTAGAAACAGGAGCCAAAATGAATGTCATTTTGGTAGTTAGAAATTCAGGTAGTTTAGAAATTCCATTTTTGTGAATGCAGAGTGAATATGGAAAGTCTATTCAGCCCTCTATCTCAGCTGAAGAAAGTGAGCAGAAGAGTGAAATTAACTTGAAATTCCAATGAAAACAACCAAGGACAAAGCTAAAATTGCCTTTGGCAGCTGTCATTAGCTCACATGATTTGTTAGCTCTCAGTGAAAGTACATTTAGTGATTTATGGAGAGTCACATTTGTGAAAACTTTTATAAATGATTAATTTGTTGTAAAATCTCTGCTAAAGTTTACTGCCAAATTACTTCGTTTTGTATATTTTCCATCTTTTGAATTGATAGAGATTTGTTTGGAGGTACTAAAATATACACTATTAAAAAAGGATTATTCTATAAAGTGACTTATATTTAAGTAGACTTACTTCTCTCTAAAATTATGCAAGGGGAACATGGGTGGCTCAGTTGGTTAAGCATCTGACTCTTGATTTCAGCTCAGGTTATGATCTCAAGGTCCCTGAGATCCAACCCTGCATTGGGTTCTTTGCCGACAGTGCACAGCTTGCCTGGGACTGTCTCTCTCTGTCTGTCTCTTTCTGCCCCTCCCCTGCTCTCTCTCTCTCTCTCTCAATCTCCATCTCTCTCAAAATAAATAAATACTAAAAAATTAGGATTATGCAAGATGCTTCCTTTTCAAATCTCAGCATAGAGAAAAGTGCAAGAGACATAATTCTTGGATATTTATGTGGAAACTCTTTTATAATTCTTTGTGATTGAATGTACTGCTGCCCCTTGGGTTTCTCTGTCTCTGCCTCTTTGTCTTTCTTTTCATCAAACACTAGGTCTGTATAGCTCTCTCTTTAAGAATAAGTAAACAGAAAAATACTTTGAATGCACATTGTCAAATGTGTTCCAACACATGTTTTTTCCCCTTCATTTGCTTTAAATATTAAATTATAATTGTCTTCATTTAGTATCAAGATTATACAGCCTAAATTAAAATTGACTATTGGTTTACAATTGGTCTCTGGAAGGTTGTAGAAATGTATACATTTTAGTATTCTTAAAGTTCACTATCTATTGTTCCATGTTGGATTTGGTTATCTATCTTCTTTAGAATCCCAGCAGCTGATAAGTTGAATTCTTCCATCTTTCTTTCTTAGTAATTCTTGATAAACAATCCATCAGATACTTTTGATTTCTTTCTCTCCTTTTGAGACTCCAATTTTATGATAAGTAAGTCTCCTGTCTGGGATATAAGTCTTGTCTCTTCTATTTCTGCCTTCAGTGTCTTTTAACTTTACTTGCATACAGATTCCTATGATAATCACTTCTTTATGACTTCCCCTTAAGAGTTTCCCAAAGGCATCTTTCAGCTCAATTAAATCTCATCAACTATCTATTTTGATGCTTAGTTCATCTAGGGAGCTTTTATTTCATCTATGATATTGTTCATACCTAGAATTTCCCTTTGATTTCTCATTTTATCAGGTTATTCATGTTCCTTATTTAAATTTTTTTTAATGTTTACTTATTTTTGAGAGGGAGACACAGAGTGCGAGTGGGGGAGGGACAGAGAGAGAGAGGGAGACACAGAATCTGAATCTGAAGCAGGCTCTAGGCTCCAAGCTGTCAGCACAGAGCTTGATGTGGGGCTTGAACTCACAAATGGCAAGATGATGTCCTGAGCCAAAGTCAGTCGCTTAACTGATGGAGCCACCCAAGTGCCCCTCTTGCTTTTTATTTAAAATATTGTTTCATGACTTTTTGAGGGTATTTGTGTACTTACATAAAATTTTTTAAAAATTGCTGCTATATATGTTTACATTTATTTATTTTTGAGAAGAGGATGGGGAATGTGTGCATACAAGTAGGGAAGGGGGAGAGAGGGAGAGAGAGAATCCCAAGCAGCCTCTACACTGTCACAAATAAACCGTGAGATCATGACTTGAACCAATATCAAAAGTTTGATGCTTAACTAACTGAGCCACCCAGGCACCACATCTCTGTCATATTTTTTTTCTGTTTTGCCTATTATTAGTTTTCTTTGTGAATTTATTCCTTTATTTATTCTTCCTTTGTAATGACAAAAAAAAAATGCTCTCCATACGAGCAATCTATAAAGGGTGAGGAGGAGACAGAACACGAGGAAGAGGAAGAAGAGGAGGAAGAGAATGAGGTCTGCTGATGAGGAAGTCTAAGCATAAACAGTGAATAAAGCAAAATTTTATTTTTTAGTTTTTACTTTGATCTCCAGCCCAACAGAATGCTTTAAACACTGTCTTCAGATCTGAGCATTCCTGTGTGCCAAGGCAACACTCAATGCTCTATACTTCCTGCAATTCGTCTTTATCATGCATATAATCACACAGATATGCAATCGTTTAAAATAGCTTTGTAATGATAAAACGTTGTAAATTCTGTTCAAGATCACGAAATTAAAAATGTTCATATGAAACTTTAGTTATAAAATGAAATTCAATTTGAGATGTTCAAAATCGATAGAGGGAAGAGTCAAGTAAATGACAATAAGGTCATTGGCTAGTTACTTCATGGTTAGGTCTCTTGCTTTTCTCATCTCACACTATAGAAAATAATTTATAAGCTGATTTAACCTTTAAATGCAAATATCAGGTCTAACGAAAATCTGGTAGATTTAAATGTTTTAAATAAAGACACATTTTTTCGAATGTGCATTGCTTTACCTTCATATGAATTTTTTTTTATTTAGATGATCTCTTAAACAGACTTAAAAATAAATCTGCTAGCTGTGTGATTGTCATGATATTGACTTTATAAGTTAATTTAGAGGTAATTCAAAAAAACAGATTAAATATGAGATTAGGATGAAACATTTATGTATCTCAATTTGATCCAGCACCTTTTATGTTGCTAAATAGATTTTTGTGACATTTTTAATACCTAAGTAATATAAATTTTTTACATACTTCTTTGTAGTTGTACTTTTCTTTCATGTTTATTTATTTATTTTGAGAGAGAGAGAGAGTTTGAAAAGTGAAAGGGGCAGGAGTGGGTGGAGAGAAAATCCCAAACAGGCTCCGTGATGTCAGTGCAGGACTTAACATGAGGCTTGATCCCACTAACTGTGAGATCATGACCTAAGCTGAAATCAAGAATCAACAGCTCAACTGACTGAGTCACCCAGCTGCACCTGTAGTTTACTTTAGAAATGTTATTTTTGGGTTAACTATTTTTTATTGTTTATGAAAGTTATAATAAAAGAAGGTAATTTGAGTCTAATAGAGTCAAGGGAGCTCTCTGGAACCATTATCATTTACTGCCTACTAGTTTTCTAACTTTATTCAGTCTTTCTCTTGTATTTCTCTTGGGTTTCCTATACATAAGTCATTAATGACAAATAATTACAATTAATAGTGTTTCTTTCTTGCCAATTTACATATCATTAATCATGTCTGCCTCTTTACATAGATTGGTTAATTCTTCCATTAAAACAAATAAATAATTATGTAATAGCAGGAATTCAACCATTTCTCATAATTGTATGGAATATGAACATTTTTTCCATTTTATGACAAAATAGGTCAGACTTTCAGATATATTAATAACAGAGTATCACCTGTTTTCTGGTTTGCTAATCATACATTTCTTATGTAAACAAACTAAACCCTAAGTTTAGGGATGTTAAAGAATACATACATAGAGTGGTAATACAAATAAATGGAAAATGATACAGTGAATGATTATCTTAAAATTCAGAGAAAAGAGGGACATCTGGATGGCTCAGTTGTTTGAGTGTCTGACTCTTGATTTCAGATCATGGTCCCAAGGGTTCTGGGATTGAACCCCACAATGGGCTCCACACTGAGCATAGAGCCTGTTTATGATTCTAAACTCTCTCCCTCTGTGCCTCTTCCTCACTCACATAAGCTGTCTCTTTCTCTCTGTCTCTCACTAATTTTTTTTCTTTAACTCAGAGAAATAAGAGAGCCAAAAGCAGTAAGGTTAAGAAAGTGTCTGACAGGGGCGCCTGGGTGGCTTAGTCGGTTAAGCCTCCGACTTTCACTTAGGTCATGATCTCGCGGTTTGTGGGTTCGAGCCCCGCGTCGGGCTCTGTGCTGACTGCCAGCTCAGAGCCTGGAGCCTGTTTCAGTCTGTGACTCCCTCTCTCTCTGACCCTCCCCTGCTCACGCTGTCTCTCTCTCTCTCTCCTAGAAATAAATAAAACATTTAAAAAAAAAAAAAAGAAAGAAAGTGTCTGACAATTTTTTTTAATTCTTTCTTTGGTCAGTGGTCCCATCCATTTTCACTTTATAATAATCCACTCATCTGCACTCTTATAAAGCTTTATGAGCATTTTGATATTTTGTTCACATTTCACAATAAAAAAATGATGGTCATATTTATGAAAAAATAAACTTTAGGGAAGATATCCAATACACTGGATAAAATTCCAAGCAACCTAAAAGTTAAAAATAGTTTGAGCTGGCAGATTATAGAACAGTTCTGTCTTACCCACACTGAACATAAATTTTTTTTTGGGGGGTGGGAGTGGTTGGGAGTGTGGAGAGTTCTTCAAACTAAATATATCAAGAGTGTAATAATAGCTTCCAAAAGGAAAAATGGCATCAAAAGGATCAGGACTTATAATACTACATAGTGATCTGGAAAAGTACCAACTTCAATCAGAAAAACTTTCTGTTCCTTTCATACCATGTTCTGTGAATCTGTAATGCAAAAGAAAAAAGTTTTCACTACTAATATTAAAATCAGCCATTGTAAGTTCCTTCTATAACTTGGAGAAAGCTTACAAGTCTTGTAGAAAGTCTTACAGCTCTCTGAGCTGCTTTACTGTCTAATAGCGCAATATGATTTTTAAGTATTTCATCTAAATTATACTGTGCAAAATATTATGATCCGTGAGCCTAGTAAGCAGCATGTTTACAAACAGAATGTAGACAGAAGTGCCCCACACATCTTATTTCCAGAAAATCTACCTGGAGGGATTTTTAATTACATATAAAATATTAAATATGCGGCAGTATTTGTTTTGACAGAAAGATGATTGCCATTCCAGATATGGATCCTTCTGTTTTCTAGACTCCCTAATCCAAGACATTAAAGATACCAATGTTAAATGATCAATGGTCCTGAAAGATAAAACAAAATTACTGGATAAAGTTGAACTACGTTCTCATAATTATAATGCTCAAAAGTTTGATAATCAGTTAAGTGCTTTGATTTACTCAGTGTGAATTACTATTTTTATTAAATTGATAATCCCATGGTGACAAGGTTTGAACCTAGTGAAATATGATGGTTTGCAGCAGTGAAGCCAGAAGTGGTTTGTGGGTTTACATTCAATTTTTTCCCCTTGATTTTTTTCATTTCTTTCCTCTTTTTCCTTTTAGTTAGAATAATGGTTGCAAATCATAACATTTATTTACTAAATTGAGTGATTTTTTCTAAAGTCACACTCCTTTTTTTTCTCCCTCTTCATACCATCATATTATATATTTCGCTGCTAAGAGGATTCTAGCCTTGAGAGCCTTTATGGAATTGAAATTTTCAAGTGATTTTCTCTTTTTCGGGTTTTTGATAGCCATCTGCTTCAGAATGGTTTTCAAAACTTGGAATACAAGCGTGGTGTGAAAATCTTGGAACGGAAACGTGTCCCCATCAGCACTGGGAGAAGAAAGCAGGTGAGTTTCCCCACCTCGCCACCCTCAACGCCAGGTGCACCCAGGGAGCAGCGCACGTTTTCATTGCCGTTTCTCGCAGCGGACCACTTGAGTTTTCCCGGTGCGTTTCAAAAGCGCAGATACTGAATTTAGCACATTCCAACAAGAAAAGGCCCACTCAAGTATGATCACTTCTCTGGGTTGACTCTTCCGGAACCTGAAGCTGAGTGAAGCCGTTATAAATCACAGGGCGTCTTTCATAGCTTTTGAAATGCTGTAACCGCCTTCTGCATCTCACCTCTCCAAGGGATGCTGTACAGAGAGCCATTCCTCTCATTCAGATGACAGTCCTGGATTCATCAACTCCTTGGCGTGCTCTCCCACGGTAAAGACTGTCGCGGCCCCATCAGGTAATCGGACGCCTAGGTGGAGGCAGGCTCCTCCCTGGGCTCCTGACAGGCGCTGGGTTATTGCAACCCTTTGAGGAGCGCCATTATCCTTGTTAATGTTTTCTCTTCCCCATTAGGTTCAATCCATAATGGTTAGGAGGGACTTCCAACTGAGTGAGAAATCATTCACCTGTTCTAATGTCTTCCCAAGACGCGGGGGAGGAGTCATTTTAACCAGTGTCTAAATTAATGCCAAAATCTGCCCTGAGAGGCCTGAGTGATCTCTGCAGGGGACTGATGAAATCTCTGTGGAACACTAGAGGTGGTTTTTACACATTGGTGGGAGGAAAGAAATGTCAGAGTATTTCTACCTTCTCTGGAACCCAAGGATTGGACCAAAATAAATCTGGTCCACCAGTCAAAGACCTTTAGCATCCTCTCCACCTTCCGTGAATTGTGTCCTCAAGATGCTTGCCCACTTAAGGCAAATTGAATCCAAACCCTGTTATCGTCATGTATTTGTTGCTTTTTCCAAATATTAGAGTTGCCACCCTTCATCCATCTGTTAAAGGTTAGATGGTGATTTCTCATGGGTGGGAAATACCTCTTCTCCTGCTGAAATGCAACTACACTATTTTATCAGAGTGCTTCAAGTAATGTCTTCATTTTTTAGGTGAAGTTCCAACAAGTATATGCTTATGTCACATTACCATTTAAAACACAACTAATTTGCTTTAGTTGTATGCCACATTGTCTGTTTCCCTAAATAGTGACAGCCTGATTGATCCCATGTGACCATATGACTGATTGCTCAACAGGAATGTTGAGCACAACATCCCACAGAGTATTGGTGGGATTTAGGAAATAGTTCAAGATGATTTCATCTTTCAAAACCCCTAAAAGGTGCTTTAACCATCTAATGGAAATCTAGTTGGACCTATATACATTTTTCTAGGAATCTGGATAAAAGAAATTACTTGAAAGTACAGTTTAGAATAGATATTCATGCTGTCTTCTGTTCATTAGTTTCAGTTAATTTGTAATACCTCCAAATGGAAAGATGGCTCTATTGCCCCTTATAGGTACATCTGCCCTTTCCCAAGGTCAATAAGTGTAATTGTAAATTTTGTGTTTCCCTATGGCCCTCTCTTAATTCCACATCAAAAAATACTATTTTTTGGCCTTTCTCATAAATGTCACCACGCTCTAAATTTCTCTCCTACCAAATGATCCAAGATATAAAGAAATCAATTATCTGAAATGGCAAGTTTTGATTATGATCTCATTTGTAGTCTGTTGACCTTTCTCTGAATAGTATATTTTATCCAAATAAACTCTATTTTAAAATAGTTTTAGACTCACAGAGAAGTTGTAAACAGAGTGCAGAGAGTTCCTATATGCACCAGCTCTTATCATTAACTTCTTATATCAATATGGGGCATTTGTCAGAACTGAGGAAGTAACTGGTACGTTCTCATTAGCTAAACTCCACAGTTTCTTTGGATTTTATTCCATCCTCCCTAATGGCCTCTTTGTGTTTCAGGATCCCATCTAGGATAACACTTTACATTTACATCATGTCTCCTCCGTCTCCTCTGGTCTGTAATTTTTTCTAGACTTTGCTTTTTCTTGATGGTCTTGACAATTTTGAAGGATACTTATCTAACATTTTAAAAATGCACCTCAATAGGGGTTTATCTCATGGTTAGTCCTGGATTAACATTTTCTGGGGAAAAACATCAGAAATTCTATTCATGGAATGAATACCTTTTTTTAAAAGTTTATCTACTATTTTTTGAGAGTGACAGAGGCAGTGTGAGCTGGGTAGGGGCAGAAAGATGGAGAAGTAGAGAGAGACAGAGTCCAAGAGAGAGAGAGTCCAAGCAGGTTCTGGGCTGCCAGGATAGAGCCCAATTGTAGGGCTAGAACTCACAAAGCTGTGAGATTATGACCTGAGTGGAAACTGAGAGTCAAGCACTTAACCAACTGAGCCATGCAGGTGCCCCATGAATGCCATTTTTAATTCAATAGAATATTATGCAAATTGAAGAGTTTAATCTATAACTCTTGCTCTTTTCAACTTAACACATCTACACTTAGAGGTTATCTGAGGAGTGGACTTTGACAAAATTCATTAAAATAATAGTTTTCAAAATGAAAAGTTTTAGTAAAACAAGAATTTTTTTTCCATCTGGCAAAACAATTTCACTCAGGATTTTAAGACACTTTAAAATGTAAACATTGATGGGGCGTCTGGGTGGCTTAGTCGGTTAAGCGTCCGACTTTCGCTTAGGTCATGATCTCGCGGTTCGTGTGTTCAAGCCCCATGTCAGGCTCCGGGCTGACAGCTTGGAGCCTGCAGGCTGCTTCACATTCTGTCTCCCTCTCTCTCTCTCTCTGCCCCACCCCTGCTCACACTCTGTCTCTCTCTCTCACAAAAATAAATAAATGTTAAATTTTTTTTTTTTTAAAAAAGAACATATAATGTGGGACAGCTACTACTGTACAGACTATAAATTGTAAATAATTTGATACCACAGTAATTCTAAAATGTAGGTACTCTTATGAGTGTTTTATAGATGAGTAAACTAAGGCTTGTGCTATGGCTTGAATTGTGTGTTCCCAAAATTCATATGTGGAAACTCTCACTCCCAAAGTAATTGTATTTAGATGTGAGGTCTTTGGTAAGTAATTAGTTCGTAAGGGTGTTGCCCGCAAGTGATCTTAGAGAATAGATGCAAGAACGATGATCTGTCTGTGATGGGGATGCTATGACAAGGCATCCATGTGAAGCCAAAAAGAGGGTCCTCACGAGGAACTGGATCAGCTGGCATCCTGACCTTGACCTTTCCATCCTCTGGAGTTATAAATAAATTTCTGCTATTTAAGCCACTCAATCTATGGTGTTATAACAGTCCACACTAACCAAGGCAGCATATGATATTTAGTAATTTTTCCAGGGTCATACATATAGTAAGAGTTTTTGACATGAGCCTAAATGATATGGTTTCGAATTGCAAAACTTTAACACATAATTTCCTAAAAGTAAGTAGTTTTATCTATTGGTAGCATATAACAATTGGGACTTCAGGGCTACATGCACTGTAATCGTAGTTTGTTAGATTTTGGTTGAATAAATTAAAATGTTAAGTCCATAATTTCTTATATCTTGAATCATTATAATTTACTATTTACTTACCAATTATACAAGGGTTTCTCAACCTCAGTATTGTTGAAATTTGGGGCCATATAATCCTTGGTGTGTGGGGATGGACTGTCTTGTACATTATAGGATGTTAAGCATCTTCCCAAATTCTACTCACTAGATGCCAGGAACAGCCTCTCCTTCCAAATCTAGCAAGCAAAAGATGTCTCCAGACATTGATAAATGTCTTATGGGGAGCAAAATTGCCACTAGTAATAACCACTTGTATACATTAACCAACAATGGGGAAGATTAATATCAACAAATGGGCTTGATATTGACAGATGTACATTAGGTAGATGGCAACTCAATATTCTGAAGTTAAGTATGTATCTGAATTCACACACATATCATAAATATGCTGCCTTATATATATATATGTATATATATATATAATTACTATGCATATATTACAGTGGATCAAGTAAAAATAAATTTGATACTATTCAAAGAATTTAATCAGTAACATTGGGAAACTCAACACATTTATCCACATCAATATCCAAAAAGTTTATTATTAATTTATTTGAGGCCAAAAGTCTCTACTATGTGTAAGTATCAAGAATTTAAGAGAAGTTTTGGATTTATTCATACCCCTAGACACTCAGAAAAGATGGGTATTGCAAAGCCATTACACAAAAACTATTGATTCATTTAAACTTTTAAAAACCAATATTAATTTAATCATTAGAAGAGCAACAAGTTATTAAATAAAACATTAATTTAAGGTGCAAATGTTTCAGTATTATAGGTCACAACTCATAGTATCATTCACTGAAGTTCAACTCCCTTAAAAGACATCTTTGTACAAATAGCTTCTCTGGGACAATTTAACAATAGCAGGAATGTTAGACATTCTTCCCAAGATTCTGACCTGACTTTGGTGAGTATTTTCATTTCATGAGTTTATCAGAACTCATGTTAGGATGCAGTTAGTATCAAATTTTCTGCAGGGGAAAGGGGAATATTTTTCTCTTTATCTTCTGCAGATTCTTTTCATGTGTTTTTAGCAAGGCCAAATATGGAAATGCCATTAACTAGCATTGAGAACAGAGAAATTTTGAGAAGTTTGAACCTAATAATATGAAAAAGAAACTGCAGGAGATACTGTAATGAAAAACATGATCGCCTACTTCATACCAATGAGGACCTGTCAATAAAAATTTGTATCATAATTCTCTATTTCTATTCACTCCACAAGGTGAATGAAGTGGGATCAAGTCAATAAATTGGAAACTCCTTAAGCAAAATCTGAGAACCAGCTTGCCTTAAACCCCAGATATACTTTAAAACACTTCAAATCAAGCAGTCCTCCCATGTTATACCTCCAGAGGCCCATCTTTTTCTCTGACCCTGTTTGGTCTAAAGAGAAAAATGAAACAGCCAAGATATTGATTCTGCGTAGTCTTTTCTATTCTCAAAGTGACTCAGAACAATTAAATCATTAATTTTATTGTTCTTATTATCTTAATCCTGTAAGTATTTTAGTCTTTAATTATGCTGTGTTATAGTTGAATATAAGTGTAACGATTTCACAGTGTTTTATATAATCTGTTCTATCATCCAAGGTAGGGATGCCCGAAGTCCAGATACTGGTGGTTCAGAGAACAGTGGAGAGAGTGGGATAGGAGCTCAGGGTAAAGGACTGTGTACTGAGAAGCATCTAGAGTTCTCATCATTTAGCATCACCTTATTAAGCAAAAATCCTGACAATATAGAGCCAGAACTCTTGTGTCTGGGAAATACACCTAAGTACTTTTTTTTTTTTTGTCTTCTGTTTCCATTTCAGTTCACAGTGAAACTGAGCATATTTGCTAACCAATGAAGAAAGATCAGGTAGAATTTAACTGATGCTTAAATCAGGGTTTTACAATGGACCTCAGTCTGCTACAGTTCTGAGGGTAACAGTAGATATCTGTCTTTGTGGTACACTTTAGATAGTGTGGTACAAACAGAGATAGTATAGCTTTTTTGGGAAGCATTCTTTGAAGGCTCCCAACAAAAAACAAAATAATGTAATCGACTATGCTTTGCATTTGACAATTGATTGTTTTTATTCTTGCCATTTAGGTGAGATGATCATGACTTCTCTAAGACACGGCGTCTTGCCAGGAGAAAATATAAAAATCAGTATATCACAAGCATGCAAACTAGGTCATGAAATTTAATTTGTTATTTACAAGTACTTGTATTATACTGGAAAATATGTAAGCTATATAAACATTCTTCTACTTTCATAAAATACTTCATGCTTTTGATTTTTAAAAAGCCTGTGTATTAAAAGTTATAGTTTTATAATGCAATATCTTTATTAACTTATGCTACCTATATAGCAATATTTCTTTGCCATCTAGAAATTAAGAGGGTTAAGGCAGGTAATTTCCCTCTAAAGCAGATAATCTTTTAAGTAAGCTAATAAAATAAGCCCTTCTATAATCATTAGCTATCTATCTACCTGTAAAGAAAATTGGACTATTGGGCAGCAAAATCCTTTAGAAATGATTCTGAATTTGTAAAATAGAGCACTAACATGTCATTATCATTTGGTTAATTTTCTACTATGTATCAATAATTGTGTTCATAAAATGTTTCTGTATGTATGAACTGCATTTCACGAAGCATGAAATGAAATGAAAGCATGCTCCTCAATGCTTAAAAATTCTGAAAGAACAATGTATGTATATATTTTCTTTTATAGTTATACATATCTTTCTTTTTCTATTAAATATAAGTCAGTGCATTGTGTCAGTGAGGAGAAAGTCACCCTACTAATAGTTTAGTGCTTGGCTCAATTGTGTAAATACTTGTTGTGTTTACCCTGGTAATCAAAATGTATCAGGAAGATAGAAACCCAGTAATACACAAATACAAATGCCTAAAATGTTAAGATTATTTTATTATCACTTATTGTAGTTATTATCACCATTATAAATAATCATACGTAATTACATTTACTCCAGATAGATGGGAGCCTATTTCATTGATTAAGTTTGTGGTTTGTTGGTACCTCCATTATAACTTATTAGCAACAATGGACTCCATAGGTTAAAACAACAACAAAAACAACCTAGCAAGTTCATGGATATCACTTTTTTTGCTGAATTTCCAGTCTTAGGTAGCCATTTTCAGCTGTTTAGGGCTATTTCAGTAACTCACAGGAACAATGCAGAGTAACTGCTGGGGACATACTTTGACTAATATTACACAATTGAGGGACGAGTTTAGACCCTCTGATTTGCCCTTTGAGGATGCCTGAAGAGTAATATCTGATACATACCAGGCAATGACATAACTACATTGCAAACAAGTGATTGTCTCACAGGTTTTAAATTCTAATGAACAATTATATGCTTATATGGTTGGGTTTTTCCTTTTGTGGGCTGTTATTCTAATTTCCTCTTCATTGGAGAGCTGTCAGTTTTTCTGACATTTTTGGAGAGTAGAAAACTCTATGGGGAACAATCCTTGCTTTCCAGAGTAAAAGGAGTAAGCAAAAACAAAGAACTAGAGACAAGCAGAATAAATAAGTTTTAGTAGAGGTGCTTCCAGTAAATTATATAAATTCTGACTTAGCAATTTCATTAAAAATATTAAAACGCATAAAAATTTAAAGTAAACATTAAGTGCTTTCAATGAGTATTAACTTAAAATAGATAATACAAAGATAGTTTATTTAAAACAATTTCTAATATTTCTAAACATTACTAAAATATTTTACTATAGAACATTGGTAGCAAGTAATACTCTATTTTAGTTGCATCCATTAATAAGACTATATCTTCAAGTGCCACTGACATAGGATAACACATGGATATTATGTAAACGCTTGTAATAATAACGGTATCAATAATCTAGAGTAAAAGAAAACAAAAGCATGATGATTAATACACATAATCAAGATAAGAAATCACAACTATCTTTCATTCAAATCAAAGAAATTACAACATTCTGAGCATGACCATATGCTATGGAATTTAGGAATTTTTGCTTGGTTGATGCCCTTCCTACTCAAAACTGAACTATTAAAGTGCTAATCTCTATCCACTAAAGTCATTTTATGAATATCAAATGATAGCAACTCAGGAAATTGCTAAGAAATCTCCATGTCATTCACACTTAAAATTAAATGTGACAGAAAATTAATGATTAACTGGCATTTCTTGTTTGTTCTTTATTTCATTAGAAGAATGGCAAGCCCATATCACTGCCTACACCTTCTGGGTGTATTTATAGTTTAAGGCTTTTCTCTCCTCTAGGGAAAAAAGTCATTAATTTAAAAATCACCAATAATTAGAACACTGAGTATTACAATCCATCAAGTTCCACCAGAAAAGAGCAGGAACAAAAAAAAATTGGCAAATAAGGGCTAGATACAGAGGGATGGGGTAGATGAGGTAAGGGACTGGAGAGTGGACTTAGAGAGTTGAAGAGGGAAGAAAATTGGTAGAATATGAGTATCAAACATGGCAGCTCTTTCTGGGAAACTTACCAAGTTGGGAGTTTGCTGTTTTACGAATGATTATGTTCCCTCAAAATTTATGTTGAAATTCTAACTCCCAAGGTAATAATATTATGAGGTGGGTCCTTTGGAAAGAATGGGATTAATGACTTTACAAAAGAGACTCCAGAGAGCTTGCCAACTGCTTGCATTATCTGAGAACAGAGTGAGAAGTTGGCAATGGGCAACCTGGAAGAGAGAAGTCCTGAGAACCTGACCATGCTGGCTCCATGATCTTGAACTTGCCAGCATCCAGAACTGTGAAAAATAAATATCTGTTGCTTATAAGTTATCCAGTCTGTGGTATTTTGTTATAGCAGTCCCAGTGGTCTAAGATGGAGTCCTTTCCCGAAGAGGAAAGAGTTAGAGGATCCTAAGTCCCACTGCTTTTGCAGAAAAGTGTACTTGGAGTCTTAATCCACCTGTGACATAGTTTCCACTTGCAGGATAATCTCTCAGTACTTATACCCAAATCCAATGCAGGTTAATCCTCTTATCCCATTAACATCTGCCAGGGTCTTACACACCTTTTCCAATAGCCAGACAGTTTTTGGCATAAGATATCACGTGGTGTTTACACACTGTTCAGGTTGAGTGCCATCCCTAAGCTATTTCCTAAACCAACTAGTGGCTTCTGGACATCTGGTAATGGAGTTGAAGGGAAGTGAACTGGAGCTATGGATGGAACAACTTTGAGAAACTCATGCTGGGAAAGAAGGAAATTACATTACCAATATGCAAACAGGGCTGGTTCCGAGGATGAACGCAGCCCTCCATTGGCAGTGAAGACACGTCTGTATGGAGAGTCCACCTCGCCACACTTTGCATGACTAACCATTCATATCCTACTTCGATTCTTAGGTCCTATGCATCAATCTTAGCTTTAATCTCTCTAACAATTTTTATTTTCATTTATTAAAATGTTTATTTGTGTATTTTCTGAGACAGTGGGATCAGGGGAGGGGCAGAGAGAGGGAGAGAGAGAAGCCCAAGCAGCCTCCATGCTGTGAGCACAGAGGCCCACATGGAGTTCAATCCCAGGAAACATGGGATCATGACCTGAGCCAAAACCAAGAGTCAGACAATCGACTGAGCCACCCAGGCTTCCCTCTAACAATTTTTAGACAGATTATAGAAGATAGGTAAATTGACACAGACACATTTGTCATCCCTAGGAAGATAATTAAGTTATTGCTAAGCTGCTAAATCAGAGCCCTATTTTATGCTTTTTAGTGAAGTAATATTAGCAAAGTATTCAGCTATTTTTCTATTCACCTCACAATCAGAATATTAGCTGATTAACAAAAGATTGGGTATAGTTCTGAATTTTAAATGCTTGCTAATCTTTTTTTCCCTGTGATTTAGCCAAAAACTCATAACTTTGAGGATTTAAAAGATTAATTATAAGCTTCAACTGATAATAAATAATTATCTGTCTTTTGTTTCAAATTATGTACATTCTTTTTAATTAACTAAATATATGTGATATATGGTGTGTGTTGATTTTCAAAAAAATATTCAAAATCTAAAATTTTTCAAATATTTTTAAACTTGACATATAATAACACACACAAAAGGAATCTTTTTTCCCAACATGGTAAGACCCATCTTTCTATTTCTATAAGTACAGAAGAAAATTCAGCTTGATTAATTAAATACATTTTTTTAAGCTTCATATAATCTCAACTCAGTGTGATTCATCATCTAAATTTTAATTCCTGCCAGTCAGGCCAGATGCATGGTTGATAATTCAGCATAAATTAACATTCATGTGTATTTAACGAATTCCAAATGATTCTAATGCATCTTTCCTCACTATAACATTTGCTGCTTACATCAACAGTACATATTCTCTTATTATATAGTAAGGACATTTACATTGCATTTTCTTCCTCTTCTAGCTACTAGTTAAACTACTACTTAATAATGCAGAGCCATTAAAAACTACATCTGTATAAGCAGATATGAAACTATGTACGTAATATGTTCTTTAGTAATAACAGCAAGTTCAAAACAGGCTCTCTGTATCCATCTGTCTGTAATTCTATTTTAGTCAAAACAGAAAAATAAAAATATGTGCTTATCTTGCAGGGAAAGATATATAGAGAGAAGCAAGCAAAGAGAGAAAGAGATAGGATTTCTGCTCCATCAGCTTCTACAGCACGTCCAAGATGGACTCTGTTTCAGACTAGAAGCTGGCTGGTGGGACCTGGGTTGTTGATTGGATTCAGGTTGGTGACATATGTGTTCACAGATACTGTATTAGTTTCACTTACAGCTTTAGAATTCATAAGCCCAAACCTCCAGGTGTTGATAAGGCTATGATCCTGCAATCTCTTAGCGAGAACGTTTTCTAGCTTGTTCTGATTTTTAAAGTTCACCCATATTCCGTGGCTAGTGATTGATGCCCTTCATCTCTCCAACCTTTGCCACATCATCACATCTTCATTCTCACTCTCTCTCTGACTATTCTGCTTCCTCTTAAGAAGACCATTGTGATTAGATTGACTTGACCCAGAAAATTCCAGATTATATTCTCATCTCAAGATGCTTAGCTTAATCACATCTGCAAAATCCCTTTTGTCATAGAACAAATCTACATGTTCTGGGGTTTAGGGTGTAGATCTCTTTGAGGGACCATTCCTATGTCTACTTACCACAAATTCCAAACTACCTGGGGATTTTATTCTCTGCAAGACTCACTGGAAGGTAAGAGGCAAGCCAAACCAGGTGGGCTCATTTAAAGCCTAGGTTCACATCTTATACAATGACACTCCACGGACCAAAGGAAGCCACATGATCAAACTCAACATCAACGAGCGGGCAAGTATCTTTGGCCCAGAGTTAGAGAATGCCATATGAACACCATAGGTTGTTTCATTTTATTTTGTAGTGTAGAACAAAATCTTCGCATTATATAAATAGCCAAAAAGAAAATAACATCATGCCCCAAAGCATTTTACTTCTGCTCAAATTCTTGTTTTGGGTATATTCACTTCCTTATGGGTAATGTTTGTGAGGAAATAGATTCTCTTCTTGTTTTCTGACTTTCTGGAGAGGTGTCCTCATTTAGAGAGGTGGAAGGTGAACAAAAGCGATTCTATAAAACAGATGATATACTTTGGAAAACTTTCCCTTCTGAATCTATTCAGTACCAGTTCAGCATAAGTTTGAAGAGACAAGTCTACGAGAAGATACCCAAGGGTCTTCTAGGCCTTACCCAGGAAATGGCCTCCATGTTTTGTTTCTCTTCCTGAGAAATGCTCTCTAAACAAGTCAAGAACATGAACTTTATTAATTCGATGTATGGACTCCTGATCAAACATCTCATGCTGCACACTGAAAATTATTTTAAAAATCCTCTGCTCATGCAGTCCATCTCTCTGAGAAATAAATAAAAATCATTTAAACAATTTAAAAAATTAAACAATAAAGAAGTCTGTCTAATTAGGAAACCTTTCCCAATATTGATTTCGTATCGTTTATGGAAATAGCAATTATAGCTCAAAGTGACGTATTATTCTAAAGAGGTTAAGATTTTTTTTAATGATTGTTTTTGATAGAGAGAGACAGAGCATGAGTGCGGGAGGGGCAGAGAGAGGGGGAGACACAGAATCTGAAGCAGGCTCCAGGCTCTGAGCTGTCACACAGAGCCCAACTTGGGGCTTGAACTCATGAACCCTGAGATCATGACCTGAGCTAAAGTAGGAATCTTAACCTACTGAGCGACCTAGGCACCTGTAAAGACATTAAAAAGTGATTATATTTTAAGATGAACTCTAGCAATTTTGTAAGAAGTCAGGCAGCCAATACTTTCACATAACTTGACAAGTTAATACTTATCCACTACACTTTGGCATTTTCTGTTACATGTTTTGAATAAAGCGATTGAAGATTTTTGTACATTCTAAAGAAATAGATCATTAAGACTTCCATAGAGTAAACTAGTCAAACTCATTTCAGAAAGGTCATCTTGATGTAGTAACAGCTGTACTTTGAAAAATATTTTTGTTCAGGCTTATCTTTGGGCCCTTAGAGTGGAGATTTTCACAGGATAATTTTGCTTATGGGGTGATCCATCCAGAGCTTAACTAGAGCCAAAATTGCTGCTGGTTTCAGCTGTTATGTTACTGCTGGGGCCTTTCATGGGAATAACACTTTCTGATTTTCAATTGCATTTTTAAAATTTCATGTCCTAAATTGCATCTGGCATTTTAATTTTGAACAGGTAGACAGCATTACTAAAATGAAGAGCAAATCCTCTGATCATCACATATAAAAATAGAAGTCAATCAGTTTGAATCAGTTCTATTAAATTAAGAAAAAATTAAAATAATATCTGAAACCTACTTTAGAAGAAAAATATACCGCATATATAAATATAAAGCATATTTTACTAAGTATAATGAACAAGTCTCAATGAACAGAAAATTATTGTAATCACACAGGATATAGTCTCTGACTAGAAGTCTTATATATTTATGTCTTTATTATCTATCTATACGTAACATTTTCATAATTACACCAAGGGAGTACTGACTAGATTCATCTATGTTCACAAATGATGTCCCTGTTAATATCTTGTTGGCAGAGGGGCGCCTGGGTGGCTTAGTTGGTTAAGCGTCTGACTTTCGCTTAGGTCATGATCTTGAGGTTCGTGGGTTCGAGCCCCGTGTCGGTCTCTGTGCTGACTGCCTGTTTCAGTCTGTGACTCTCTCTCTCTCTGACCCTCCCCTGCTCACGCTGTCTCTCTCTCTCTATCCTAGAAATAAATAAAAATAAATTAAAAAAAAATATCTTGTTGGCAGAAACACAGAATGAGTGAGTTACTCTTTCATTTATCATTTGGACTATCTTCTAAAATATAAATTTAAATTAGTGACTACAAAACTTAAATTTAGTTTAGAATGAAAGGAATAAAGTGAATCTTTATATGCTCTCCTATGTCCTAATAATAACATATCTGAATGTTTGCCTAGAACTCTAAGACCAAGAAATATTAATTGTTAAGTATTACTAAAGAAAATTAAGAAACGAAATGTTCTCAGGCACCTGGGTGGCTGAGTCGCTTAAGCCTCCAACTCTTGGTTTCAGCTCAGATCATGATCTCACAGTTTCTGAGATGGAGCCTTGCATCAAGCTCTGCACTGACAGCACAGAGCATCTTGGGATTCTCTCAGACTCTTTCCCTCCCTTGCTTGCACTCTCTCTCTGTCTCAGCAAATAAATAAACATTTAAAATATTATTTATAAATATATATATTTTTCCACCTATGTTAAGAGAACAGGAACATGACAGAAATTTTATAAAGTAGCTAAAATTATATTTACTTTTTTCCAAATAATCATATTAATATATCTTATCTTTTTAACAAAAGTATATCACTTATAAATATAGTCATTTTTATTCATCTTACATAAAAAATTCAAATTTATTTACAACAGAGCTTTTACTTCTCTAATAGTAGAAAGATTAGTGTGTGTGTAGGGGGTAAAACTCTAGAAGTTAGAAGAGGAGAAGTTTTATATTAATTATCAAAGTCATTAATTTGTAAATACATCCAATCAAAATTTTCAATATCATTTGTATTGGGGAAGTATAAATTATGATGAAAACAAAAATTGGCTTTAGATCTTGAGTTATCTTTCAAATATCAGTAAATGTGTAAAGTGAGGTTGTGTCCAATGTGAAATGATTAAAAGTAAGATTTTTGAAATATTATTTGCACTTCAGTGTGTGTGCATGCATGTGTGTGTGTGAGCGTGTGTATGTGTTAACAGTGTAAAATGAGAATTACAGGTTTAAAAAGCTGTGTTTCTCCTGAGTCCACTTGAAAAGAGATTGGTACATTAAATATTCCATATTAAGTGAAAACACAGAAGGGTTTAGATTATATTGTCATTCCATAATTAGATAATTAAAATCCTGTCTACTAAAGGTTGAAAGCAAATGATAGTGAACTTAAAAAAGTTAACTGTTTGAATTCTCCCACTTACATAAAGATAACATCAGGCTTTTCAGACTGTAAAATCCTGAGTCATTTTCATTTGGTATTTGTCTTTTATCTAGAAGTTCTGCATCTAAAAAGTTAAAAATGTTAACATGAAGGTTTTTTTAAAGCTATAAATGCTTGTATTAAGAAAAAAAGTTCAGGGCAGCAGGGTGGCTCAAGAGGTTGAGCATCTGACTTTTGATTTCAGTTCAGGTCATGATCCATGGTCATGAGATCGAGCCCCACACTAGCTTCCATGCTGGGCACTAAACCTGATACTCCCTCTCCCTTTCTCTCTGCTTCTTCCCTGATCTCTGTCTCTCTTAAAAATTTTTTTAATTAAAAGGAAAAATGTTCAAATAAATAATTTAACCTTACACCACAGGGAACTAAGGGAGGAAATAACAAAGAAAAATCAGAAATAAATAAAATAAAGACCAGAATAAACAAAAACATAATGTTGGAAGCTAATGACCCATTTTTCCTAAAAGAGAAACAAAATTGGCAATGTTTTAACTACATTTACTAAGAAAAAAGAAAACACTCCAAAATCAAAATAAGAAATGAAACAGGAAACAAAGCAACAGACAACCACAGAAATACATTGTATGTTGAAAGATTAGTATGAACAATTATATACTAATCAATCAAATAACTTTGAAGAAAAACCAGATAATTCTTAAAAATGCACAAGTTGCCAAGATTGAATCTTGAATCTTGAATCTAAGAAGTAAGAAATCTTCTTAGATCAATAACAAAAATGAAAGTTAACTTTAACTTAGGAATCAAAATCTCCCGACACAGAAAAGCCCAATACCACATGTTCTCATTGGTGAATTCTACCAAATGATTAAAAAAAAATTAACGATAATCTTCATCAAAATCTTGCAAATAAAGGAACAGAGGGAACACATTGAAAATCATTCCATGAGTCCTGTACTAATGTAATACTGAAGCAGGATAAAAACAATATAATAACAAAAAAGCCTAGTTTGTCCAATATACATATTGCTACTCTAACTTTCTTTTGACATCTATTTGGAAGTGTTTCTCCACCCCTTGCTTTCTTTTTTTTGTAATTTTTTAATGTTTTTATTTATTTCTGAAAGAGAGAGAGAGAGAGACAGCGTGAGCAGAGGAGGGTCAGAGAGAGAGGGAGACACAGAATCCAAAGACAATCTCTAAGCTCTGAGCTAGCTGTCAGCACAGAGCCCGACGTGGGGCTCGAACCCACAAACCGTGAGACCATGACCTGAGCCGAAGTCGGAAGCTTAATCCACTGAGCCACCCAGGCACCCTGTCCACCCCCTCGCTTTCAACCTGTATGTGTCTTTATGTCTAAAATGAGCCTATTGTAGGCAGCATATAGATAGGTTTTGGGTTTTTTGTTTTTTATCCATTCTGATTGCCTATGTCTTTGGATTTGAGCATTTAGTCCATTTATATTTAAATTAGTTACTGATAGATATGTATTTATTGCCAATTTATTACTTGTTTTGTCATTGTTTCTAGAGATTTCCTCTGATCCTTTCTTTTTTTTTTTAATGTTTTATTTATTTCTAGGAGAGAGAGAGAGACAGCATGAGCAGGGGAGGGTCAGAGAGAGAGGGAGTCACAGACTGAAACAGGCTCCAGGCTCCGAGCTGGCAGTCAGCACAGAGCCCACGCAGGGCTCGAACCCACGAACCGCGAGATCATGACCCGAGCGAAAGTCGGATGCTTAACCAACTAAGCCACCCAGGCGCCCCTCCTCTGATCCTTTCTTGTCTTTGTTGCTTTTGGTCTCTTCTTTGCACTCAAAGAGTCCCCTTTAATATTTCTTGCAGGGTTAGTTTAGTGATCACCAACTCTTTTATTTTATTTTACTTTTTTGTCTGGTAAACTATTTATCTTTCCTTCTATTCTGAATTGTATCTTGCTGGAAGGAATATTCTTTTTACAGATTTTTCCCATTCAGCACTTCAAAGATATGCCACTCCCTTTTGGCCTGACAAGTTTCTGTTGAGAAATCTCCATCTACCCTTATTAGTTTTCTCAGGAAGTTATGGACTTCCTTTTTCTTGCTGATTGTAACTTTTTTTTCTTTATGACTATATTTTGCATCTGCAGACAACTTGCCTGAAGGATAGAGCACCCAAAACACAGCAGGGAAGCACATGTAGAACAAGGCATCACAGACCTTCCCTGAAGCACCACGCCCTAGGAACTACATGACTTCTATTTCATAAGACCACTACTCTCAAGATCAGGAGACATAACTGGCTTTTCTAACCAGAAGAGAAAGCAGAGACTTAGACACAAGGCTAAGATACAGGAATTTATCTCAAATGAAAGAATGAGATAAGGCCATGGCCAGAGATCTCAGGAAAACAGACATAAGTAGCATGCCTGATGGAGAATGTAAAGGAGTGATTATAAGGATACTCATTGGGCTTGAGAAGAGAATGGAAGACATCAGTGGACACTTACCCCAGAGATAAAAGAGTTAAAGACGAATCAATGAGATAAAGAATGAAAGAGGCGAGATTGGAAACAGGCTTGATAGAATGAATAGCAGGCTGGAAAAAGCTCAGGAACAAATCTGTGATCTAGAGGACAAACTAATGGGAAAGAAGGAAGCTGAACAAAAGACAGAAAGAAGAATTATGCAACCTGAGAATAGACTTCCGGAACTCATGTTTCCATCAAACATAATGACATATGTATTATAAGAGTCCTAGAAGAAGAACAAGAGAGAAAGGTACAAGAAGGTTTATTTGAGGAAATTGTAGCTGAAAACTTCCCTAACTTGGGGAAGAAAACAGACATCCCATTCCAGGAGGCACAGAAAATTCCCATCACAATCAACAAAAACAGGTCTACACCAAGACACATTGTAATTAAATTTGCAAAATGTAGTGGTAAACGTGAAGATTAAATATATATATACACATATATATTAATTTGATTAATAATAATATATGTTGCCCAGTTTATTAGACTTGTTTTTGTTGTTGTTTATTTTGCTTCTCTTACATGTACTTGGGGATAAACTGAAATTCATAGCATTAAACTACCTGAAGTTCATTTTTGAAGTGTGATTCTCCAGATCCATTCAGGACATAGCCCAAGTTAAAGTAGAAACGTACTTAAGGATACTGAGTGAAGGTGATGGGACAGGACAAGGGACAGAGAGTTCTAGAGATATGAAGCATGGTTCTGGTTCTATTCTCCTTTCCTGCCATCTCTATGATGTTGAATTCCTATGGGCCAAGTGGCTCCTGAGATCCAGGCATCTAGATGAATCTATGTCCCAGCAAAGGGGAATTGTCCACAGTTTTCATCTCATTGGCTGAGAAAATTCTCAATAACAGGATCAGAATGATATGGAGCCTGGATTAATGATCCTAGTTTTATGGATAATAACAACCTCATTCCCATGGAAGTTTTCAAGTTCTCATGTATACTAGGGATTTCAAACCCAGGAAAGACTAAGTAGAGTCAGACTTAGTCTTTCTGCTTTTGGAGATGGAAGAAAACCATCTGGTCAGAGAGAAGAGGCCTTTCCTCATGTCACATGGTCTGCCACACATCAAATCTCATGGCCATGTAAGTAAATACCACATTTCTAGAATCACTACCGAACACCTTTTTCTTTTAGCACTCTCCTATAACCAGACCTTGGGAAAAAATGAGCTGTATGAGAAATCAAAAATTCATCTGAAAGGACCCAGAATACAGAGATTACCAGGCAGAGTATTTGCAATTCAGACCCACAGAGACAAAGCTGCCAGAGGAAATTTATGAGAATGTTAATTGAAAAATTATAGGGGCATCTGGATGGCTCAGTCAGTTAAGTATCCAACTTTTGATTTTGACTCAGATCACAATCTCACAGTTTGTGGAATGGAGCCCCACATCAGGCTGTGTGTCATCAAAGAGGCTATCTGTGCTATCAGCACAGAGCCTGCTTGGAATTCTCTCTCTCTCCTTCTCTCTCTGCCCTGCCCTCTGTCTCTCTCTCACTATAAATAAATAAACTTTAAAAAAAGGAAAAATTAAGGTACCTGTTGGATCTTGTGAATAATACTGTGATAAACATGGAGATCCAGACATCTCTTCAAGATTCTAATTTTATTTCCTTTGGATATATACCCAAAAGTAGGATTGTTTGATGATATGGTATTTCTATTCTTAAGTTTTTGAGAATCCTCCATACTGTTTCCCACAGTGATTGTTCCAATTTATATTCCTACATAATAAGAGGGAAAAGAAAATGTGATATGTGTATGTACATACACACACACACACACACACACACACACACACACACAAAATGGCATATTATTCAGACATAAGAAAGAAGGGAATCATGACATTTGTAACAACACAGATGAAAATGGAAGATATTTGAAAGACATAATAGTAACTAAAATAAGGAAGACACTGAAAGACAAGTGCTGTATGATCTCACTTATACATAGAATCTAAAAAAAAAAAAGAAAGAAAAAGAAAGGAAGGAAGGAAGGAAGGAAGGAAAGAAGGAAGGAAGGAAGGAAGAAAAAGAAAAGAAAGAAGGAAAAATTCAAGCCCATAGAAGTAGATAATAGAATAGCAGTTGTCATGGGGTAGGAGTGTGGGGGAAATGAGGAGCCAGTCAAATGGCTTTTAATTATAAGATAAATAAATTCTGAGAATCTAATGTACAGCATAGTAACTGTTGGTAAAAATACTGAATTTTATACTTGAAATTCTCTGAGAGAACAGATCCTAAGTGTTCTCAGCACATACATGTGCAAACATGGTCACTATGGGAGGTAACAGGTGTGTTAATTACCTTGATTGTGGAAGGCATTTCACAGTGTGTACAGATATTAAATTATATTGTACACCTTAGAAAATAAAAACATCATGCTGTACAATGTAAATATATACAATTTTAGTTTGTTCATCATGCCTCAGTAAAGCTAGGGAAAAATTGAAATAAATAAATCAAGTGTGAGAGCACTAAGATTGAAGGGAAAAATTATAAAAATAACAAGAAATAATCTCATGCATTACTTATCTATTGCTGCTTAACAAAGGACTCTGAACTTGGTCGCCTGAACTAGCATGGATGAGCCACAGTTTGTGGGGGTCAGGAGTCTGCCCACAGCCTAACTGGGTCCTCTGCTCAGTCTGATGAGGTTGCATTCAGGCATCTTGGGCTGTGTTCCCCCAGAGAGCATAGTGTCCCTTCCCCAGATCGAGCGGTTGTTGGCAAAATCAGTGTCTTGTGGTTGTAAACCTGAGGATCCATCCGACTTGCTGCTGGCTGTCACCGGAATGGGGGGGGTTCCTCACTTTCAGAGGCCACCTGCAGCTTCCTGCCACCTGGCCCTCCCACAAATGATCTCACACCATGGAGCTCCGGAAGAGAGCTTGCTCCTCCAAGCCTCTAAAAAGGAATTTTATGTAATTTCAACAATGATGAGAGTGACAATCCCATATGCTTTGTCATATTCTGTTGGCTAAGAGCAGTATCCGGCTCTGGGATGGTTCAATCCTTTAAGCCTTTGACTCTTGATTTTGGCTCAGGTCATGCTCTTATGGTCTTGGGACTGAGCCCTGCATCGGCTCTACACTGAGCATGGAGCCTGTTTGGGATTCTCTCTCTCTCTCTCTCTCTCTCTCTCTTTCTCTCTCTCTTTTTCTCTCTGCCCCTCCCCCACTTGCACGTGTTATCTCTTTCAATCTCTCTCTCTCTCTCTTTAAGTAAGTAAATAAACATTTACAAAAAGTAAAAGTACTAATTTTTTTTAAAAGGAAATATCAGCTTGTACCTGCTGAAGGGCAGAGAGTTACTGCAGGCGTGACTTATTGAAGCACTCTAGGGTGTATCTGCCACCCATCAATTCCATATCTAAAATGTTGTTTGCCATTCATTCTCTAGCAGTGAATCTAGGCATAAACCAAAAGCTTGAAAGATGGAATTCATACCCCAGAAGGTGAAAAGACTCTGAGATATAAAAGAGCCATGGTATAAAAAACATGAAAATATAAGTGATAGATAAAATATAAAGATAAAAGAAAAATACTTCCCTCTTTTGGAGTAAAAGGAGTAAGGGTTAGAAAATAATTCAGATGCATGTATTGCCTTAGGAGGCCAGGAAAAGAGAAGCCATCTATAAATAGAAAAGAAAATGATTCGCAAATTTACATGGGAAAATTGGAAATGAAGAGCAACGATCCAACCAGAAAAAAAGAGAAAAGAGTGACAAAAATAAATAAATGTACTAAATAAGCCACAGAAACCAAAGCATAGAAGTTAGCACCCTACATGTTAATGTTCTGAACACTTCCATGTGACAGAATGCCATGAAAATATAATATTAATAACCAGAAAATATTTATTTATGCCATTAAAAATAACAACACATTTGCAAGAAACTTAAAATAGGCTGAAAATAAAGAGGCGAGTAAAGAGACAGGCAAATGCAAACAAAAGAGAAGGAAAAAGAGATGCCAGAATGCTGGAGGCCAAATCCGACAGGTCCAGGGGTCCCTGAAGGATGGACAGTGTCAGGGAGAGAGAGAGTGAGAGAGCCCAGGAGATTCTTTCTGATCACCAGGCAGGCATCGCTGCTCTGACTGGGGCTCAACTTTATTTTATCATTAAGTGTTTGGGGGATGGCACAGAAATGGCATTTGCCTTAGACACTGGTTTCTGATAACAAACTTCTTTGATATGTAAGAAATTTCCCAGAACATAGATACGTAGAAGACTCATGCCTAACGTTTACAATAGTGACTGATGTAGGGGATTTAGATGCTTATCCTAAGGGGAAGGGAGGCATCTTTAACATACCAGACAAAGTTTTTAGCATAAAAAGGGTGAAGTTACTTCTCTGTGGGCAGGGGTCAACAGCTCGTTTATTTAAGGTGGAAGTATCAAGAAAAACAGGTCTTTCAGGGAACACCTCTGCTCTCATGATTCACAAAAGAAGAAGTTCCTCAATAGGTTCCTTCACAGGGAACAATCAGCATATACAAGGCCAGAAAATGCTCTTCGCAGAAACAAATGGGTGGGGGTGGATATTTGCCCTTCACTCTAAATTAGGCTCTTAGTCTCAGGGCCAGACTCAATTGTCTTTGATATGCAAGGTCCATAGGAAGAGGCTTTTTACAATCCTCCACAGAGATTTCATCTAAAATCTCTTTTGTGGGGCGCCTGGGTGGCTTAGTCGGTTAAGCGTCGACTTTCGCTTAGGTCATGATCTCGCGGTCCGTGGGTTCGAGCCCCGCGTCGGGCTCTGTGCTGACTGCCAGCTCAGAGCCTGGAGCCTGTTTCAGTCTGTGACTCCCTCTCTCTCTGACCCTTCCCTGCTCACGCTGTCTCTCTCTCTCTCTCTCTCTCTCTCCTAGAAACAAATAAAGATATTTTTTAAAAAAATCTCTTTTGTAAAGGCAGGACTATGCTTTTCCTTATGAGGTATCTGTGTTTTTAATATTGGTCTGATATGTAATAATGTGAGGCCTGGTCAATACCAGCAGCCTCATTTCCAATATGAGCCAGTAGTAGCAGAAAGGGATACCAGTTTTCGTTTCCAATGGCAGTAGCTGTAAACACTGCCATTTCCTTGCTGTGACTGCCACCCAGAGAGGCCGGTGCGGCTCCTGGCACCAGAAATAACGTGGGGAGGCCAGAGAATCCTCTGATACAGACGTGATCAAATTGAGAAGATAGACGTCATCTCTACTTCTTGGCACAGGGAATGTCACAAAGTGTCAGACTTTTGCCATATTTATTCATTAGTGTCTGGATATTATGGGCAGTATTTGGCTGCGTGGGGGTTGTGACAATTGAAAAATATGACTGGGGAAGGACTTATTTATTCTGCCTTTTCATTGTCTTCTCATTATTAATTTGCAAATGCTGTCACTTGCTCTAAGGCTCTTGGGTTCTAGAAGCCAACCCTTGAACAAAAAGCATTCAGTTCTCCATGCACTAATAAAAGGAATGTTTTGCTTAAATGGAAGAAAATGGTGCACCCCACTGTTAGACACATTTGCAGGTCTTAGTAAAAAATATTTATACACTGAGAATTAATAAGTTAAAACTTGACCTACAGAGCAAATATTGCTTATTTGTTAATAGATTCACATTATTTATGACTATAACCAAGAGCTTAATCAAACTTGAATGAATTACAATGATTCTAATTCCCCTCCCTGCCTCACTGGAAGTTTCTGGAGGACCACCCACTCTACCCTGGGATTGAAAATTTCTGTTTCAACTTTAACTTTAGTACACAACATATAGATAGTGAAGGAGGTAGGTAGGTGATAGAGATAGATGATTGATAGATAGATAGATAGATAGATGATAGATAGACAGATAGATGATTGATAGATAGACAGACAAATAGGTAAAGCAAAACATTTAAAAGACTAAAAATTATATGCCACTTTCCACTGTTAGTAAACATGTGATAATGCATTATTCTTTTTTTTTTTTCATTACTCTTCTTATCTTATAGGGTCCCAAATGTGAATGATAACATAATTGTGGAGACTATGTTCACTGAAATCATTATGTAAAACATCAGTTAGTAAACTTATACACTGTAGAAATAAAAAATCTCAGAAAGTCAATTAAGTAACAATCAACCAGAATTAGTAAAAATACTACAGATATACTGCTTAGATTCACATTGTTAGAATAATGCATTTGGGTAAATTACTTAATACCTTCTGTCTCACTTGCCTCATTTTTATAGCTGTATAGTAGTATCTAATCATAGGATTATATATATGTGTGTGTGGATTAAATGTGAGTTACTTTTCATTTGAAAATGATCAATGCCAAATATTTATTCACTAAAATTACATTCACAAAACCTGTTTTCATAGTTACTATGACACGGGAAATTTTAACTACCTGTAATATTTTTAAAACTACCATGTAGTTTAGCATAATTAATCTTAGTATAGCAGAGCTGAAATCATTTTCCCACAGGAAACCCAAATGTACCTAATTCCAGGATATAAGACACAGCAAAAATGAGAATTTCTTACATATTTTGAAATTCTAGCATAATACACAGGACAAGTTTCTTTCTTCTAATACATTTCCACTCTCCTTTTTTTTTTCTAATTTCTTTAGTTATCAATTTACTAGGCTATTATGATGGAAACACTAATTGGTATATCTTTTGAGATTATGACATTTGGAAGCTGAAATAAATATGCCATTATCATTTCAGTCAACAACACAGAGAGAATTTTGACTAAGCAAGTGCAACGCAGTTGCTCAAATAAAAGAGGTACTGGGAAATGGAAATGTCAAAAGAATTTTCAAAATTGTGGGAACCAAATTTAAAGAATAATATGTAAGTTTAGCTGACCTATGTCAAGTCCTGGCAAATCAAAACTTGTTCAATTGGTTTTCATGAACCAATTAGTGAATTAATGGAGTTCACTAAATTGATATGACCAAATAAGTCCAGTACCCAGGATTTTGCACACACATGCACACATACACACACATATACATCCATACACTCAAACCATGTACAGTCACAGCATTAGAATAACTAAACTCTGGAAGTGTGAAATGAGACACATTATAAATATATAGCTATCTATGCTCCTAAAGTAACTCATTGTTTAAGAGAAAGCTGTTCCCCCAATAGTGGGTGTATTTTATTCACTTTCTGCTAGGCATAGAGTGACAAAACCGTGGTATTGGTTGGAGAGTCATTGAAAGTTTCCCAGTGCGAAAGACCTTAGTTTTAAAATTAATTTCAAGTACCTGGTGTAGCAAGGAAAACATGTACCTTGTTGTATAGGATTGGTGGCAGATTGCTAAGCACAGTTACCAAAAACTTAATCAGGTAAGTACTAGTCACTACAAGAGGTCAGATAAAAACAGTAGGTAGGCATTGCAGGTATTTGTTAAAAGTGACCATTAATGATGCTGATTAATTTTAGGAATTTTAGGAATGACCATAATTATAGTGTGCCTTGTGGCAAAGGAGAAGTTTTATGAGTTAATGATTGTAATATACTTAAGAATGGTATTAGAAAGCATTTGCATCAATTTGAAGACACATTTAATAAAAAATAATCATGTAGCAATGTTATACCTGATTGTAAAGCATAATATTACATTTTCAAGTTTACAGAGTTAAATTTTATCACTGATCTATTTAAAAGCCTTATAAAGTGTGTTATCTAAAAATAATGGGGGAGGACATGTGTATTTTACTTTTAATTAGTTTTTAGCTTAGTAGTATTTTCTTCATTTACATTTTATAATATATGATTTCAAAGTTTATTTTTGCCCCTTATTAGTATGTCCTTATACGCTTCCCTTCTTTCCAGACTTATGATGAAAATTAAACAGATTTTTCCTGGCTTCTTTTCATACATTGTATTTTACTTCTCATCTCTACTTGTGATCTAAACATCTCTATGAAAGAAGAACTGTGAAGGAAGGTGGTTTATTAAAAACTGACTTTTGTGTATATTTTTAAACTTAATGAGAGGCTAAATAAAAATCCCTACCCAAATCGAAGGAACTATAAAATGTTTTGTAATTAGGACTCTTTAATCTTTTGGAATAGAGTCTGGTGAGATGAACAAAACAAAATTAAACAAACAATCAAAAAATGCTGCCCAAGCCACCTTGGTCACTCGTAATGACGATTTCATTCCTACTGGAGGTACATAAGCAATGGTGGTTAGGAAAGGGGCCGAACCTGACAGTTCTACCATTTCACAATGTTTTTCACAACTGTGGCTCATGAAAATCGAGCATAGAAAACAAAGCACTGGCTGCTGAATATTTTTGCCTCGATGAAACATACCATTACACCACAGCTCACTGGCCAATTATTGGTTATAGAACACAGCTTCTCTCTTAAAGTTAAGGGCTGAAAAATGTGGGGAAACATAGTGTTTCATTAGGATATAATACCAGTGTCTGTTAGAGTCTTCCTTCCTGGTGTTTAAATATCCTTTTGCATCCTTTTTCCCTATACATAGAACTAACTAAATCCCTGCCAAGAAAAACAGCCCTAAAGTACTCTCTCATTTGCTATCAACTGAATATTTGTGTCTTGCCCCCAAAGTTCATAGGTTGAAACCTCCTACTGCCAGTGATGGCATTTGGAGATAAAGCCTTTGGGAGGTACTTAGGCCATTACAGCAGGGCCTGTGTGAATGGGATTAGTGCCCTGATAAAAGAAGTCTGAAGAGAATTATCTTCCCCTTTCTACCAAGTGAAGACACAGTGAACAGAAGACCATTTGTGAACAAGGAAGCAAGACCTCAGAAGGCACCAGATTTGGTGGTGCCTTGATTTGGACTTGCCAGCCTCCAGACTGTGAGAAATAAATGTTTGTTGTTTAAGCCACACAGTCTGTGGTATTGTGTTATAGTAATCCAGACAGACTAAACTACCATCACTGCACCCAGCTTAATGTCTAGGATTTCTGGGTGATGCACAGATATTTCTGCACAGTATCCTAAACTTCTTTTTCTGAATTTGGAATTTATGAGCTACTAAATCAAGTTATCTTACATTAAAACAAGTTATTTACACACACACACAAACACACATTTTAAAATAGGAAGACGGGAAGAGATAGGGCTATGGTAGTTCTGAAATCATTTTATCAGATCTGGAGATGATTCACAGGCCTGAAGTTGTGAGAATCTCATCAGTAGGCAGAAATTCTCTTCTCTGGAATAAACTATCTTGTCCTTGATTCCCCACTATTCTCCACAATCATCTGAATTGCTATGTGGGCCAAGACATTCTTCCTATGTATTTACCCTCTGTAGTAACACAGAGACAGCGTTAATGAGTACGTCCTATGTAGAATTCATATAGTTATCCCAGCCTGTTTCCTTTTCTAGGGAGATTATATACCCAGGTATGGTCACATATTGTTTAACCTGGTCTGTGATTTCTTAAACAGTATAACTGCGTCAGAAGTGTAGACATACTTTGTTATATGTTAGCAACTAAGGACACAGTTATTTGAAAAAATCAGTAACTAAAATTATAACTTTTGAGTCTCTGGTTTATCAGAACAAGTTGGGAAATTGTTATATATTAGTATGTATGCCAGCACACAGAAAAGGAAAAGCATATACTCTGTAACATTTTACTCACTCTAATCTATGGCTTTCATTGAACTGATGACATATTTATCATTAGCATAAATGCTATGTCTGATATTATTGTTACAATTTAGTGTTGAAAAATGCCTTGAACCTTGGCTTTGTTGGTAAAAGCTGGAAGGAAATCAAATTTATATATAATAAAATGAAATGCTCTTAGCCATCTGCAAACTAAAACATAAGAGTTATCCAGCATTCATAAGTATGACCTCTAAAAGATATTTTTGAAACAATGAAGACTAAAGAAACATTGAGTAAATAATTAAAAATGCATGAAATTAGTGCCACTTATACACCAGAGTAGATCATCAGGTTAGTTTTGTAAAGCCATTTGATTACTTAGTATTTTATGTGGGTTTCTATCTCTTTGTTCTTCTTCCATAATGGATTGTTTTGAGGGGAAAAAATAATGTGCTCCTAAAACTTGACTTCTGACCTCAGGTACCATGTTTTCAGATGGATATTGTTAAGTGTGTATTTTCTTTTAAAAAATCAAATAGTCTATTTGTGCTTCGATGTTACCAAGGTTATACACATGTTTCCATGGAAATTAATTGTGGGGGATAAGCTTAGGATTTCCCCAGAGTACACCGGGGTTAACAAGGCATAAAGAAGTGTAAAGCCATGGGATGTTCTCAACTGAGATTGAGTAAACAAGATTAGCACCCTGGAATGAGGAGGTGCAAAGGCACCACGGAATGGAGAGGGGGTGCAGAGCCCCCAGAATAGGGAGAGAGGGGCTAAGGCCCCAGAGTAGAGAGGGGAGCTAAGGCATTCAATACAAAAGTATATGAGGTGAGCAAGGTTAGGCATTCAGGGCAAAAAGCCCTTAGTAAGCTGCCTTCATAGGAGGGAAGGACCAAGTTACGTAAACAGGTAAGCTGGGCTTTAGACCTCTGCACTGCAGGTGAAGCAGTCCAGAGCAGAGATGATTAACAAAAGAAAAGGTGCCTTGGTAACTCTGAGGTCACTGGTCCTACCTGTCTCCTCTCCTAGACTAGCTAAGATAAACAGAGGTGGTGCCTAAGTCCACTGTCAACAGCCTTCCGCCAGACTGCACGCCTGGATTTTGGTTTGTATTAACCCAGTTCTCTAACCCTAAATATCGTTAAGATCCCTTTTCCCTCATGTCCACAAGTTAATGTTCACAGATTCGTTGTTTCTTTGTGCACGTCCATGGCCATGTTTGTAAGCCTTCTGATCCTAATGAAATCGGGGCCAGGACCCTTATTCGGGGCTCTTGTCTTTTTCGGGACATTAGCCGTCTCTCTCTCCTATTTTAATCCTGCATCTGCTTTCTCGCTGGCCGATAGAATTTTAGACTTAGAGTCTACAGCAATTAACCTTGTAGCTATAAAATAAAGGACTTTTAAAAATGAGGATTAGTATGATATTTTTATGACTCAGCCGAAATAATGAATAGAGAAGACTACAGGCATCTAGCTTGCGCAGTTGCAAAATTTGGTGTAACTGTTATGTGGCTTAAATGTTTGCACTTCAGTTTTCTTTTAAACCAGCAAAGAAGCCGTGCGTTGGATTTAGGACTTTTTTTTGGTAAGTTTTTAAATTTATTTTGAGAGAGAGAAAGCATGTGCACGCAAGGGGCAGAAAGAGGGGAAAAGAGAATTCCAAGCAGATTCCACATTGTCAGCACAGAGCCTAGTGTGGGGCTCAATCTCCAAAACCGTGAGACCATGACCTGACACTTAACCAAGTGAGCAACCCAGGTGCCCCAGCAATTCTTTGGATCTATATGCTAAGTGTCCAAGTAAGTCTATGGATACAGATAATATAGAAAGCACGCTAAAAAGTTGTAACTACAAAATAAAAATTTAAAGATAATATTTCAAGAACAGTCATATATATTAACTGGATGAAAAAAACTGTGAAATAAGACAATAATAAGGAATTATAAAATATTATAATTTTTTAATTGCCAAAAAGAAAACCTTGCAAAGAAAGGGAAGATCTTACAGGCTCAGATAAAACTGAAAATTAAAGAAAATTTTTTACACATGATGATCAAACTAGGAAGAATATAAGAGAACAATACTCAAATGGATTATGCCATTTTTGGTGAGAAAAAATATTTCTTAAACTAGAAAACATAAAGTAATTTTATAATACATGAATACATAAATAAAATAAATTAATTTTGAAGGGTTGGAAACATATTAGAGATCAAGAGATGCTGGAAATATACAAATCAAAAGAAAGCAGAGGACACAATTCTTATATATGAAAAGGTAGAATCCTGACCAAAAGAACTAAGAGAGAATGACAGATACTTTATAATGATTAGGGATACAGTTTCCAATGACTAGGTAGCAGATATGAAAATACTGCACACAATTACATAGCAAAAACTGACATGAGATGAAATAGGAGATTCAAGGAGAAACAAAGATAATAAAACACTTCCGTATACTTTTTAGTTAATCAGTATTTTATACGGATTTCTTTGTCGGTCTTCTAGAGTGAATTGACTTTTGGTGGGGTGAGGGAAAAGTCATGTATTCATACTAAAATTTGATGGGTGAACTAGTAAAGTATGTTTTAGGATGGAAATTCATAAGCATATTTAGTAACAATAGTAATTGTGCCTTATTTTTAATTTCATTTTAATTATACATTTTAATTCATTTATTTAATATTAGAGCAAACGAGTGCATCTGCACCTGCAAGCAAGTGGAGGAGGGGCAGGGAGAGAGAGATAGAGAGAGAGAGAGAGAGAGAAAGAGAGAGAGATCTTAAGCAGACTCCACACCCAGCATGGAGCCTGATTCATGACTCCATCTCATGACCCTGGGATTATGACCCGACCCCAAAACAAAAGTCCGATGCTTAACCTACTGAGCCATCCAAGTGCCCCTGTGCCATATTTTTCAGATACAGTGGAATATTCACAGCATTTTTTAATACTTTGATTAAAATAAACAATTCAAGAAATTCAAAGAAATAATATAATGAAATTACATACCAGGTTCTGGAGACCTAATGTGTACATGGTGACTATTGTAACTGTATTTTCTCTTAAAAGTGGCTGAGAGTAGGTCTACAGTATTCTCATCACACACATACATGAGAATGGTAACAATATGAGGTGATGAGTATGTTAACTAGCTTGATTCTGGTACATAATTCACAAGGTATACATGTCTCAGAACATCCCACTGTATGCAGTAAATATATACAGTTTTTATTTGTCATAAGACCTTAACAAATCTGGGGATGAAAAGGAAATAGCAGGAGGAATTAACGACAAACCAAAAAAATTATGCAAAAAATTTAAAACAAATAGACAACAATGAAAATGTTTTTTACGGAACCCTTGTTTCAAAGACAAAATTAGGTAAAAATTTTAAATTTCTTTTTTTTTTTAATGTTTTATTTATTTCTAGGAGAGAGAGAGAGAGAGACAGCGTGAGCAGGGGAGGGTCAGAGAGAGAGGGAGTCACAGACTGAAACAGGCTCCAGGCTCTGAGCTGGCAGTCAGCACAGAGCCCAACGCGGGGCTCGAACCCACGAACCGCGAGATCATGACCCAAGCAAAAGTCGGACGCTCAACCGACTAAGCCACCTAGGCGCCCCAAAAATTTTAAATTTGTTAAATATAATGGTAATAGACAAATAATATGCCACATGCTAAGGAATCCAGAAAAATCAGGTACCAGAGGAATATTTGTAGCATGACATTAATATCAATATAATTATCAAATGACTATTAAGTCTGGTGAAACAAAATGCAGCAAATCAAAATTAAGGAGGATTGAATTAATAAATAAAAACAAATGAGTGATTTAAAATTCAAAGTAAATAAATTATTAAATTTAAACAGTTTTTAACTATTTTTATGCATCTATGTAAATGATCTTATATTTCTACTTGGCCCTATTACTATTATTTAATACATTATGATTTCTAAAACTGACTCTCTTCAATTCCTGGAATAAAATTCAAGTGATTGTAACATTATTTCTCAATATTCTCTTGGAATTATTCTTGCTAAAATTTTAGTAAATGTTTTTGCATTGATTATTTTAGCAAGATTGTTCACTGATTTTCTTTTTGTTGTTGTAGATTTTCAGATTTTGGGATCAATATTATATTTGTTAAATACATTAATTTATAAGTTTTTGTTTTATTTTGCCCTTGGGTAATTATTGTTTATCTGTACAAATAAGAACTGAGAGCTAAGTGTTTATTATAAAGACTATAATAATATATATAATTTCATACATTTTCCCACATATAGAATGTTACATTCAGGAACAAGACAAATACTTGCATAAAAATATATATGAGGGGCACTTGGCTGGCTAAGTCAGTGGAGCACATGACTCCTGATCTCAGGGTCATGAGTTCAAGCCCCACATTGGATGTGAAGTCTTCTTAAAATTAAAAAAAAATTAATTTAAAAAATATATATGAAACATAATCCATGTGTGATACAGCTATAAACTATGTGTTGAAGTAATTGTCAAGGTAACTATACACTTTGTGTTAAATATTGATATATATGTTCTAGGTCCTCTATTTAACATTGTGCTGACTATATTAGTCAATGCAAATAAAATATCAACGAGAGACAAAATAATTCGAAAGGAGAGGTAAAATAATCTGGTTGTAGATGACAACTAGTAAGAACACTGAAAATATTCCACAAAAACAGAGAACGAGAAAGTTCATTTATATAAATTCAGGATGTAAAGTTAATGTAGAATTAATAGATTTTGTATAGAAAGCAAGAAGTACCTACAAGTTTTAATGGAAAAGACTCAAAATAAAGGGAAAAAAAAAGCTTGAGACAAATAAGATGCCACTATTAGCATGGCTAAGCGCAATACACTGAAAACACAGAATACTGTCAAGGATGTGAAGCAGAAGAGAATGAAGGTGGGAATGCAAAAATGGCACAGCTACTTTGAAGACTGTTTGGTAGGTTTTTATAAAACTAAACATATTCTTACCATATGACCCAGCCATCATGCTTCTTGCTATTTTCCCTAACAAGCTGAAATGCATGACCCCTGCATATAGATGTTCATAGCAGCTTTACTAATAACAGACAAAATTTGCCAGCAACCAAGATGTCCTTTAGTAGGTGAATAGATAACTAGACTGTGGTATATATCCATACAACAGCATATTATTCAGTGATTAAAAGAAAAGAACTAACAAACCATAAAAAGACATGAAGAGCCTTAAGTGCATATTAATAAGTGAAAAGAGCCAATATGGAAAGGCTATATACTGTATGATTCTAATTACATGACTTCTGGAAAAGGCAAAATTATAGACATAGAAAAAAGACCAGTGGTTACCAGAGTTTTGGAAGGAGGCAGGGATTGATAGTGAAGTACAAGAGATTTTTTAGGACAGTGAATCTATTCTGTATGATACTATAATTATGGATATATATTATTACACATTTGTCAAAATCGATATAATGTAGAACACTAAGAGTGAACACTAATATAAACTCTGAACTTTAGTTAACTATAAAGGATTGATATTGCTTTATCAATTGTAATAAACATAGCACACTAGTGCAAGTTGTTAATACCAAGGGAAACTTAGGAGCTCATGGGAACTCTCTCTATTTATTGCTCTATTTTTCTATAAACCTAAAACTACTAAAAAACTGTTAATTTAAATAAATGAACTGTCAAAATCTCTGTCATAAACTTAAACATTCCAAACCTATAAAAAACATACAGTACTCCCCAAAGGCACATTATTATGCCATAACAAGCATAAAGGCCTACTATATGTAAAAGACTGTGGTATTGGCCTATAAATGGACAGACCTTTGGAACAGAATAGAAATTTCAGAAACAAACTAAAGCATGTGGAAATTTAGAGTACAAAAAACATCATTTCCAAACAATAGGGGAGAGCTAAACTTTGTCACTAAGAGATATTTGGAATAACTGGGTAGTCATATGGGAGAACAAAGATAAAACTATACCAATTCCTTACACCTTATCCAAGGATAAATGACAAATAAATAAAATTGTTCAATCTAAAAAAGTAAGTGATTCTATTAAGCCATGAAAAGATATGGAGAAAAAAGTAAATGTTACTAAGTGAAAGAAGCCAGTCTGAAAAGGGTACATACTGTATGATTCCAACCAAATGACATTCTTTAAAAGGCAAAACTGGGGCGCCTGGGGGGCTCAGTCAGTTGGGCTTCCAACTTCAACTCAGGTCATGATCTTGCAGTTCATCGGTTCGAGTCCCACATCAGGCTCTATGCTGACAGCTGGCTCAGATTCTGTGTTTCAGATTCTGTCTGTTTCAGATTCTGTGTCTCCCTCTCTCTCTGACCCTCCCCTGCTCACACAGTCTCTCTCTCTTAGAAATAAGTAAAACATTAAAAAGATTAAAAAATGTAAAAGGCCAAACTATGGGGACAGCAAAAATATCAGTGGTTACCAAAAATTTGGGAGAAAAGTATTAATAGGGGGAGCACATAAGAATTTTAGGGCAGTGAAAATACTCTGTATGCCATTTAATGATGTATACATGTCCTTATTCATTTGTCCAAACCCACTGAATCTACACCACCAAGAGTGAACCCTATGGTAGACTATGGACTCTGCACTGATGTAGCTTCATCAGTTGTAACAAATGTACCACCCTGGTGCCACATATTAATAGTGAGGGAATCTGTGTGCACGTGGCTGCAAAGGGCATTTGTACATTTCCATTCAGTTTGGCTTTGAACCTAAGAACTGGTCTGTAAAAACTAGCCTTAGTAAAAAAGAAACAATTGATTCCAGTTAATAGGTAAAGAAAGAATAACAGAACTTGAATGTTCTCATTTAAAAAAATTTTTAATTTATTTTATTTTTTTTTAATGTTTTATTTATTTCTAGAGAGAGAGAGAGACAGCGTGAGCAGGGGAGGGTCAGAGAGAGAGGGAGTCACAGACTGAAACAGGCTCCAGGCTCTGAGCTGGCAGTCAGCACAGAGCCCGACGCGGGGCTCGAACCCACGAACCGCGAGATCATGACCTAAGCGAAAGTCGGACGCTTAACCGACTAGGCCACCCAGGCGCCCCAATTTATTTTTATTTTTAAAAATTTATTCAATGTCTATTTTTTGAGAGAGAGAGAGTACAAGTGGGGGAAGGGCAGAGAAAAGGAGCCAGAATCCAAAGGAGGTTCCAGGCTCCCAGCTGTCAGCACAAACCCAATGTGGCGCTTGAACTCATGAACCATGATCATGACCTGAGCAGAAATGGGACACTTAGCTGACTGAGCCACCCAGGTGTCCCATCATTTTATTTTTTTTTAGAGATTATTATTTTTTTTTTGAGCTGAGAGGGGGTGGGGGGGAGAGAGAGCGTGCACGTGCGATCGAGTGGGGGAGGGGAAGGGAGAGAGGATGACAGAATCCGAAGGGGGCTCTAGGCTCTGAGTTGTCAGCACAGAGCCAGATGCAGAGCTCCAACTCACGAACCAGGGGATCATGACCTGAACTGAAGTCAGATGCTTAACTGACTGAGTTACCCAGGCTCCCCATTGAGTGTTATTATTTTTAAAACCTTTTTGAAACAAAAAATATAGATAATAGTTATTAGGAAGGCTGTCATCCATACAGGAATACCATGAATAGTACATGTGTTCTGTTTGGGTTGCACCTCACTATCTATGAAGCACTCCTACTGAAAATGGGAACTGGATCAAATTAGATCTCCAGATTTAATACCAGAAAAAATAATTGGGAAACCAAGGCCTATGCCATGGGATTACATTTTGCAAAGTCTAAAATATGATATACATAATACAGCATAAATTTAATAATTTAATAAAATGAATTATAAGGTTAGAGGAAGAGGCAAGGAAGCAAGAAAGAAACCTCTAGAAAAACCCAAAAGATATAACATGTATACACAATGTGTGGGCTTTGACTAAATCAGTTTTTTTTAATTTTGTGAGTGGAAAAACTTGAACACTTTCTAAATTAAGTAGGTATTTTATAATAATCTTTCATTTTCAGGATGGATAATAGCTTATGCATGTTTTAAAATATGCTCTATCTTCTTTTTAAGTTTAGTTATTTATTTTGAGAGAGAGAGCAAAAGTGCAAGTGGGAGGGGGTAAAGAGAGAGAGAGAGAGAGAGAGAGAATCCCATGCAAGGCTGGATTCCAGGAACCACACGATCATGACTTGAGCTGAAACCAAGAGTTGGATGCTTCAACAACTGAGACAGCCAGGAGCTGCTAGCACCTGTGGTATATTTTAAAGGGGCACACAAGTCTTATTATGAAAATGATGATTTCTGTGATTAATTTTGCTATAAGTGTGTGTGAGTGCTATGGGTGACATAAGAATAAATAAGTGTTGGGGCACCTGGATGGCTCAGTCGGTAGAACATGTGACTCAGTCTCCAGCTTGTGAGTTGGAGCCCAATATTGGGCATAGAGACTACTTAAATAATAAATAAAAATAGTTATGTCTTGATGTTTGTTGGATGGCAGCTCTTTATACTCTGAACTTCACTATTGTATACATTGGAGAGTTTCCATAGTAATTAAAGTGATACTTTGTTTTTGTTTTTTAAATAAATAGCTTACTTCTATGGGAGCCATACTAAATAATTTAATTTACTGTTAATGAAATGATTTCCTTTGCACAGGGTTCAACATAATTTTATAAGTTTATGTTATCAAAACATTTTATGTTATTTTGATGTAACCTTGAATATATGTACTTCACAGAAAATGCTGGAGTGTATTTTACATGTTATTTAACTGGATAAGTTGAAAATGAAATAAATATATCAGAGGTGAGCTCAGTCTAAAACATAATGTAGAGAACACTGCTCTAGGTTCTCATTGTTAATCTCACTCGTATTTTTAGTAGGAGATCCTGCAATCAGTGTTGAAGCACTAATTCAGAGAAAAAAGTTGGAAAATCACCACTTGTACAAATTTGGACCTTTCGCTGTTGATCATGTTTCCAAGGATATGCAGATTGCTGAAGCAGAAAAATTCTACTGGACTGCTAAATGACAGAAATTTAATGATAAGTTGTCAATTTGACAATATTGATATTATATATATGGTTTGAATGGAACATAGCAATAAATATTTTGGTCTGCTGTGTTTGATTTGAAAACAGCAAAAAATGATGTCACAAATGTTATAGCATTTAGATTATGCTCAATTCCAAAAAAATATAAAATAAAAAATAAAAACCTAAACCATAACATATACACCACTATGATATGAACTTATATTTTGGTGGGAAGAAAATGAAATACATCTATAATTACTTTTCATTTGGCATTATTGGGCATTAGTAAAGCTGTACATAAATGAGGCACATAATTTTGTTTGTCTTTGTCATAATTTACAGGTTCTAAATTGAAATAATGAAGTAATTAATTGGATTCTTATTTGAATTAGTAAGCTTTAATAACTTATCCTGACTAAAAGAAATAACCAATAGCTTGCTACCTGTTTTACATCACATAACTCAATTGGAAAATAGAGTATCTTGTCAAATAAAAACGACTAATTTATTTTGTGATTTCTAACGATGACTGATTGGACCATTATAGCAATATATTTTTATTATCCTATTCTAAATTTAAATAGATTCAGTACTACTTAGTTTAATATTCAAATTCTTTAAATGACCATGTTGTCTGCCATGCTATGTTAATTAGCTGTTCAAGCCAACACCCTCCCTCCTTATCTCTTGAAATCATAGCAGCTGATCTCCAGAAAACATATTTCTTGAAGGTACCCCACATTCTTACAGACCCAAGATGACTGAAATACAATACATATACAATTTTCCTGTACTGAATTTACTGTAGCAGAGTCTATCAGGACCACATTCAAATCCTTCCGTCCTGATACTGCAGTGACTGTTATCCAATTTCAACAGTCAGCATCTGTGTTTATTTGTCTGATAACTTTCTTTGTCATCTGACACCTGATACCCATCAGGCTGTTAATGCTGTGAAATACTGACCACCCTCTCCAGACCACACTAGAGTAGTCATCCAATAATGACTCATAGGAGTTAATAAATAAATAAATCTCTCTCAGGTGGGATTACTTTTAGAAAAGTGTTTCTAAACTAGAACTCAAGGCTCTTTAGCACGATCAAGCTCGTTATTCAAAAAGGTGATATGGATCATATACCATCTACCGTATGACCTTTGGTTTCCATTATACTTTCCTATTTTATACCAGTGATTCCTAGAATTACCTTCTAAATAAACAACTTGTACTTGAACCCTTGTTTTGGGATCTGATTTGGAGAGCTTAAACATAGACAACTAGTAACAGACTTTATCCTAACAAATAGATCCTCAGGATGGAATCCTGGTTTTGGCTGACATGCTAGCCAGATGTCAGCCAGTCCACTCTGCTGGTTTTCAGTCGGGTGGTTTAGATAGGTATTACTGTTTGTAATACTATCACATACTGTGAATGGGGAGAACATATGATAGGAAGCATTCACTTGTCAATGCAACATCCATAGTATTTGAGAGGAATAAAAAGTAATTTAAGGATTGTAAGGTTTGTTGTTCTTTGCAAAGAGCCACCATACAAATAACAGGGCTGAGTTAGATGACTATGAATTCATGGCTTGGTGTGAAAGCTAGAAGGCCACTGGGCAAGGGCTCATTTCTTTGAGTTGGATTAAAGCTGTGATGATAAGATACCCAGTATCATCTTGTATGAATATCAGAGTTACAAAAACAGAAGAATAAATACACAGCACCAACATATGTTTCATGCTAGAGTTGTGGTCTGATAGGTTAGTCATGGGATCCTGAGACCTTGAGTGCATGCATTAAGGCAAATACACTTTACATCCCCCCAAAATCCAGATTTACCTTGGCCCTTATCACTCCTGTCCTTAACATTATAGTCGTTCATGTCCAGTGTCCTGAAATCATTATCTGTCATAGAATACTCTTCTCCTTTTGCTACAGGCGGTGGAATGGAAAGCACATGAAGACCTTGATGAAGTACATGTCTCACAAGATTATAAGTGATACTCTTAAATTCTGCTTCCACTTGACCTCTGTAATTTAGAGAAGAAGAAAGCCTTATCTCTCACTGTACAGCAAGAACAACTATCCAGGTACAAATGTTATGCATATTATCATGAATGTCAATTCAGAGGAGCTATGTGTCATTATTGAAATCTTGCAAGTTTTCAATATTTACATAGTAATTTAGCAAATGAGTGATTTAGCAAAATGAGTTTTAGCTTAACACTGGCAATGGGAAGCTTTTCTTCTGATTACCTTCACTTTAATAAGTATTTGCTTCAATACACACTTTCAAAATGAAATGATTGGCAAGAGGCAGGTGGATAGAGTAACTCTACAATCATTTTAAGATGCATTTATGTCTCGGGATATAATTGCCCTGCCATCATCCATATGTCCTAGATCACCATTCTGTCCTCCCCATTTGCTGGGCTTCTATTTTAACTGGGTTGCTCAATTCCCAGGAATGTCAATTCCCAGGAATAAGAAAAACGATGTCCAAAATTCTCTTGTGCTTGTGTGTGACCATTGGTTTGCGACCCACACAGGAGTTTATCGGGTGTAATCTGAAACTGACCCCTGTTCTTAGATAGCAAAGAGAGACCAAAGAAAAAGGTCACTCCAGGTTGTTGGTAACAGTCTCAATAATAGCAAAGAGAACTTACATGAGGCTTGTGTTGGTGGCAGCAGGACAAATGGATCCCTCCACCTGCCCTTCAGTCTTCAGAGTTTAAAAAGAGCCCTAATCTCTGTGAACTCGGTCACATATATTGTGTAGGTGTTTTCAACATCACGTCACTATCTTAAGGCTGTGTCCTTGGAACAGTCTCTAGGAGCAGACGGGGAAAGGCAAGAAGAACCCCCATTGCAAGGTCAGGGAGAGGATGAAGAGCCTCTGAGTGCCTGGGTCCAGCTCACCAATTACTGGTCACCACTTTTTGGTGGCGTTTCCCAACAGTGACTTTGAAATTACATTCTATGTAGATATTATTTAGTACATTGTAATGTCAACAAGTTTATCTCAAAGAAATTTAAAAGTGATTCACCTCAAGTGTAGAATAAATGATTATAAAGAATAAGGCAATTTACAAGAATTTTTTAAGTTAATGTTTTTTTGTTGAGATATAAGCAGCAGGTAATACTGTGTAAGTTTAAGGCACACATTGTGTTGATTTGATAATTTACCACTGTAGCATTACCTCTGTTTATCTGTTGATGGACATTCGAGTTGTTTCCTGTCTTAACTATTGTGAATAATGCTGCAATAAACAAAAGAGTGCAGATATATTTTCAATATGCTGCTTTAATATTCTTTGGTTATATATATATGCAGGATTTCTGGATCATTTGATAGTTCTATTTTTAATTTTTGAGGAATCTCCATCCTGTTTTCCACAGCGGAAGCACCAACTTACATTCCCATCGACAGTGCCGATGTGCTCACACTTCTCTGCATCCTGCCAACACTTGTTACTTCTTGTTGAGAGTAGCTATTTTCATAAGTGTGAGGTGATATTTCCTCAGAGTTTTGACTGATTTTCCCTAATGATTAATGATGTCAAGCACGTTTTCATATATCTGTTGGTCATTTGTATGTCTTCTTTGAAGAAATATCAGTGTAATTCCTACCAATGATATTTTTCACAGAAATACAAAATCAACCCTAAAATCCATAGAGAACACAAACAATGCCAAGTAGCCAGAGGTCTTGAGCAAGAAGTTAAAGCTGGGGCAATATGCTTCCTGATTTCAAGTTGTATTTTTACAAAGCTATAGTAATCAAGAGAGTATGATACTTGCATAAATACAGACACATAAATCAACGGAGTTTGCAAAAACTAGAACTTAACCCACATACATACAGTCAGCTAATCTTTGACAAGGACATCAAGAATACAAAATAGGAAAATAAGAGTCTCTTCAGTAAATGATTGGTCAAATTCAGTAAATTGGTCAAGTTGAATATTCTTATGCAGAAGAATTAAAGTGGAACCTTACACCACACAAGAATCAACTTAAAATCAATTAAAGATTAAATGTAAGACACAAAGCCATAAAACTCCTAGAAGAAAATTTAGGAAAAATGCTCCTTGACATTGGTCTTGGTAATGAATTTTTGGATATGACACCAAAAGTGCAGACAAGAAATGCAATATAGGGGCACCTGGGTGGCTCAGTTGGTTAAGCTTCCGACTTTGTCTCGGGTCATGGTCCAGGTTACAGTCTCGGAGCCTGTGAGTTCAAACCCTGAGTCGGGCTCTGTGCTGACAGTTCAGAGACTGGAGCCTGCTTCAGATTCTGTGTCTCCCTTTCTCTCTGTCCCTCTCCTGCTCACACTCTGTCTCTCTCCCTCTTTCAAAAATAAAAACAATTTAAAAAGAAAAAAAAGCAAAATGAACAAGTGGGACTACATTCAATTAAAAGTCACAGTTGAAGAATACTTTATGCTCAAATGTTTGTCTCTGCTTTCTTTCTAAAAGTTTTGTTTTTTCTCATTTGTATCTAAGTCTGTTGTTCATGCTGAGTTAATTCTTGCATGAGGCATAAGACATACCCAATTGCTCTGGCACCATTTGTTGCAAAAGTTCTATTTCTTCTATGCAATTGTTTTTCGCCTTTGTCAACATAAATTTGGCATACTTGTGTGGGTCTATGTCTGGGTTCTCTATTCTATTTTGTTGACTGATGAGTCTATACTTTCAATATCACCCAGTCTTGAATCCTAAAGATATATACTGTCTTGAAAGAAGGTTGAATAATATCTCCTACTTTATTCTTTTTCAGAATTATTTCAGTTCTTCTAATTCTTCTGCTCTTCTCTATAAATTTTAGAATATTGTCCATATCTGTACTAACTTTGCTGGGAACCTCATAGAAATTGTGTCATCCCTGTATATTAATTGAGCAGAAGTAACATCTCTTTCATACTGAGTGGTCCAATTCTTGAATATAGTCTGTCCATTTATTTAGATCTTCTTGGATGTACAAATGGATTACATGTTCTATTTGCATCTAAATAATTTTGCTTTGGGGAGTGATTGTAAATGCTTCAGTATTTTTATTTGTGGTGTCCATTTGGTTAGCACAGAGAAATACAAAATATAAATAATACATATCTTTAGACATTTTTATATTTAAAGGGCAATATATGTTTCCAGAGAAGACATCTGGATGGCCAACAGACACATGAAAAGATGCTCAATATCACTCATCATTAGGGAAATACAAATCAAAACCACACTGAGATACCTTCTCACACCAATTAGAGTGGCTAAAATGAACAACTCAGGAAACAACAGATGCTGGTAAGGATGTGGAGAAACTGGAAACTTCTTTCACTGTTTATGGGAATGTAAACTGATGCAGCTGCTCTGGAAAACACTGTGGAGGAAGTTTCTCAAAAACTTAAAAATATAACTGCCCTAAGACCCAGCAATAGCACTGCTAGGAATTTATCCAAAGGATACAGAAGTGCTGATGCACAGGGGCACATGTACCCCAATGTTTATAGCAGTGCTTTTGACAATAGCCAAATTATGGAGAAAATCTAAATGTCCATCAGCTGATGTGATGATAGATGATAGAGAAGATGTGGTTTATATAGTCAATGCAATACTACTTGGCGATGAGAAAGAATGAAACCTTCCCCTTTGCAGCAATGTGGATGGAACTGGAGAGTATGATGCTAAGTGAAATAAGTAAGTCAGAGAAGGACAGGTAGCATGTTTTCACTTAGATATGGAACTTTGAGAAACTTCACAGAAGACCATGGGAGAAGGGAAGGGGTACAAAAGAGTTACAAACAGACAGGGAGGGAGACAAACTGTAAGAGACTCAAATACAAAGAACAAACTGAGGGTCGATGGGGGGTGGGAGGCAGGGGAGATGGGAAAAGGGGGGATGGGCATTGAGGAGGGCACTTACTGGGATGAACACTGGGTGTTTTATGTAAGCGATGAATCTAGGGAATCTATCCCCAAAACCAAGAACACAGTGTATACGCTGTATGTTAGCTGACATGACAATAAATTGTATTTAAAAAAAAAAAAATGAATTTGGAGATGAAAACCATAAGAAAATAAATAAAGGGCAATATATAAAATTTGATATGAAAGCTAATACTTAAATATAGGTGTTATTTAATTCCTAAATAAAGGGCAATATATAAAATTTGATATGAAAGCTAATACTTAAATATAGGTGTTATTTAATTCTATTTTAAAAATAAATGTTTTACTACCTTTTATGCAATTTATCTATGTTCATTTTTGGATTCATATTTTACAACATGCTTGTTTATGAAAGAAACAAAAAAATGAAAATTATCCTAATGGAATGCAAATTGATATTTTATTATACCAGTTGAATAATTTTTATAAAACTTACACACAAAGAAATGAATATCTTGTCTCATAAGAATTTAGAAACTGATTAAAATTCATTGGGGAAACTGATTTACTTTTACTATTGGAATTTACATAACCAGTTAGTATAATTACCTCCACTTTTCTATGAATTTCTATAAAAGAAATAAACTGTCTTCCTTAATATCAAAGAACACATAGACAATGTATGATCTCATTTATTTCATGTTCCAACATTGGTGATAAAAAGTCGCTTAATATAATAAATTAGCACTTAAAAAAATATAAAGCTGTTAAGTTGAAAAACCAAGATGTTAAGTGGAACGATGGGAGTATTTTCTCAAATGTAATCATCATCATAATAATACAGTTTTTATTATAGGGGCAGGGTAATTTATATTGAACTAGAATATCATTAATTTTCTCTATTTTTCAAATTTTTACAGATTTCATGTAGTTTTACCTTAAAGTTATTTTTATGATTTTTTATTATGTGTACTTTTGCATACTTTTAAACAGTAAGCTTATTAGCAGCAATTATTAATAAGAATGGAATTTTTCATAACACAACTAAAAACACTGCACATAATCATATACATTATTAATATTTTATCTCTAATTAATGTATTTTTATTGCTGGCCAATTTGGGGGTATTTTAGTATATGTCAATGTGTCTACATTTTACTAATAACTTTCAGGAAGCTGAACTATGGAGTAAAACTATAAGATTCATTAAGGATCTCACTAGAGATTATACTATGAGAAGACCCTGAGTTGCACAGGATCTCCATAGCCTTATAAATGTGGTAAAATTTATTTTTAGAGAAAATCAGAATATATTAAACATTCTGCAGTTTTTGATAGCATACAGTCCATGTTAGGACTGTGTTGGGATATCTTATCATTATTCATATATACTGATATTTCCCATTGGTAATATTCCAGGAGCACTCTTACTGGGTTAGGTGTTATGAACATTTTTAAGAATTCTTATACAAATTGTCAAATGTTTTCCAACATTGGGCTAAATTCTGACAAGTGATCACAGTTAAAAACAAATAATATGAATTTTTTATAGATCGGGATGCCATTATTAGAATTTGCAGTTACTTGATAATGAGATAAGATGTTTTTCAACATGTTAACTAGGGTTTTGACTATCTTCTTTCATAACTGTTCATGTCCTGAGAAAGAATGATCTAGTAACAGAGTGGGGTTCCATTTCTCACCAGGGCACTCTGATGGAGTGATTGCGTCAAACGGATGGACCTCTTTGTAAATATGCTAATCGTATTTGCTAAAAGAATATTACTCACAAGTTCTTATGTCTACCAAATTATACTTAGCAGGACATACCCAGTCTGCTTAAATAGTTAATAGTTAATAGTTAATACACCTGGCATTTATGGTTTTAAGGGGCATGTCCAGAATCATGACTAAAATGGGGATGAATTACCTTCGGGCAGTGATATTATTGTTTCTTAACTCATGTGCCAGTTACATGGATGTAATCAGTTTGAAAAATTCTGGTCAGCTGTCCACTTTAGTCGTGACCCTTTGTTTTGTGAATAAAAATAAGTTTATTTAAAAGGAATGGATTTCTTACTTTTCTGAGGGGTTTTGTAGCTTTCACCCCTTCCTTATAAACATTTTGACTTGCCATCACTCATTTTATTTCTCCACCCATTCATTCAATATATATTTAGTCAGGACTAATGTGTCTTTCAGGCATTCATCAAAAGCCTGGAACAAGAGAATAGTATTCACCTCTTGCCTGGGGCTTGCATTCTAGGAGAGATGAGCAAAATAATAAAACAAATGAGTATAATATTTCAAAACAAAATAAGATTTGGCTATCAAGGGATGTGTGAAGGCATTTAACAGAGCTGTTTGGGCAGAATTTACAGGGAGGTAGCCTTCGTTGTGAATCTTGGGTTATGAGAAGGAACCAGCTATGTGAAAGGCCAGGAAAAGGAGTGTGTAATTGAATTAAAAGGTCTTGAGAAACTTGTTGGCAGGTACTTGGCATAAAAAAGTCAGCATGGTGAACATGTTATGACATTTGTATGAAATCATGATTGGAGACATGATTTGGCTGGGGTCCCTTAACCCGTGGTAAAATGTTCTCAGTATAAGAGAGAAAGATTGAGGATTAAGAACATGTACTTTGGACCCTCTACCTTGAAAAAAGAGTCCTTATGCAAAACCATGAATTATTTTCTTCCCTTGTGTTTTTATAGTCCCCAAATTAGGTTAACATTTTTTAATAATGCACTCTTTATCAATATATAACTAATCTGTGGAAATCACTACTCTTCTAATTGATGGCTCTCAAATATAAAATTCCATACAACCACAGCAATTATCACAGAACTTCTGAAATAGGGTAGAAAGTCTCCAAAAAATTGCTCAAGGAATAACAAAGTTTTTGCTACAAAGTCTCCCTAACAATTGCTACTTACAGCTTTAGTGTAAAACAACACAGAAGTATTTAGTCAAATTCAGGGTAATTAGCTATAATGCAGATTGTGGTGTGGAACTTGATAACATTTAAAAAATAAAAGAAAGTTGATTTGTTTGTCAAATGTTAAGACAACATTTTGGATTAATTGGGGTAAGGATATTTGAGTAAAGTCCACTCTATTTTATCTTGGTTTCAATGAAATGGAAATAATTCCACGAGAATCTCATACATTCAGTGGCCCACAGAGCTGTTTGTGTCTAATACAAAACTTCTGGTAATTTGAATGAAACCTGAGCATAATTCATTACTCTTAACTAGTACAAATGTGACGTAGTATTAATTTTGATAAATCTCATCATATGCATTTTATAAAAATGCATACAAGGCATACATATAAAATGTGTATATATTTCTTTAGTCCCTTATAAAATAAATATACGTCCTCATGTTCTCTAACAGAAAATGCTCAATGATCTCAAGCTATCGACCTGTCTGAGTATCAGTGATCATGTATTTCCTGGAAAGTCTTAGAAAAAATTAAAAATATAGGGGTGCCTGGGTGACTCGATTGGTTAAGCATCTGACTTCAGCACAGGTCATGATCTCATAGTTCGTGGGTTTGAGCCTCACGTCGGGCTCTGGGCCGACAGCTAGCTCAGAGCTTGGAGCCTGCTTCAGATTCTGTATCTCCCTCTCTCTCTGACCCTTCCCTGCTCACAGTGTCTCTGTCTCTCAGAAATAAATAAAATATTTAAAATTTTTTTAAAGAAAGAAAAAAACTAAAAATATGTTCAGCAAAGTTTCAGACTGCATTCTGTTAGCTTTCTTCATCTGTTTCTCTTTCTTGTCTTTTCTTGCCTTTTGAAAAACCCATCTTCTGCACACTTCCATGATACAACTTGTACCTTATATATTTATAAATATTTATAATACTTATATATTTTATTAATCCATATTGATACCCACTGTTCCATAAACGCTGTTAGATGTATTTATGAAGCATGCTTCATGTGTTGTCTTTTACTCAGGTAGGTACTGTGCTGTCCTATAATATAAAAATATGTGCTTCCTCAGCATGAGTTTCTTCTGGTAAGCCTTTAACAGGTTTTCAGGACAAGAACACAACAGTCAGGTAAGAGACTCATTTCACATCAGGATATAACTTTGACGGGGATATATGTTGTGGAAACAGCTGTTTTCCAACTATTCTAAAACATAACACACTTTCCCCTAAATAGTTGCTATGGAGAAATTAAATTGGTTAGAGCAGATGCCAGTACTCTCCGGTGTTACTTGCTTTTCTTTATTGCTGAATCTGAGAAACTTCACCATGACCTGGTAACTGTAACAGTGAAGCACAAAAGTATCAACTACTATTGAAGCAAAACATAAAAATGATTCTCACTAAAATGGGGATGGAAAACCTACTAATTATCCTCTAATCTTCTCCCTTTGGAGATGGTAAATGGGATATGTAAGTGAGAAAAACTGGATTATACTAATTATAAAAAGAAAGTGAAATTTGTCATCAGAGAAGATATCTGAGAAATCTTGCCAATTGAGTCAAAATGAAGGCAGATCAACCTAGTTGTGATTTTTCTGAATAGGAGGTAAGTGGTACAAGATTCCACAGCCCAATCGGTTATCTCAGGTCAAGGGCTGAAAGTCGAAGATCAGAGTTGGGGCTCCTCATGATCCCTGCAGCATCCCTAGGAAGCATATCCAGGTTCTAGGGTGAGTATACTACTGGTATATAAAAAGTGAAGATGGCCATGGTAATCAAAACTAGGGTGTCATTTGATTGGCTAGTGCAATGGCAGCTCTATCCAAGCTAATCTACATCTGCCACAAAACTATGGAAAGTAAGTTCTTCCACACGGAAAGAAACCAGAGTGATTAGATTACCTCCTTTCGAATAAACTGATAGATACCTCAAATGTTAGACCCTTGTTCCTTGGTCTATACCTGGAAAGCAGGGACTCACACAGTGTCCAAGTTGATTATTGGCAGCTGATCAACTTAGATCACACCCTCTAAATATAACCTAATAAGAAAAGTACTGAAGCAGTATTATTACCATTATTTTATGATTGATATTTATTGACTAACACTGAGATTCTAGCCATTGGTTATTCCAATAGGTTGCTATTGGTAGGTTGCTTGCTTTATCTCTTAGCTCATGCAATCCTTACAAAACACTATACCCTATTTTTAAATATGAGGAAGCAGAGAAATTTAGATATATCCAGATTACTTAAGGTGGTCAAGCTAGAAAAATGACAGTTAGGATTCAAACTTTGAAATGCGTGAATCCAGGGGCGCCTGGATGGCTCAGTCGGTTGAGCATCGGACTTCGGCTCAGGTCATGATCTTGTGTTTTGTGAGTTTGAGCCCTGTGTCGGGCTCTGTGCTGACAGCTAGCTCAGACTCTGCTTCTGATTCTGTCTCCCTCTCTCTCTGACCCTCCCCCGCTCACACTGTGTTTTTCTCTCAGAAATAAATGAAATGCATGAATCCAAAGCCCATACTATTAGCAGATATGTTCTACAGTTTATGTTATAGAGAATTCTGTTGCTAATCTCTAATAAAATTACATGAAGGCAATGGGTAAAATTTATTAGTGCATTATGATGAAAAAATGTAAGCGAAATATTAACAAATAGAATCCAGCACTACGAAAAGCAAGCAATGTAGCCTACATAAAACTGATAGTTCTCAAGGAGAGTAGTGGACTTTATTATCAGAAAGCACTTTAATATTTCACCAGGAAAATGTTTAAAAACCTATTGATTTTACCAAATACGCTGATAGGCACTTGACTAATGTTAAAAAAAAGTAAAGCTAACGTGGATAAATCAGAAGGATATTTACTCAACATAATTCAAAATATGAACTTCAAAACAAGTATCTATTTCTAAAATAAATGCACAAAAGTAATGTTAGAAACAAGTAACCATATACATGACTATTTACCAGGTTATTTTTCATTCTTTGACTAGTGTTATACATACTGGAACAAATACATCATATATATTATCTATATTGAAAACCTTTGGAAATTCATTAGAGTATCTGGATTTCAGGTAAGGCATTGGTTTTTTAATAGGTAAGCAAAAATCAATAGCTTCACTATGTAACAAAAATTACCAACTAGGACATACAATGAAAAACAAATCCCAGTCACAAAAGCTATAAAACTTCAAATTACATAGAAATGGACTTTATAAGAAATTAGGAAAGTCCAAATTAAGAAAACTATAAAACGTTTCACTGTTTTAAAATAGAAATAAATGGTGATACAAACTATATAAGACAGGCCAAAATAATATATAAATTTAATGTAATTGAAAGCAAAATATCAACCTCCTTTTTTGGGTGGGAAATTGGCAAACCATTCTAAATTTCATGGGAAAGAATAAATATGTGAGAATACCTAAGATATTTTTAAAAGATGCTTAATTATACTATATCACATCTGATTATGCTAAAAAAAAACCCCTATAGTTGTTAAAAGCATCAAATCTCCTCAAAAAATTGATTAGATAAATACACTAATAGAAAACATAGAGTCAGATGTATGCATAGGTTTTAATTGTATGAAATATCATATTTTCAAATCAGAAAGCATGTTTGGACTTTATGAGTTTGAAAGAAGAATATTGTATATATCTACTGCACATTATTTATAAAACTAAGTTCTAAATAATTTAGAGTTTTTAAAACAAGGATATTTCAAACTGTATGTATCTACAGCAAACACAAAAAATATTGTATTAGTTTTGTAAAAAATGGCTTTTTTGTCACAAAAAAGCTAGAATCTATCATAATTTTATTTATTTTTACTTTTATTAATGTTCATTTTTTAATTTTTTAATGTTTTATTTATTTCTGAGAGAGAGAGAGCGTGAGTAGGGGAGGGTCAGAGAGAGAGGGAGACACAGAATCTGAAACAGGCTCCAGGCTCTGACCTGGCTGTCAGCACAGAGCCAGATGTGGGGCTTGAACCCATGAACTGTGGTATCAGGACTTGAGCCAAAGTTGGACGCTCAACCGACTGAGCCACCCAGGCATCCTTTTTAATGTTCATTTTATTTTTGTCAGAGAAATAAAGAGCATGAGTAGGAAGGGGCAGGTAGAGAGGGAGACACAGAGTCAGAAGCAGGCTCCAGGCTCTGAGCTTTCATTGCAGAGCCTGACGCAGGGGTTGAACTCACAAACTGTGAGATCATGACCTGAGCCAAAGTCAGACACTTAACTTAATGAGCACCCCAGGAGTCCCCGATCATAATTTCATAAACTGTCTGAACAAACCACATACAATTATAAATCCATATGTGGTAAATCCAAAAATATGAAATCTTAGAAAAGTAGAAAATATCTGCAATCTATATGACTATTCAAAAGAATGCTTCAAAGCAGAAGCCAATGTGAGTTGGAGGTGAGGACAAGGACTTTATTTTTTTTTTTAAACATTTTTGTTTAATTTTTTTTTTTTTTTGAGACACAGCACAAGTTGGGGAGGGGCAGAGAGAGAGAGGGAGGCACAGAATCTGAAGCAGATTCCAGGCTCTGAGCTGTCAGCACTGAACCTGACTCAGGGCTTGAACTCACAACTGTGAGATCATGACCTGAGCTAAAGTCAGATACTTAACCAACTGAGCCACCCAGGTGCCCTGACAAGGACTTTCTTAAACATGATTGCAATAGGAGGCGGTCAACAACAGGAACTGGTATTGAACAAGGACCAGGGCATAAATGTTCTGACAGAGAGCTGGTGGTAATTCAAGGAATCCTTTCTCAACATTTCTGTGAATTTATAACCAGTCAGCTCCTGTTGAGGAAGGTCTAAGGAAACTGCAACCATCTACCTCCTGCTTGGTATCTTTTTGTTCCTCAAACTATATAACCACCATTTGCTCTTCTCAATTCTCAAAACAGCCTCCTGTGAGAAAGTTAAAGGTTGTATATGGAAGAGTATAGCTTCTCAAAAATGATGTATTGTGAGTAACAGAAAGCCGAAATAAATTGGCTAAGGCAATAAAGGAACTCTATCCCTGATGTCATTATCACTGAAATAGATTTGTTAGATTTGTTTCCCCGGTGTCTGTAGTCTGCCATCCTCCATATTTGTTGGCTCTCTTCTCAGCTGACTCAGAAGCTACATCATTCTCCACAGCTGGAGTGATCACCCTTCTTTTTCATAACCGGATGCATGAAGGTGGTATAAGTTACCATCAAGTTTAAGAGTGTAATTTCTAGGTTTCGTTTAATTGGCCCAAAGTAGATCTCTTTCCTACTCTTCATTCCATTTGGCTCCACGTAGGTTTCCCCCCACCAAGCTATGAGTATATATGGCAAATAAACTGCTGTGGATCTCACCTACCCCATGTCAGGCAGTGGTGTTCCTTCCTGTAACCCTAGAGTGAGAATCCCTCCCTCACTTACAGGGTGGATAGGAGATGATCAAGATATTCCTTGTCCAGACCACTTGTTTAAACTCAAAACTCCTCCACTTGCCTGTCATGTAACTCTGTCTGGATGTCTAGTCAGTGTGTCAAATTAAAAACTTCCAAAACTGAGCTACAATAGTCCCAGCACTTAGCACGGACCTTGGTACACTGTGTGTGCACAATGTGTATTGCAGAAAAGGAACTACAGGTTTACCAGGAACCTTCCATTTATTCCCTACATGTTCTCACGAGTTAACTTTACAGACAAATGAGATGTTTAACACAGATTCTAGATTTTCTTATTTTAATAACTTTCTTGATATAGGTATAGATATATATGTATGCACTTGTGTTTGGTATATGCATGTATACATACAAATGTGTAGGGTTCTATAGGTATATGTCTTTTTAAGTTTTTAGCATTTTGTCTTTCCCCCCTTTTCTCACTTTTTCTTCCCCCTTGTCATGCCAGCACTTTTTTGGGGGACTAACAAATTTTGTATGGGCACTCTAGACACATAGACACTTAATTTCATGGCCTCTGGAAATTCTGGACAGGCTCTGCAACTTAAGGCTGATTTAATGACTGAGTTTTACACCAGGGCATTCAAACACACCCATTAACACTGAACAAGGCTGGACATGATGCTTGTGGCTTCTCCCAGATCATCCAAATGGCATGACGGTGAGTGGTGAATCCATTTACAGAGACCAGAGATTCCTGTGTACCCTGATCTGTGTACCCTGATTACAGATAAGTGTATTTGTTACATTATCTCCTGAAGGGAGGCAATGAACGTCCAGAGATAGGAAAGTTTTTTTCTAATTTGTACAATTTGGGCTGATTTTTGTTTCACTGGATTTCACTAATTTCAAAGTAGCCCATAAAGCTATTGTATGTATATATAATAGCATATAATATATACACCTGCTTTTAGTTCAGTCTAGGAAAATAAAGAAATATAGAATATTTAGAGTACATAATATATAATGATATTGAAATGTTTATTCTTCATTGGCAAATGGAAACATAATGCACAGAGAAATAACAAAATAATGTAATCAATCCTTAAAAGTATTAACCATTAAGCCAGGGATTGTAGACTCTTTCTACAAGGTAAGACAATAAATATTTTAGATTTTTATTGGCAGGTCATAGTCTATTGACCCTGCTCTAGGTAGTGAAGTTATGCTATTTTTACTAATTATGTATTATACTTTACTAAATGTTCAAATCGAATATCAAAATCATATATTGGTTTTCTCATAAAATGTCAGTAAATAACATTAAAAATAAGAAGTAATAATTGGAGCATGTGTTTATAACAGTGAAAAAGATAAAGATTTATAATTCAGTGATTTAAAATATAGCTAATAAATGATATAAATGACCACTTTCTACAGTGTTGAGGAAATAACTCGACAATACATCTGAAAGTTGTTTTCTAGCAAAAACCAAGAAAGCTCAATTATTAGCATTGCTTAGTCTCTATAACTCTCAAGAAGCTTTTTATTCACATGTAATTCTGCGCCTCATGTTTGGCAGAAAACTGCAATGCATTTTCATGTGCTAAATGCACTTCACACGCATTCTTAAAAGGCAATCCAGGGTGGATCAGCAGTGTGGAAAAGAGAGGCAGACATTGAGAAATGGCACATCAGAAGTGTTAATCTGTCTAAAAGCTCATGAATTTTCTCAGACAGAGCTTGTCAGACAAACCTTGGTTTATAAAGTAAATATGACACTTCCTGTAAATGTCCTATAGTTCTTACTTAACCTTCTTGAGCCTCAGTTTTATCAGAGCAAGATGAGATTGTTGATCCCACCTCATGTATTTGTTGCTATGATAAAAATAGCATCAAATAATATTTAGGACAGTTATTAACTGTCTTAGCTTAATCTCTAGCATGCCAAGCAAGCACCATGAATAACATGGCTGAATCTATCCCTTTCTTCCCCCTCTGCATTTCTGGATAGATTTCAAAGGCAAATTTAGACACTCAGACTATAATGTTCTATAATTTCATTAGAACTCTTTATTCATACTAAAAATTTTTAGTTCAGTCTTCTCCATGTCCGCTTATCAATGGTCTGTAAAATAATTTAACCTATAGTTAGAGATCCCCAGAGAACAACCCATGTTAATTAAGATAGGCAGAGAATTATCCCCCTCATGTTTACAAATTAGGAATCTAGGATTAGTTTCCATGCTGTGTCTTTGCTTTCCATCAACATGCAGGATTCTCTTAATGACTCCCAGACTGATTGGTCAGAACAACTTTTTCCTGCTTCTATTCCCGACACTGCCCTACAGCAGGGGAGCTATGTGCTTCATACATGCTTTCTCTGTCGCCCAGGAGTGGCCTCTGCTCCCACCGGCCTGAGCGTGACCTAGCATCTCTTACCAAAGTAACTCATCCCAGGGACATTCAGCCTGACAATGAATGTCCACAAGTACACTTCTGTGTTCTTACCCGTAGGTCTGAATCAACTTAAGTATTAATGGCCAAATGCTCTATTACCATTTGGAGGAGAAGTAGATCTAAGACACAGGATCACTTCCTCTGAGCCATATCTTGACCATTCCAACTTATTGCTGATCCTTCCAATCTTCTTGTTAAAGTCCTGCCTAAGTGGTCACAAATAATCTGTCATTTCAGAATAGATCTATGGAACAATGAAAACAAAAGGGGAGATATCTAGAACCCCATGAGTACCCTGCCATTTTCTTCCATTTAATATTATCTCTTTGTATTTATTTTCTTTGTATGTGTATTATCTCTTTCCTCTTACACAGGTAAAGAAGCAAATCATTTTACTTATAATGATAATAATAATAGCTGATTCATAATTTCCATGAAAATAGTATCAGTTGAACATGCTTTTTATCCCACTTTCTGTTTCTGACTTTAAGGAAAACAAAAATGCTTTCCTTTTCCCATTTATAGTTAGAGGTTATTCTTTGCTTACTTAAAACACAGTTATTGTGGTAAATATTATATAACACACATGCTAGAAGTTAAAAAGACATACTACAGATAAATAAGTGCTATATTGCTATGACAGATACTCTAATAGAAAAATATTTAAAATAACCTACCCTCAAATGATACCCAGACTAATGGAGAAGTTGCATCTACCTATGCTTTTGAGAAAGTTCTTGAGTTTGATTTTAAAGTCAGTTAGCCTCAACTCAGCCTTGAAACTTTCTTTTTTTGTTTTGTTTTGGTTTTTAGGGGTTTCTTGTTTTGGCCATGACACTTTCTAACTAGTATTGCTTGTTATGATTTTCTTTGATTCCAAAATCCTAATATAAGGATAAATAATAAAAGCCAAATAACAGGGGATTGTTATAAGCATGATGTGAAATAAGCAGCTGCGCCTTCTTCTTGTTTCTTTTTCTTTTTGAATATTTAGTTTTGAGAGAGAGAGAGAGAGACAGAGCATGAGTGGGTAAGGAGCAGAGACAGAGACACACACACAGAATCCAAAGCAGCCTTCAGGTTCTGAGAAGTCAGCACAGTGCCTGATGCGGGACTCGAACCCATGAACCCGAAGATCATGCTCTGAGCTGAGGTCAGATGCTTATTTGACTAAGCCACCCAGGGGTTCCTGGGCTTAGCTTCTATATACCTATATATCACTACCTGTCATATGGTACGTGTGCAATAAAGGAAAGTGCCTCTGCTTTCATTCTATTTGAAGTTTCATGGACAATTTCAAATGTTTTATGACAAGGTTGTCTACTTGGTCATTTGAAATGAAGGTGGAGTATCATTTAAGCAGATAAAATGACTATGAAATTATACTGAAGTGTTATTAGCAACAGTCCGTTTTAAATAATTGATCCACTTTATTCTCAACCAGCTGAAGTCACTAAGTGAGTAGTTTCAGGTGTGTATAGTCAGTGAATTATAGTCATCAAATCTAGAAATTATAGAGCTGGGAACATCTGTGTCTTGCTCTGCATTCCTGGGATGAGGTTCTGACCTCCATGTCAACTGCACGTGCAGATTTATTCCATTTGCTCCAAAATGAAAATTGATTCTCTCTTGTCCCATCACAGCACATCATGTAGCAAATTACATCTTGACTTAGAGTTGGGTTGAGTCAGAGGTTTCCACTAATAGCCACATCTGAGGGAATTCATGACAGATGACTAAGCTGGTGTATCTTTGTTGGCAAAGTAGACTGTAGCACTCCCCTGAGGAATTATGTCAGTTTTGAGCCTCACGAAGGCTTACACACTAGACATGTTCCTTAATTATAGCAACGGTCTATAAAATTTGACATTGCTAAATATTATTGGAGATAATTTTTTAGATGATGTTATTATTCGAAAATGATTTATTATCCAAATATAAAGCTCTTTTACTGAAATTGGTGGCTTTACTTCTAATATGGAAAGGTTGTATGTACTTCTAACATGGAAACAAAAGTTGTATGTAATTTTGGTTCTTTTCTTCTAAGAATAAAAAACCAACTAGAAAACATGTTCAAATAATTTTAGATTAGATTCTCAATGTTATCATCTAGAGTTTTCAAGTGAGAGTTAGCATCTATGACTGGAAAGGGGACAGATGTGAATTTGGGCATCTTTTTGAAGCACTTTGTGGACTGTTCTATCTAAATCTGTGTTTCTCTTCTTTTCTCCATTTCATCTCAATATAATGCTCCTTCTCTTCCTTCTTATTTCTTTTTTTTAATATTTTAAATGTTTTATCTATTTCTGAGAGAGAGAGAGAGAGAGAGAGAGAGACAGCATGAGCAGGGAAGGGTCAGAGAGAAAGAGACACAGAATCTGAAACAGGCTCCAGGCACTGGGCTAGCTGTCAGCACAGAGTCCTTCGCAGGGCTCCAACCCAGGAACCGTGAGCTCATGACCTGACCCCAAGCTGGATGCTTAACCGGCTGAGCCACCCAGGCACCCAGTCTTCCTTCTTATTTCTGTTATGAAATTATTCTGTCATTAAAAACAATGGCATTGTTAATGTCAACATACCTATTTATTAATTCATACATTACTTTGTTTTGCATTAATTCCATAATGCAACATTTATTAAGCAATAATTTCATGTCAAGAGGAGACCTAATGAATATGAGATTAAAAGATGAATGCATCAATATTTTGATGTATAGTTTACATTTGAGCTGGTGAGCAGAGTTCATATTTAAAAGATGTGATCCTTAAAAATGATTGATCTTGGCTTCCTGTTAGAATGAAGTTACATGGACCAAATTTATCCTTTCACCTTAATTAAAATATGAACCAAATATAGGAAATAGAGTTTTCAGATTTTGGAGAAGTGTTTTACAGAACAGAGAAAGTTTTCAAGTCACAATTTAGAGTGATAGAGAAACCCAAACTAAGGCTAGCAATCTTTGTTTGAGTTAAGAAACAGTTATGTGTTTGTGGAGGTGAAGGCAGTCAGAATCCATGGGCTGAGTACCAAGGAGAAGGGTATAGAGAGAGAGCTGCACAGAAAGAAAGATGCAGTGATCAGAGGGTTTCTCCATGAGTGTTCAGTTAAATTCCCATCAGTGCATTTGTGTGAAGAAGCTACTGGAGGCTGAAGAAAAAACCACCAGAGAGAAAACAGGTGTAATGTCTTCCAAAGGTCACATTTGAGAACTGTGAATCAATGTCAAACAGCATAACGTATATGTATTATCTCAATGGAATCATATAAATTCCATCAACAGACCCACATGTATATGATCCGCTGATGCTGACAAAGGCACCAGGGCAATCCCAAGGCAAATGGATAACATTTTTCAGCAAATAGTGCCAAATCAATTAAATAGTGATATAAGAAAAGAAAAACAACAGTAAATAATAAGCATGAGATTTGGATATTTCACAATGGGGTTGAATTTCATGCCCCCACCCACTCACAGATCTATTGAATTCCTAACCTCCAGTAGCTATAAATATAACCCTATTTGGTAATGGTATCTTGCAGATTTTACCAAGATGAGGTCATTATCAATTTGGATGAGCCCTACTCTAGTATACCTGGTGTTCTAAGAAGAAGGAAAACAGAGACCCAAGGAGGAGAATGCCATGTGAAGACACAAAGACATACACATGTGAGAGAAGATAGCCTTGGGAAGATGAAGACATAAATTGGAGTTATTTTGGCCGAGCCGAAGATGGCTTATTCCTAGCTTATTTCACTTAGCATAATCCCATGAGGTTCATCCATGTTGAAACATTTATCAGAATTCCATTCCTTCTTGAGGCTGAATAGTATTCCACTGCATGTATGTGTGTATGCACCACATTATTTAATACATTCATCCATTGATGGCCACTTCTACCTCCTGGCTATGATAAATAATGCCTCTATTAGCATGGGTATACTAATATCCCTTCAGGACCCTGTGGTCCATTCTTTTATGTATACCTAGAAATGAAATTGCTGAATTATACGGGGACACAGGTATCCTTTTGTGGTGATGAAAATGTTCATTCTTTTGATTGTGATGATAAGGACAGAGTTATATGTGTTTATCATAATTTAACAATGCTGTTTATTAAAATAAATAGACTTCATATCATATAAATTAAGAAATAGAATGATAAACCAAACAGCAGATGATGCAGGGCACATGTAAATCTCATGTTGCTTATGTAATTGTAAAATTGTCAAAACACTTTGGGAAAACAAAGTTTTGCTCTTTCTACTTAAGTTCTACACTTAGGCCCCCTTTCTCACCCAGGAATCTCGTGTTTAAGTATGTGCTTAAAAGAAATTAGTGCACATGTACACAAAACACAACACACAGCTTTATTTTACCAGTTAGAAGTTGGAAACAACCTAAGTATCTATGAAAAGAGTAGACAAGTGTGGTCTCTTACGTGAACATTACAGACAGTGAAACAGCATTCTTCCAATTATCTCACAGCAGCATAAGATGAATTATGCAAGAACACGGATGGATTTCCAAACATTATGTTGAGAAAAAAAATATGAACTATCCATTTTTAGTTTACAGTTTGTTCTGGATTGTTACATGGGTATAAAAATCGATTGAATTGTGCCCTAAGGCTTCTGCATTTTACCTTTTGTAAATAATACTTAAAAACCCAATAATAACACTTTTACAGTATTTTGACATTTGGAAAAGTGTTTATCAAATGTTTCCATGGATGAGTGCTTACCACTTCTCTGGGAGGAGAGTGTGAACCTGGCCTTGCTCTTACTGGAATGAAGATTGTAAAGTGCAGCTTTATGTGTGATTTATGTGTGATTCTTCTTTAATATCCAGTGTGCATATTAATACCAATGAAAAATTTCTCTGCAATGTATTTGGATTATAACTAAAACAATTTTTAAAAATCACTGATTCCAAGAAACTTGTCACGCATATAGTTCTGCTTGGCATGTTTGCCTGGGGACACTCAGACTCTAATTTGACAAGCTTCATCATGGGGACTTCCTGACATGATATTTGTAAAATAAGTAAAAATTTTAAATTATATAGAGAACAAACTGAGGGTTTCTGGAGGGGAGGGGAGAGGGGGATTTGTTAAAGGGCTAATGAATATTAAGCACTGCACTTGTTGTGAAGAGCACTGGGTGTTATATGTGATGAATCACTAAATTCTAGTCCTGAAACTATTATTACACTGTATGTTAACTAAATGGAATTTAATAAAAACTTGAAAGAAAAAAGTGAATTAAATATAGAGAGTGCCCAATCAGACACAGTAAATCTTGCCAGGGGCTACTCAAACCTCACTTATCAGTAACTGAAAGAGAACGTAGAAAATCATTTCAATGTGATTCCTTTAAAGGTGACAAAATATTGGTGGTAAATTTGTATTTGTGTATGCTATAAAATGTCTTCTGCAATAAAGTACATACAATAAATATGTGATAAAAATACAGTAAAGTTAAAAATCACTTGCAGGAACATTGTAATAAAAAAAACCAGGAAAGTTCCCAAGCCATGTTTCCTTCTCTTTCAAACGTAAGAAATATGACCAGCAAGATATAAAATAATGAGACAATATTTAACTACTCAGCTATAATAAATGACTAAAACTTAATGTAGATTCTTCTGAATGTAATATTAATGTTCATAATTTAACACAGGTCTGAGAAGGCATCCTAGTTCAAAGCCAATCCTTTCTGAAGATCTCCTTTTGTCAAGGACATTATCGGCCCTAGACCAGTCAAATATTGTCACATGCGACACATTTACTGACAGAAACTCAAGCATGTGTTTAGAGCATCACAAAATCCGAAGAACCAACATAAATCTTAATCTGTAGAAATAGTTTGATATCTGAGATTTACAAAGGTACTAACACTATCATAATATTTACAAATGTCATGGAACAACATAGAACTTTGTTAGATTTTCCTATATATTTATAACTATCTTATTCTACTCTTCTTTTCGAAACATCTAAGGAAACCATCATGATTTTTCAGATGCCATGGCTATAACATAGAGTGTTAATTGTGAGTCCAGTCAGCGAAGTGGGCTCCAGTTTTATCCCTGGAGAGGAAGAAGTGAGCAAAGTGTGAAGGTATGTGCACACATAGGATTCATTTCCTCTCTTTTAATGTTTATTGTTTGTTTAGTTTTTATTTTGAGAGACAGAGAGTGTGTGAGCAAGGGAGGGACAGAAAAGGGGTGGGGGGAAGAGAGAATTCCAAGCAGGCTTGATGCCATCAGCACAGAACCTGACATAGGGCTCAATCTCCTGTAACCTAAGATCTTGACCTGAGGTGGGATCAAGAGTCAGATGCTTAACTGACAGAGCCACCCAGATGCCACATTTTCTCTTTTCTTAAACAACAGAGATCTTGTTAGATGAGTTAACCTTTGAAATTTTAGTTTAGAAAGAATCCCTGTCAGTTCTCTAACAATGAGCTAACTCATTGTGGTCTTTCCTCTAGGAGAAAGTACCTAATTGGTGATATTATCTTATCAGTTTAGGCTGTCAGTATATATGATTCACCATTCAAGCCTTGAAGTTTAATAATTAGAAGGAATAGCAAGTATTATAAAATACTGTACTGAATGTTTTATATATTTTTTTACTGGTGATATGTAAGTTATTTATAGAAAAACAACTATATATTTTCAGGGAACATCTAAGAAGAGAGTTACACCATAAAAATAGATTGGAAGAGTCAACATTGACCAAAATAATCTTTAAAAGCAACGAAATCACATTTATACTCACAAAAGACTGCTTCCATGGGATAAAATGAACTGTAAACATATGGAAAGAGAAAGTTACATCAGGAAAGATATAATGCCATGAATAACAGTGAAAGAAAGGAAATAAATTTAGATATTTAATCTGCCAGATTTCAAATTTTATTTTGAAGCTATAATAATTAAAAACATGTGCCAATTTATGCTAGATAAACAAACTGATCTCTATATGTCTATATGATATGCACTTTCTGATTATACTTATTCATATTTACATATAATAGTATATACTCATATAAATATATTACATATGCACACATATGTACACAATAGATATAGTACTCCTACACGTATGTATAAACACATTTAAAATGTAGAAATATAAAAAGAAATTAATTTTAATAATATTTTAAACCTATTTCCAAAGTAGTATACTTAAACAACATAAAATATTAATGAGATATTTTGTAGTCCCCATTTTCATGAAGTTTTGGAAATCAGTGTATATTTAATACTTTCCAGTACATTTAAATTCATACCAGCCACCTTACTATTATTCAGTAGCCACATGAAGCTGGAAGTCACTATACTGAAGAACTTCTAGTGAAACTCTAGCTTATGTTCATAGGAAAGACTGAATAATATACTTACTGGTGCATTACTTGTCAGAAAAAAATAATTTAAGACATTCTTAAAATCCAATGATAAGGAGCCAGAGTAAGAAAGCATCATGTAGCATATGATGGGACCAACACACTTTTCTTTTTCCATAAAATCTAGGCTATACATGTAAACATATGAAATGACCCAGGGTGGTTCATTGTAAATTCAAGCAGTGTTTCTTAGGAAAGGAGTATTGGAATTAAGAAAAAGAACTTCACCATGACAAGAACGATTTGATTTTATTGATTCAAAATAAAATTGATTAAGTGATCTGATAAAAACAACAATAATTTCAAGTCCTGGTTATTTAAAACAGTATCCATCATATCTTACATTTGCTATTTTGTGAATCTTAAATATTGCTTCTCATATATAAAACATTACTAAATATAGTTCTCTAGAAATTAGTACAGGATCCATTTGATTTCCCTGCTTCTGTCACCACTACATATGTATAACTACCACTGTCACTATTTTATATGAATAAACTGAATTTATTAAGAATAATTCCAGCTTTATTTTTTAAGGGAAAATATTATAATCCATCAGCTCTGACGAGTAGAAATGAGGATCTAGGACAACAGAAAAAATTTTGTTTATTCCCTGTATATATTTTCTTTTCCTAACATTTTTTTAATTTTTACCATATGCATTCATTTAAATTTAAAGCCAATTTAAAATTATTTAATCATAATTCATAATCACAAGCAATTTGGATTAAAGCTTACAAACATATCCTTGATCTGTAGAGAAATGTTAGTTTTGATTTACTTTGATTTTTCTATGCTTAGATTTAAAAGACAATTTTATTTGATCTAATGAATCTAATTTGCTTCAATGAAATAATAAGCTATAATAAATGAGCTGATTATAAATCAGGAAGCTCCAGGAATAAAAGGATACAATAACTACCTAAGTCATTACCGAAAAGCATAGGCAGGAGGAGCATAACTCATATTCTTTCCCTTTTTTTCCTGTAATGCCCAAGAACTCAAATACCATCGTAGGTACACCAACAGAGTTTTTAAATGAAAAAGCAAGTATTTATAGTACAGTATATTTTAATTTGTTTTCCTACTAATCAACTATTGCTGTGCAATCACACAGCTGCCTCTATTTGGTTTCCCTCTGCCCTGCATTATCATGAAGATTTACATACATTTTAGGTTTTCCCTTACCCAAAAGCAGAGCTATATTTGCAAGAAGTTGCATCTAAATGACTCATGTAAGATATGCAATTAAACATGCAAAAGTGATTACTGCATAGAATTGCAGCTGAAACCAAAAAATTTTAGTGCAGACTTAGCATGATTTGAACATTTAACAGTAGACCATCATAGCAACTGAACCCAAGGCTTTCCTGAGCTACCAAGCCATTCCAAGTCCAATGTAGCAAACTGAACCGGACCCATGCCGCAAGACTGGCATTTATGTATTTAATCTGTAGTTGTGGAGGTCACACACACATATAACAAGAATTTCAAGGACAAACTTGAAGGGAATATGTTGGAAATTGTTCTGGAAAGAAGAGGAGAGTACCCCGCACCATTGCTGGAACATTCAGGATGTAGCTGCTACAATAGTATTTTTTGAACTGTGATCTTTCTTTTCTTCTTTAAAATTTTTTTTTTAATTTTTTAAAAAAAAATTTAATGTTTATTTTTATGAGAGAGACAGTGCGAGTCAGGGAGGTGCAGTGGGGGGAGAGGGGTATGCAGAATCCAAAGCAGGCTCAAGGCTCTGAGCTGTCAACCCAGAGCCCAACATGGGGCTTGAACTTACGAACTGTGAGATCATGACCTGAGCTGACTGAAGTTGGACGTTTAACCTACTGAACCACCCAGGTGCCCACTTCTTTTCTTCTTTAAAAAACAATCCTAGATTATTAAGGTGGATTGACAAATTATATATATATATATATATATATATATATATATATATATATAAGATGTTTTTGTAAAATGCACAGAAACAGGTTTTACAGAAGTATTATTGCAGAACTACCCCAATTATAGTGAGGATGAGTAACTAAGAAAATAACAGGCTGTTCATATTTTAATAACACTAAGATTAAGTCATAGGTTTGTAGATACTCTTATCCATCCTCATCACAGCTGCCAGGGGAAGGGAAGGTGTTTGTGCAATGTAGGCCTTAGGGAAGGGGCTGCTATACACCATCAGTTAGCAAAGGTGTATATTCTGCCCTGATCTGTTCCTTCTCTCTAATTTGGGCTCTTTGTCTCTAAGTTAGGCTCTTTTTCTCTGAGCAAGACTTGGTTTTCCAGTTATATGCTTTATGGCACCAGAGAGCCAGCCATACCGTTAAAGAGTTTAGCTCATTTCTAGTCCATAGAATAGCCTCTTCGAGTGCATTTACCTTTGTGTCTAGTTTTATGGTTTCTTGAATAGCTAGGGCATGAGAGACATTTTTGGTTAGCTGATTTAGATGTTGTGCTGTATGAACCTCTTGGACTAATGCAATGATAGAAACAGAATTGAACATGTAAAGGTCAATCTTTTATGAGTAAAGGTCATTAGCCTGTTCTTAGCTCATGGGAAAGTATGGAGGGAAATAGGACCTGCTGAAGCCATGATGTCCTTTCCCATAATCGAAAGAAGTTCCCACAATAAGTTCCTTCACAAGGTGCAATCATCGTACCAGGGCCGGAATAAGGGTACAAGTCACTCCCGATATTGATCAACAAGGTACCTTGGGGGTCAGTGCTCAAGCAGAAATAATTGAGTGGGGGTGGATATCGGTCGTCATCTGATTGGCAAGAGATGGTGCAAACTTGCTTTAACCTCACCAGGAGCTTTCTTGACTAGTGGGCTCAGAATGGCTCCCAACACTTCAGGAAAATTATAATTTGCCATGAGACCAAGGTAGAAAATTCTTTCTAGGGATGCCTGGATAGCTTAGTAGGTTAAACAACTGACTCTTGATTTCAGTTCAGGTCATGATCTCATGGTTTTGAGATGACCTCTGCATCACTGACAGTGGGGAGCCTGTTTGGAATTCTCCCTTTTCTCTCCCTCAGCCCCTCCACCACTCACCCATGTACACTCTTGCTCTCTTTCTCTCTCTTTCAAAATAAGTAAATAAACTTATTTTGCTCAGACAGAAAAAGAAAACATTTTAAAAATCTGGTGATTTAAGAAGATTCTTATCCTACAGAGAACTAAATTTCAAATCTATTCTTATCAAGTCTGATAATTTATACATGGCTGTACATATACTGTAGATATAGGTACATATGTATAAATATAATTTTAATTTATAACAAATTACATTTATACCTTTTACCTTTTCATTTAAGGATAGACTTAGTATTTTTTTAAAGATAATTGAATGACACTTTGTATGTAACAGTCCAAGATTGAAAATAATCTATCTACAGGGAACCAGTTTTAAATTTTATGACACATGTGCACACATACCCAAATACAACTTTGAGAGATTCTGCCCCAAATATTTGTACCAGTCTGCATTCCCACAGCAGTGTGTAGTGGTGGGAGTTTCTCTTACTGTATTTTCTCACAGATACTCAGTGCTTTTTTTTATTGTAGCCACTTGCTATAATAATTTGGTTTAAAAATGCATTTCTCTGCTAATCAATAACCTAATGCAACTTTTCCCAGGTTATTGGTCCTTTGGAGACCTTCCCCTGTAAGGTTTCTATTCATGTGTTTTGCACATTTACCCATTGTATTATTTCTTTTTTTTTTATTAGCTGCATGCATTCTTTCTTATATATTTTTGATGAGCTGCATGCATTCTTTCTTATATATTCTTGGATGTATGCATCAAGAATATTTATGTCTTCTCTCTGCATTGCCTCTTTCACTCTCATGTTATTTTTAACAGACATAATTTAATATTACTAAAAAAATTTTCCTTTCTCCATATTACTCTTGTTAGAGTGGAGATCACTGACTGTAACCAGGTTCAGTGAAACAGCACTTGATATTGATTGCCATTCAACTTGCTATTAATTCTAAGATTAAAAAAATTGTTATTAATGTTTATTATTTCTTTTTGAGAGACAGAAGGCAAGTGCGGGAGGGGCAGAGACAGAGGGAGACAAGGAATCTGAAGTAGGCCCCAGACTCTGAGCTGTCAGCACAGAGCCAGATACAGGGCTTGAACTCACTGACTGAGCTCTTAACCAGAGCTGAAGTTGGATGCTTAATGGACTGAGCCACCCAGGTGCCCCACCCTAGGATTATTTATTAGATATTCTCTATCAGATAAGGAATTCCATTAAAATACTAACTTGCTAACAGTTTTCTCATGGATTGATGTTAAATTTTATCAAATGCTTTTTTGGCAATTTCTCATCTTTTGTTAATATGATTAATTATGTTAATTAGATTTTGAATGTTGAATCCTTTTGAATTTGTTAAGTGAACATCACTTAACCATCATGCATTACTTTTTTATAGCACTGAATTGATTTGCTAATATATAAGGAATCTTATATTTAAATTTGTGATAAAGGTTGTCTGTATTCTCTTTCTTATAAAATTTTCATCAACTAATAATCGGAAGATTTTCCTCATCTCACAGGAAGATTTAGAAAGTCTTCCATATCTTCTATTCTTTAAAAGAGTTTCTGTAGGATTAATATCAAGTCTTCCTTAAATATTCAAAAGAAATTCTCAAAGGAGCCCTATGGCCTCAGTGATTTTCTTTATGGAAAAATATCCAACAATGACATTAATTTCTTCAAAAAATAGGACATTCATTTCATGTGTATTTCCTCTACCAAATTTCTTAGTTTGTATTTTTTCAAATAATGTGTATAATTTTTTGTGAGAATTGTTTTGTGGAAAGATGTTATTCATATGTATAATTATATTAGTCATATATATAATATTTGTTTGATATCTTGAACAACTACAGGGAGATCAGTTTTTCATTCATAAGATTGGAAAACTTCATTTTCTATCCTTTTAAAAATAGTTTGCAACCGGCATGGCTGGTGGCTCAGTTGGTTAAGCATCTGACTTCGATTCAGGTTATGAATCTATGTTCATGAGATGAAGCCGCACTTCAGGCTCTGCATTCTTTCTCTCTCTCTCTCTGCCCCTCACTTATCTGCAGTCTCTCTCTCTCTCTCTGTCAAAAAAAAAATATATATATATGTATATATATATATATATACATATATATATAATAGTCTGCAACCTACAAGAAGTTGCAAGTTCAATACACAGACCTTTGAAATATCTCACCTGCAATATCCAGATTTTTTTTAAGTTCATTTATTTATTTTGAGAAAGAGAGAGAGGGAGAGAGAGAGCTAGCTTGCTCACATGAGTGGGGAATAGGTAGAGAGAGAGGGAGAGAGAATCCCAATTGGGCTCCATACTAGTTATGCAGAGCCCGATATGGAGCTGAAACCAGGAACCATGAGATCATGACCTCACCCAAAACCAAGTGTCAGATGTTTAACTGACTGAGACACCCAGGTGTCCCAACAATATTCAAATTGTTAATGTCATGCCATATTTGTTCCATTTTTCTTCCTTCCTTCCTTCCTTCCTTCCTTCCTTCCTTCCTTCCTTCCTTCCTTTCCTTCCTTCCTTCCTTTCCTTCCTTCCTTTCTTTCCTTCTTTTCTTCATTCTTTTCCTTCTTTTCTTCCTTCCTCCTTCCTTCCTTTCTTTTTTTCTTCTTTCCTCTATATTTACCTATCATCTATCTATAATGTGTCTATATGCAGTAACACCCTAAAATGCTCTAACATATACCTTCCTGAACAATGATAATTCATTAGCCCCATACAACCTTAGTGATAGATAAATTGATATAGAAATATAGATACTACTATGTCACACACACATATTTTTGGTCATACCTACATTTACTGGCTTTAGTTTTCATTGGTGTAACCCAGCTGTATCAATTACCATTACAATGATTTCTAAATGGAGATTGTCTATTTCTATCAGATCCTATATAATATCAGTTGGAATTTTACTTTAAAGGAGAGCTTTATCTTCTCAGTTAATGTATTAATTTACCTATTCATTTATTTAGATTAATATGTACTGATGGATCTGTTGTGTTCAAGCTAGAAGTTGTTCAAGTTATTGTGTTTCTGTATGTAATGTGCTATTTTAGTCTGAGTGTTTTCAAGATTTTGTCAATTTTGAGCATTGTAGCAATGTTGGTTTAATCTGACTTTATTCCTGTTAGGAATTTATTCCTGTTAGGGTTTGCTTATCTTCATAAACCTGTAAATTCTTGTCTTGGACCATATTTGTGAAATTATCAATAATTATCTCTTCAAATACTTAGTTTTCTGCCACATTCTCTTTCTCTCCTCTGTGGAATCCTTGTTCCAGTCTTTTTAGATCTTTGGATATTGTCCAGAAATTCCATGAGAGGCTTGTCTCTTATATTTTCTTTATTTCAACATTTTATCGCTTTTTTTGTGTCATATAATTTCCACTGATCTATCTTTATAATATTGAATCTTTCCTCTATTAAACCTCTTATGGGTTGAATTGTGTACACCCCAAATCCATTATGTTTAAATCCTGATTTCTACACATCAGAATGTGACTTTACTCAGGAATAAGGTCTTTTCAAATATAATTCATTAAGTTAAAATGAGATCATTAGGGTGGGCCCCCATCCAAGATGACGTTCGTCCTTTTATTTATTTATTTAATATTTATTTTATTATTGAGACAGAGAGAAATACAGCAGGAGTGGGGGAGAGGCAGAGAGGGAGGGAGACGCAGAATCTGAAGCAGGTTCCAGGCTCTGAGCTGTCAACACAGAGCCTCATGAGGGGCTCAAACCCACAAACAGCAAGATCACTACCTGAGCTGAAGTTGAACCCTCAACCGATTGAGCCACCCAGGCGCCCCAACTTTGTCCTTTTAAAAAAGGGAATTTTGTACACAGATTCACATATTGGGAAGATGAAAATAGAAGTAGGGGTAGTACTTCCACAAACCAAGGAACGCCAAAGATAGCCAGCGACTCCAGAAGCTAGGGGTAGAGGAGAAGAGTTTCTTATTCAGAGCCTTTAGAGGCACCAACCCTTACAATACCTTGATCTTAAATTTCTTCCTGCTAGCACTGTGTGACAATAAATTTTTCATAGTTAAATCTCCAGTTTATTACTTAGTTATGAGAACTCTAGCAAACTAATATAATCTCCATAGTACTATTGAGTTCAATCAGTAAAATTTTTCAGATATATCTCCATTTCTAGAATTTTCTTTTCCTTTGCATTTATATGTTTTATCTTCCTGATGATATATATTGCCCTACTTTTTCATTTGTGGTAAACATACTTTCTTTCGAAATATTAAGCCTAGTTAAAAACACCTTTGTAAAAATCCTAACCTGATAATTCCAGCATCTGGATTATTGCATTGTTGATATCTGATGTCTTTTTTCTTGAGAATAAGACATGTTTCCCTATTTCTTCTAGGTTCAGCAACTTAAAATTATATCTTTGTTAAGGTCGGAATAGATGACTCCAAACTCCAACTCTGTTCTGTGTGGTCCTGCCTCCATCCTTCTCCTTGAGATTTGTGAGTTTCCCTACCTCTCTCTTCTATCTTTGTAAGCCAGTCTGATTGTGAATATTCTATGAGAATTTTCACTGCTGTAAGTGAAGTGAATGGCAGTATGCCTTCAGGCTAAAAGCTGCTAAAGACAAGATATTCACCTTCTGTCATTCTGTTCTTGCAAATTTCTACTTCCTTTTAGAATCTGCCTGCTTTTATCCACATTACAGTAAGTTCAGGTTGGTATTTTTTTCCTCCAGAGTGTACAGTTGTTATCTTTCTTTACAGCCTTTTCCTCTCAATATTTTTAAAAGATTTAATATTCTACACTTCATTCTTTATACATATGTGTAGGGTCACTGGATTTTGAGGGAAGGCAAGAATTGCATTAACTTACGGATAATCACAAGACCAAAAGCATTCCTTATTTGTTTTAGATTTTTAAAAATCTGTATTACTAACTTACTTGCTTATTACTAATTTTTTTTTAGTGTTTTGTTCATTTTGAGAGAGACAGAGAGAAAGAGAGAGAGATCATGCGCAGAGAGGGGCAGAGAGAGACAGAGACACAGAATCCGAAGCAGGCTCCAGGCTCTGAGCTCTCAGCACAGAGCACTGATTCAGGATTCGAACTCACAAACTATGATATTATGACCTGAGACAATGTCAGATGCTTAACCGACTTAGCCACCCAGGCTTCCCTTTATTTGCTTATTAAAAGAATGTGTTTTTACTTTTCTAGGTCTTTACCCATGAAATGTTACCTTTGTCTTATTGCACTTTTGAATAGCCTTAGGATATATGTCCCAGGGTGCATGATGGTTTTAAGCACATAATGCTTTCCTTATAAATTATATGAACATCTAATATAGCAATTACTTCATCACTTCTATTTACCTATCTCACATTCCATTCTTTAGGTCTCCAATTCCAGTTCCTCAATTTCTTTGTAAAATTCATTCTGAGTAAATTTCTTCATGCCTGAGATATTGTTTGCCAAGTGCTAAACTAAATCATATTTAATGTGTTTGGACTGAGGTTTGGAGCGATAGGTCTAGAACTGAAGGCCAAGAAAGAATTCTTGAGATGTCTTTGGGACAAAAAGGTGATTTTAGTAAAGCACTGGGACGGGACGCATGGGCAGAAGAAGCTGCACGGGGCTTGTGAGGAGAGACTGATTGTATACTAAGGAGTTGGGGGAGATAAAGGCACAAGAGAGGCCCCTGAAAGGACTTCATATTCTACAGATGACTCCTAAGATACCAGATGCTTTCTTATTTTCAAACGAAAGTTGTTTTCCCTCTAATTAAGTCATTGGACCTTAAGACAGTTCCTGGAGGGATGTTACACTCAGTACTTGCCTCAAGTATTTCTCAACGGGCTGCAGGTTATAAAGAAATTTAATTTTACCTACCATTCCCTTTTTGTCTCTGTTCCCCACATCACTGTGGAGGGGAGTGTGATGTTAGGCCCCAAGAAACTAGGTCTATAGGTTTCTAGAAGTTAGGCTATTGGTTAAGATTGCCTTTTTTTTCTTATAATTTACTAAGACATTTGTAAACTGTAGGAGACTCAAGTCTGGCCAGTCTGTGATCTCTTATCAGTTAACCATTTGTTTCCTCCTTCTCTTAGCCTTAGGGCAGCCCAGAGTGCCTCAGGAACTTCACACTTACCCCAAGGGGGTGGGGTTGGGGGTGGGGAGTGGGTGGCAGGGGAGTGGGGGAGACTGGGAGGGGGTGGTGGAGGGAGTGTGCTGGGTGTCAGCTTGCCTTCTGCTTCCTCATTATACGGACATGACGTGTTCAAAAGAAGGAATTGAATGGGGTTGCGGAATGTTGGCTCAAACCACTCAGTCAGCGAAAACGGGACTGGAATAAATATTTCATTTGCTTAAATGTAATTTATTTCTGTCATAAAACCGTAGAAGATGTGGTGACTGTGCTTCATTTACAGAATGCAGAGCAGTCCAGATAATTAAGTCATTGTATGTAATGTCACTAACAAAGAAAGAAGTAAAAAAAAAAAAATCAAGTAAATATGCCTGGTGGTGTCATTTCTTTTTGTTTTGTTTTGTTTAATTTTCAAGGGAGGGATAAGGCCAAGATGCCATTGATATTATCCACAGTAAAAAGCTTGTTACTATCTGATTACTAAAAGATTCAACCTCTATATAATGTAACATGGAGGTTGCACAACAAATCAATCAGATTAACTTTCTGTGAGCTTACTGATATTTAGATAAATTTAAATATATAATGTTTATCTTAAAAAGTGCTTACTAAAAGAAGAAAGTGTACAATTTTACTGTAAAAACCAAATGCCTTCCATTGATAGTTTCTTTTGGATCCTGAAAAGTGAAAAAGAAACAAAAAATGAAACAAACAAAAAAAAACCATACTGATTTAGCAACATTCTTTAGCCCCTTTAAACCCAATTCAAAAACTCAATTTTTTTTAGCACAGATGATTTTCTAATTTGTGGTAGGTTAGGCTAAATCATCACATTCTTCATTACAATGGAATTCGGATTCATTTATAGTAATAAGTGTTAAAATCAACTAAATCATCACATTCAGAATAATATCAGCTGTATTGACTGGATTGATATAATCTACAGAAATAATTTGCTTTCTGTACATTAGTTGTTAAATAGACATAGGTTTGAATTTTCACATCGAAATTGCTTACTTATCCCCACTCCAAATAAAGCAAACATACCTCTCTTTATTCTTTCATTTTAAATTCAAGGTTTCTTTACTTGATACCCATGCTAATCTATATTTATAATGAATGAATGCCATCCTTTAATATGACTGTATATTTTTATCTAGCCAATTTTTTAAATGTAAATAAATTTTCCAATTTTTGAAATTGGAAATTTCAGATTATTTCTTAATGGTTGAATGAATGACTTCTTAATTCTTTTATTTCATTGTCATATTGGTCTTCATCTAGGCCATTTGCATTTTCTTTGCCAAAAACAGGTAGTGTGTGACCACTTAGGTCCTAAAAAATTGGCCAACACAAAATTTGACCAAACTTTTATGAACCTTGCCAAAATTACAATTTTTGTAATCTATCACATGTATGGTATTATAGTAACATACTGCACATAATATATTAAAAACTTATTTTTAATATGTAATTTATATGGTTATCATATATAGTTACATATTTAATATTTTATTTACCTTATCATTATTACATATATTTAATAACTTCTCAGAAAATTTGAAAATAAAACTAATTTATATACTTTTATATTCTTCCTGTTGTGCAGTCATGATTAATATTTTCTTGTATATTTCTTTTTCCTCTTTATGATATTTATTTTTTCAGTTACCTTGCAAGAGCTTTCATTATAGTTTACCAGTTAAGAAGTGATTAAATAAAATTGAAATGTATTCATTTTTTTGTTTTTATTTGTTTATTTTAAAAATACTTTTCTTTTTATTTCTAGGAGAGAGAGAGAGACAGCGTGAGCAGGGGAGGGTCAGAGAGAGAGGGAGTCACAGACTGAAACAGGCTCCGGGCTCTGAGCTGGCAGTCAGCACAGAGCCCGACGCGGGCCTCGAACCCACGAACCGCGAGATCATGACCCAAGTCGGACGCTTAACCGACTAAGCCACCCAGGCGCCCCTGTTTTTATTTGTTTATTTTAAAAGAGAGCACAAGGGAGGGCCAGAGAGAGAATCCCAAGCAGGCTTTGCACTGTCAGCACAGAGCCTGATGCAGGGCTCTCTCTCACCAACTGTGAGATCATAATGTGAGCCAAAATCAAGAGTCAGACATTTAACTGACTTAGCCACCCAGGCACCCTAATAAGGTTGAAATTGAAATAATATGGGCGTTTATTTCTCTCTCTCATGCTTGAAAGGTACATCACTCTTCTCAGTGTCTTTTAGGAATTCTACTCCTTTTGGGACACTGTTAATATTTCTAGTCTGAGAGTATCATCCTGGCTGTCTATATCTGAAGCCAAGGCATGATAGAGGGACCAAGAAAAAGAGATGTAGGGATGGCCCCTTTGTTCTAAAAGGAATACCTTTGGAAGCTGCCAAGCTACCTTTCATGTCTAAGTAGGTAATTCTTTAACTTCCTGACCTCTGGTTTTAGAAATATCATTAAAAATGTGCCTATATTTCAACACTTAAAAAAAAGAAGATATTACCTCAAACATGTTATCAGTTTTATAATTTTGATATGAATTCATGTTTGATTCTGATATGAACTAAAATCCATCTTGCATCTAGGCATTGACTTGATCAAGCTCTTATCATGGCATATTATACTATACTGCTAATTTTATATTTTCTGATACAGGTATTTATTATACCTATGTAGACACTTAAAAATTTTGTTGATGCTTATTTATTTTTGAGAGACAGAGAAACATAGACTGTGAGTGGGGAAGGAGCAGAGAGGGAGACACAGAATCCAAAGCAGGCTCTAGGTTCTGGACTATCAGCATGGAGCCTGACTTGGGGCTCAAACTTACAAACAGTGAGATCATGACCTGAGCAGAAGTCAGACACTTAACCAACTGAGCCACCCAGGCATCCCAATGTAGACACTTTTTTGAACTTTAGCTACAGTTAAATTTCGCATGTCTTTACCAATGAATGTCTGATTTAACCAATTCAAAATTTGTTGGGGAGTTAATATAAACTATTGGCCTTCTCATGGAGCTGGAATGACAAAACATTGGTAGTGATGACCTGTTATGAAATGGTACATGGTCAGTAATCTAGGTACCTCCTTATCCTGGGTATAAAATCTACACTGAGAGCAGACACAGCAGCAGCCTGAAAGCTATGGACCTTTCTTACACAAGTTGCTGCTCTTGAACACAGGCCTCCTTTGCTAAGAATTTCCGGTCCAGCTTACTTTTCCCATGTTTACATTTGCACCTGTTCCATGTGGAGACTTAATGCAGGAAATTAAAAAAAAAAAAAAAAAGATGCTTTTGGTGGGGGGAACTTCATGCTGTGTGTAGAGAAAAGGACATGAGAAGATCTCTTAAGTTTGTAGAGAAGACACTCCTTTCTAGCAGAATTCCGAAAAGAGACAGATAAAGACAGCACATGCCAGATAGAAGCCCGAAAATTTAAAAACCTACTGCAACATGCTGAGATATCCAATCTCAACCTTGAGTCAAGAATGAAGAGTAAGAGTATCTGGAACCTCCCCCGCCCCCCATTGGTTCACAGTGCTCTAGAATTGGAAGGAACTTAGAGGCTCAGCCAACCAGCCTGAGGTTCTTTTGCAGGACAAACACGCAACCACACATATCAACAAACCACTTTAGCACAGGGATGATAGTATTTTTATGACAAATCTTTTCTATGTCCTCTTCCCCCTTCTTAAAATGGCTCTGGAGAATACAAGTATTTGATTTACTCATCTGCTACTTGGTTGATGCCAATAATTTAATAAATGCCAGGAAAGCATAATAGGGAACTAATTATTCATACACAGTGTATGCTTTCTTCTTGCAGGATGCTCTTTGCTCTCCTTGCAAATTGTATACTGTCAGGTGTCCTGACTATACTCTGAATTTCTCCTTACTAGGAGAAGGCAAACCAGATCCTTAGTGTATTTTGCTCTGGTACATATGCTCTTTTGTGAAAAGGACTTAAGAAAAAAATAAGGAGACCTAGCACTATTCCCCTGCGAATCTTTTTGCTTTCCTACATGAATTATTTAGTTGCACTAAAGGAAGGCGTCCTTGGAAAGTCACAGCTGTAAACATACCAAGAGATGGATAACATATCCAAGAAAATGTCAATAAGCTTCACTTATCCAGCTTCTTTCTCAAGCCTGAAGAACGTATGCCGTATCAGAAATACACATGAGGGGGGCGCCTGGGTGGCTGAGTCAGTTAAGCATCCAACTTCAGCTCAGGTCATGATCTCACGGTTTGCAGGTTCGAGCCCCGTGTCGGGCTCTGTGAGGACAGCCAGCTCAGAGCCTGGAACCGGTTTCAGATTCTGTGTGTGTGTGTGTCTCTCTCTCTGACCCTCCCCTGCTCGTGCCCTCTCTCTTTCTATCTCAGAAATAAATAAAAACATTTTTTAAAAAAAGATATACGCATGAGGTATGAATCATACTCAAAAGAACTTCCATTGTTAAGGAGCTTTCATCAGATATAAGGAAATACATTTCAAAGAGGGTATTAAAAAACTAATGGTGGGACAAGTGGCAGAAGAATTGAAACCGTTAAAATGAAATATTTTTAATAAAACAGCTCATGAACTAGTAAATAAAACTGACTGTAGGTAGGATTCTTCTAACTAGAAATACATTTAGCCTGCTTTATTTATATTTTATATTTTTTATTTTTAGTTTATTTATTATTTATGAGAGACAGAGACAGCATGAGTCAGGGGTGGGGGGAGCAGGGAGAGAGAGGGAGGCACAGAATTCGAAGTAGGCTCCAGGCTCTGAGCTGTTAGCACAGAGCCCAAGGAGGGGCTCGAACTCACGAACTCATGACCTGAGCCAAAGTCGATCGCCTAACCAAATGAGCTACAGAGATGCCCTAAATTTAGCCTGCTTTAAACAAATGAACTGAGAGGAAATTGAATCCATCTAGAAACAACTTGTAATATGAAATCTCTTTATGCTTTTTCATAAATGTGGCCAAAATTGCCTTTGTCACTGATTAAAGAGAAGGGGAAAAAAGGTTTCTTGATTTTATAACAAGTGTATAGGCATCTTATGAAAATGTTTCAGAGAACTATTTCTTCTCTATGACTTTGGCATTTAATATGTAGCAGTCACCATTTCATCATATATAAAATATTAAGATAAACCCCAATAAAAATTGTGGTGGGGCTTTGCCCAGTTGGTTAAGCTTCCGATTTCAGCTCAGGTCATGATCTCACTGTCTGTGAGTTCAAGCCCCACCCTGGGCTCTGTGCTGACAGATCAGAGCCTGGAGCCTGTTTTTAGTTCTGTCTCTGTCTGTCTCTCTGTCTCTCTCTCTGCCCCTCTCTGCTCTCTCTCTAAAAAATAAACATTTTTAAAAAAAATTTAAATTGCAGAAATATATTGCTTTGGTATTGAACTTCAGTATACTGATCAATGAGGATAAACACTTATAATATTTTACAAAATGCAAGAAATCACAACCTTACTACAAAATAGGCATTTTTAAGATATTTCAATAGTGAATATAATACCTGCCCGAATTTATTTTCCTGGTAGTGTTACTCCCTTACATAATAAGTAGAATAATAAGAATTTTTGTGAAAAGGTTGGTCCCATATTTAGACTGCATGAGTTGGTTTATTGATGATTTCTGAAACTTTTCCCAGTTCCATTTTAATATGCCAAAAACACATGTATGTGATGGCAGTAAATCTTCAGTGGCAAAATTTTAATCCCAGGCAAATCTAACATCTTAAAAACTGCACAGTGGAGTTTTTATAGTGATCCTTAGAAACAATCTAACTGCCAAAAAGTAGTAGTTTTAATAAAACTATTACATACCCATAAAATGAAAGATTAAGATCCTATCAAAATAGTAATGTGTACATGTATTTATCAAAATTAGAATAGGTCTGAGATTAGTTAAGTGAGAGCAGGGCTTTGGGGCACAAGTTAATCTGTATTTACACTAAAAATAATAGGTTGTATTCATTAGCAGACAAGTCTGATGAGAACTAGGATTACATCTTAATCACTACTTTCTTCCTAGCCTTTCTGCAGATGTGTGCCTGAGTTGTGTGTGTCCTCATGAAGTCCATATTTCTCTCTCGTCATAGTTATTTCCATCTGGCTTCTTGGTGCTCCTACTTAAGATCAAGGTATTTATCCTAGTTTGCTATGGCTACCTTAGCACAATACGGTGGACTATCTATCACCTATCTATTTATCTATCTCTCCACACCTTTCCAAAAGTGGGATGACAAATGGACATTTGGTTAAGCTTGAGGGAGAGCCCACAAACTGCAGCTGGGAATTTATAATATAATAAAGAATATTATCAGCTTATATATCCACTTCTATTTGGCATAGAGATGACAACGTTATAATAAAAGAGTTACATTTCACCTCAAAAATCCAATCATTCACAAGTTGCATACTTACTAGTCCAACTTCCGTGTTCACTGGAGCCTGTGGTTTCTCTGTCTTCCTCTAGCATTACGCATCTCTGAGCTCATTGGATTGTCATTGCAATATTGCTATCACTGTGAGTCACACATTGCTGTGAGAAAGCACTTCACTAAGTTTTCTTTTTAAATGTTTTATTCGCCCTTTGTCATATAACTGATTTCTGTGATGTCCAGAATGTATTTTTCATTTAACTGTTGATTTTGTGGTCTGTATTAATAAGCTTCAGGTTCATTCACAGATGCCATTCCACTCAAAGCAAGCTTGTTCAAATCCTGAGTCCACAAATGAAAATCTAAGCACCTTCAAGACACATGCAGATTACATGAAAATATTTCATGCCAGGGGTGCCTGGTTGGCTCAGTCAGAAGAGTAGGCAACTCATGATCTTGGGGTTGTGAGTTTGAGCCCCATGTTGGGTGTGAAGACTACTTAAATTAAGAAAAAAAAAAACCTTAAAAAATATCTCATGCAGGGGCGCCTGGGTGGCTCAGTCAGTCAAACGTCTGACTTCGGCTCAGGTCATGATCTCACAGTTTGTGAGTTTGAGCCCCACATCGGGCTCTGTGCTGGCAGCTGTGCTCCAGTGTGCCACAGACTTTAGATTCTGTGTCTCCTTCTTTCTCTACCCCTCCCCCACTTGTGCTCTGTCTCTCTCTCTCAAAAATAAATAAATGTAAAAAATTTTTTAAAAATCTCCTGCATATCTCTGCGGCATTCAGATTTCATGTAGTACATTTTCAACGTAACTGTAGACTTTCAGGGTCTTTGTACCATGGAATTTAGGAATCTATGTTAGAAAGCAAATCAACAATGGACTCTATTGAAGTTATGGAGAGAGTAAAGCAAGAGATCTATGGGATTAAATAACTTAAGTTTTTAATGTGTTAAAAATACTTAATATAAGTTCTATCTTTTTAACCAAACAAATTTTGAAGTCTACATTTCCATATTTTTAACTGTAAACACAACATTATACAGCAGAGCTCAAGAACTCACTTGTATAACTGACTTCATGCCCATTGAATGATAATTCCTATTTCCCACCTATCCCCAGTCCCTGACAACCACCATTCTATACTCTGCTTCTTTGAGTTTGACTCTTGTACATACCTCACATAAGTGGAATCATACAGTGTGTATCCATCATTGATTGGTTTATTTCTGTTAGTGTAGTATCTTCACAGTTTATCCCTATAAAGATAAATGGTTTATCCTCAAGTTTATTCATAAAAGAAGGCAAATTTCCTTTGTTTTTAAGATTGAGTAAGCATGATGATGCATAAATAAATTCTTATATTTAAAGCATCCAGAATGCATGATGATGCATAAATAAATTCTTATATTTAAAGCATCCAGAGTGCTACTGATAATTACAATGTGTATAAGTGAGTGCTACCTTCATGGTATCAATACAGTCATTCACACGAAGCTCTTTAAACTGTTAAAATTTATTATTTAACTTTAGGTCAAACATATGAGATATATTTATCTGTCAAATAGTAGATCCATAATATAAAGCTTTCCACTGACTAAACAGGAAATGACAATTTAAAAAATAGTCTCCCCAAGAAGGGGGGAGAGTCAGGAGGAAGTAAAGAATAATCTGCACAAATAAAAAGTACCAAGTAAAATAAAGGAAATATGTCTATTTGCCATTTTCAGTAACCACAAATTTATATGGTTAAAAACTTCCAGTTTGAAAACATTTTGTAATATTAGGAAGACTCAACAAGAGATATATGAAGGTTAAAACTTTTTTAAAAAGGACAGTCTTTGCACTTTCATCAGTGAACATTGTCCACAAGCTTCCAGAACTTTTAAAATATTTGTTTTAGTGCTCTTCTCTTCTTGTCAAATTTCTCAAAGTGTGTTTAGATCAAATATCTATTTTTAGCACTGGAAGTATTGCCGCGAGCATAGCTCCCTTCCGGATGTCCTTTTTTATTTCATTTGAGAGATACAATTGCTAGACATAGAGTTGTAGATCAGTAGCCACTTTTGAAAATTTAAAGGTAATCTACCATCTTCTGCATTAGATAGTTTCCTTAGAAATGTCTGTGATTGGGGCCCTTGGAGGGCTAGGTCGGTTAAGCGTCCGACTTCGGCTCAGGTCATGGTCTCACAGTTGTAGGTTTGAGCCCCGTGTCGGGCTCTGTGCTGGCAGCCAGCTCAGAGCCTGGAGCCAGCTTCAGATTCTGTATCTGCCTCTCTCTCTGCCCCTCCCCTGCTCACGCTGTCTCACTCTCTCTCAGAAATAAAACATTTAACAAAGAAAAAATAGAAATGTCAGTGATTAACTTATTGCAGTATTTCAAAGCAATGTGTTATTTTCTCATTTTTTCTTGATTTCTGACATTAAGAATTGTGAAATTGTTGAAGTTGTGGTAATATTTGTATTCTGAAAAAGGTAAACTACTTTCAGAGTAGGATATATTTTGAATCTGAAAATAAATTAAGAGACTAGCCGATAATATTAATCTAATCAGATATTTAAATGATTCCAAATTAACTTTTAATTTTTGAGAGGCCCTTATAATTACCATGATTTCTATAATGAAAGCTGTGTTTTGGATGCCTCGATGAAAGCCTACATTATTTATCCCATACTATTTCTTAATAGTCCATCATTACCGATTTTTGTCATTCCATCTCCATGAGAATGCCAACAGTTTGAATTATCTTTCCCTGAAAATTTTGAATTGGTTAAATCATATGTTCATTGGTAAATGTACACAAAAAATTAATTATAGCCAAATTTCAAAAAAGTGTAGATATAGATACAATCAATGCCCATATCAAAAAATATAAATTAGTATAATAAAATGTGCCATGATAAGAGTTTGATCAGTCAACACCTAGACCCAAGATGATAGTGCCTTCTGTGAATCTTGCATATAAAACTCAAGGGAATAACCATTTACAATCATTTCTATTGGCTAAGCAGGATCATTGAAAGATAAGGTGAGTGAGTCAGTTATTGGAGGACATACAAGGTGAAAGGAATAGTATTTTGTTACTTGTTTTGTTAATGCTTTTTTGTTTTCTTTCAAGATGGAAGAGAGTTGGCATTGTCATGTCTAAAAGAAGTATGAGTAAGAGACAGGTCAAAATATTAGAAACAAGGGTATATTTCCAATAAACATGGTGGACAATTACCCTGTAAATCTGAGAAGAGATACAACAGCCTAGCAGTGTCAAAGCAACTTTGGGATTTGGGAAACATAGGAAAGACCCCAACAAATTGTGAGTGGCTACATAACCATCTTAAACTCAAAGGGAATATAAAAGTTTGATCTTCCCACGTTCCTGGAGAGAAAAGAACCCAAGCACATAATAACCAGCTCTAACATCTAAAACAGTGCATGAGATTGAGATGTAGATTCTACAGACTTTCACTGATTACGTCCTGCATACAAATCTTCAAAGTGCAGTCAAAAAGCTCTAAGATTGTTATATTTTCTAAACTAGTAACATATCAAGAAATGTGTTTTTCTTCTGAAAACTCCAACTTGTTTACATCATCATTCTCCTCATACTTCCACGATGTCCTCCTTTCAAATACAGCACATTCTTCACAGCTAAGCCTATATATACATATCTTTTGCTGTGAATTACTTTCCAAATCTTTATGGGAGAGTTAATTGTTGTTGTTTACAATGGTAGTGGGTTTTGTTGTTGTTGTTGTTTTAATAATGAATTTGTTTCAATGTGCTCTAAATGGATACTATGCATTTCTTTAATTGGAAAAGTAAACCAAGAGCTGCTAAAAGGCAGAAAACATGTCTTCTTAACCTTTAAAAATATGCCTATCCCCCTCAAGAATCTTCCCACCATTACCATTCAAGAAATGCCTATTATATATACAAATTAATAATAATAATATTAATGAACAAATGAATATTTGGGTGATAAGAGCAAAGTGAGTGGACAATATTCTGTGCAGGGCATTGAATATGATGGTGTTACTAATACTAAGTTATACTGTCTCTTGAAAAAATATCGTAAGCACACTGAAATATGCACAGATTACCATTTTAAGAGGCATTGACATGATCCTTCAGAATCAGAAGGAGAGAGTTTGAAGAGAAGTAAGAAAGTCTTGCAAAAAGGTGACATACAATCTCGCTCTTACCTCCACCTTATGTTGAAAGACCTCTGAAGATAAGGAACAAGCCTGTTGTATGTATTCACTTCCCAGATTTGCCAGGGAATATTGGCTTCACAAATTGAATAGTTAATATTAACACTATTGAATTAAAGTGCAGCACACTCATAACCATGATTTTAGAAGAAAATTAGTATGTACAGGCACAGCTATTTTTCTGATTATTCATTTAGTATTATATCAATGGCAAATATCAGAATAGCAACTAATAGTGGCTAAAGACTTAATTATCCTGTTGCCAGGGAATCTTATAGAAGGTCAACAAATTAACCCGAGTATCCCTCTTTTCAAACATTCTCAGTGTGTTGTCCTGAATCTCATTATGCTGTCTCCTCATTCAGTTGCACTCTTCAGTGCAAATTCAAAGACAGTGTGCATTGTAAGCAAAGAGGCTTGTCTTCACATGGATCTTTTCTCTCTCAGAAACCCACCAGAAGCCTGGCTTACTGTCTTATAGAAGAAATAAATATATTCAGAGCTGGGGCACCTGGGCGGCTTAGTCATTTGAGGGTCCAACTCTTGATTTCGGCTCAGGTCATGATCCCAGGATCGTGGATCAAGCCCTGGGTAAGGTTCTGCACTTGGCGCAGAGATTATTCTCCCTCCCTTTCCTGGTGCCCCCCTCCCTCCCTCACACTTGCTGGCTTGCTCTCTTTTTCTCTCTCTCTTTAAACGAAAATAAATTAAAAGAAAATATTCATAGCCATGTCTAGTTTGCAAAATAAGCTGAGAAAACAACTACATGGGAAAGTTACATGGGGTTATCATTGTCATTCAGCAAAATATTTTTTATTTTGTTTTGTTTTCACAGGGAAAATGTGAAATGGCCACTCGATACGCAAACGATTTTGTCTGCCATGAAATATGTATGTATATATATTTCAGCATATATACTTCACTATATATATATATATATATATATATATATATATATATATATATAAAAGAACGAGAAGATTGAGATGAGTATAGAGGAATTTAATATCTGGGGCGCCTAGGTCACTCAGTCGGTTAAGTGTCCGACTTCAGCTCAGGTCATGATCACACGGTGTGTGGGTTTGAGCCCTGTGTCAGACTTTGTGCTGACAGCTCAGAGCCTGGAGCCTGCTTCAGATTCTTTACCTCCCTCTCTCTCTGACCCTCCCCTGCTAACGCTGTCTCTCTCTCTCTCTCAGAAAAAAAACAAAAACAAAAAAAACATTAAAAAGGTTTTTAAATATCTATTTAGAATCCTCTGTCTGAAAGCCTTGTGGATAATCTCCATGTGTTATCTGATTTGAAATTCTCATCATCCAACATGTTGCTTATTAGGATTGCTCTGATGCATTTGTTGGCTGATACTGGTATCTCCTGCTTCTCTTTCTTGTTCTTAGCCAACTCCAAATATCTCAGCATTGCCATTCTCTAGAAGGAGTAAAAGTGAGGTGGGTCCTTCCTATGGTACCCAGGGAGGCTGGGGATGCTGGTTTCTCACTCTGCTTTCCCTTTCCTGGTGAAGGGGACTCTTTTTAGTTAGAGAGTTACTTTTTGGCAATGAGCAACGTTGGCTTAGCAGTGCTATGATCAGGCAACATGAAACTTCCTCCCCTTTTTGTGTAATTATTGCCAGGTTTGTCATTTAACTGTGTTGCTGAGGGTTTAAAGTGTACTCTGGAGTTATTTTTCTTTGTGGATAGCAGTCTGATTATTGATCTTTGTCAGGGGACAGGGATTGGGGGCTCAAACTCTGCCATCTTGGAGACATCACCCTCTTCATTTTTAAAAATGATTTGATTAAAGTCCAAATAAACTTGGTTTTCTCTTATCAAACTATTAACGTACTTATAATATTGTATATTGGATCTACTAATATGTCAGAATGGTACAAGCTGCTTGTGCAAATAATATGAAAAGATTCTCAGTATGAAGAGGAAGCAGTAGAAAGAGCTGCCTCATTTTTAAACTGATTACCTCAAGCACACATTTTGGTTGACTGACAACAAAATAAGCATTATTGTAAGAAGAGCAAAATGATTAACTGCAAAAAAAGAAGTTTACATCTTATCAGGAAAGGCATTTGTCTCCTGATAGCTGTAAATACATGTTGTTGGGCTTTTTTTCTCTTTATAGAGACTGCTTCCAAGAAGTTGAATGTGTTCTATTTATATCTCTCTTCTGTGTTAGGAAAGTGTGCCAAATTTTCTAATTTAGTAGTTGAAGGGCTCTACATAAAGTGCGACGAAATTCCCTTATTCCCCTTGAATAGGGAATAATTAAGCAGAGTGCATGAATCTATGAGTCTAGCCAAGAGATATTTTTAAATGTTCTAGAGAATTTTAACAATTGAATGAAGAAAGCCAATAGTTCTTGTTATTTTTCTACATTTTAATCTATTTTAAGAGAAATAATACTGGCATGAAGTTAAATATTTTACTGTGCACTGTTTCAGAGGCTGTTTCTGTAACTATGCACTTCCTACATAAGAATTTGAATTGATATTGAGATTTTATATTCATAGAATTTAATTCTATTTATTCTATTCTATTTAATTCTCTTATGGTATCCTATTTAATTCATAGATTTATATTCATAGAATTGTAGTTTTTACCATCTAATCATGTGAGTGATATTTCTTGTGATATTATATTTACGAGCAGGTGAATATAAACAGGAAATATTATTAGCATTTTAGTGATGAGTAAACTGAAGCTCAGAAATGTTCGTTGATTTGTTCACTGTTATACAGCTTATTAGAAGTATGAATAGGACTTGAATCCAAAGACACATTGATTCAAATAATATGCTTTTTTATAGAGAAGTGAGAAGAGCTGAACCACAGTTAATAATACTATATTGTGCACCTACACATTGGGTAAAATTGGGGTTCTTACTCCAATAAAATAAAGTGGTTGTTTTAAAATTTTAAAAAGAAAAGGAATCCTGCTACAGTGCAGCTGAGACAATTCTTCCATGGGACACTGGACTAGCACAGTGTACAGAAGCGCATACAAAGATATGCAAAAATACATGGTACAGGTGTTTACAAATATCCCTTCAATGACATGATACTTATGGAGGAGTCTTAAGTGTTTGCTTTACTCCCCGGTGCAGCCATATGCTTGCAGCTATTTGACAGAGATTTTATTGTTTTGTTTTCTGTTTTTTTGAGAGGGAGGATCAGATAGAGTGTGAGTTGGAGAGAAGAGGCAAAAAAGAGAGAACCCTAAGTAGGCTCCATGCACAGCTCAGAGCCTGACACAAGGCTCAATTCTGCAACGCTGGGAGGAACCAAAATCAAGAACCAGCCGTTCAACTGAGTGAACCACCCCGGCGCCCAGGGATTTGTTGTTGTTGTTTGCTTTGTTTTTATTTTTGTTTTGTTTTTGTTTTTTTCAATGGAGCTAGAAATTTGGGGATGCACATTCCATACAGAGAAAATACTATTCTCTGAATAAAGTAGCTGAGTCTAACTTATGCACTGGCTGTGCTCCTCATCTCTGCCAAGTTCAGCTGTACTCATCACTGATTCTCACTGCATTTCAATTCATTTGTCCAAGTATTTCTTAAGCTATTTAAAGCTTATGGTAATCAATAGATTTATGAAGAAAGAGGCACTCATGAAATAGAGCTCAAACCTACCTGGCTGGTAAAATGCCAATAGAAATTTTACATATTTTAAAAATTAGAGAGGCACCTGGGTGGCTCAGTAAGTGAAGCATCCCACTTTTGATTTTGGCTCAGGGCATGATCCAATGGTTCATGAGTTCAAGTCCCGTGTAGGGCTCTTTGCTGGCAGCTCAGAGCCTGGAGCCTGCTAAGGATTTTCTCCCTCCCTCTCTCAAAATAAATAAATAAACTTATAACAATAAGTACTTATAACTAACTATATATTAATAATACTTATGAAACCCATAATTTAATTATTATAATTTTCATATACATTTATAATTTAATATGTAAAATATAATTTATAGGTTGATTTCCCCTAATTCTAGAGGCTGAAAAGAAAAAGTGTTTATTTTAAACTATTATTGGGGTGCCTGGGTGGCTTAGTCGGTTAATCGTCCGACTTTCGCTTAGGTCATGATCTTGCGGTTCGTGGGTTCGAGCCCCGCATCGGGCTCTGTGCTGACTGCCAGCTCAGAGCCTGGAGCCTGTTTCAGTCTGTGACTCCCTCTCTCTCTGACCCTCCCCTGCTCACGCTGTCTCTCTCCTAGAAATAAATAAAAAATTAAAAAAAAAAAATAAACTATTATTGAAGTTCCATGAAGTCACATTAGAGATATATTTAGAGCGGCTGTTGCAGTGATTCTAATAAATTCTTTAATATATTAAATATCTTAAAAATTAATAAGATATCAATGATAGTTCCTGCTTTACAGATTTCTTGAAATGATTCACTTAAATTAACATGCTAGGAAAATATTTGACTAATATTATGTGAAATGCCTGCCAAATTAATACTTTAAGGACAGTCTTGTGAATATAATACTTTACATTAAATTACTTTATGAAGAAATCTATTTCAAAAAACATCCTTTGAAAAGAATATATGTATGTACATATGTTCACCTCTATATAAAAATGAGTCTTATAGCTTACCATGCTAGTCTGAAAAAGTTGTTTCATCACTGGTGAATTGGAAAGATCTGCAGCCTCCAAATATACAAGAAAATAGAACTTGAGCAATGCTTTTATTTGTAGATGGAACATGATGTATCTTAGTTTTTCATACACCTAACCAAAATTTTGATGTATCAACTACACTTTATAAATGTGGGACCTTATAAAATGTGATTTATAAGTTAAAGTAAAAAAACACAAGAGTAATACAATAGTAGAGTTGTTTTACTTTTTTCTCTACCAAACTTCTTACGAATGAAAGCAAATGGATATCTTTGAAAATTAAATAGGGTTTAAGACTTTAGCACATTTCATACAGGCATTTGACTGATAATCCATATTGACAAGTTCATATTTTAGGGGGGAAAGAGGAAAACACTGAAATGTTAATTTATGCTGGTTTAATATTGTATTCTCATGGTCATTCATAGCAGTTTCCCTAATAATATTTTGCTTATTAAATTTCTTCTTTCTATTCTGCTTACAACGATGATCTATATATTACAAGTGATGCTTGTTCCTTATTTTGCTAAGCTAACTTTTAACCAAATTTACCACAAAATACCCAATAATGTTTAACTGATTAAATATGGATGTTGTCTCTTGCACAAATGGATGATACTCATATTGAAGCTTACACTCATAAGGAGAGTGAGGAGATGAGGCAGTCCACCATCTTTCCTTACTTATTTTAGAATTCATCAAAAATTTAAATCACTGGGACCGTAATGCTCCACAGAGTGAATTTCAGGATCCATGAAATAGTAAATGCTCATGGTTGTGGTTTTAGTTTTAATAAACTTGAAATGCTAGTTGATTTATACTTTTATTTGTGATTTATGTTTGCCTTTTAAATATTTAAAAAAAATTTAATCACTGCTAAGTAAAGAAGTAAAACAAAATGAGAATTGTTTCTATCACTGAAGAGTCTATTGTTATATATTGTGAATTGAAGTGCTTCAGTAACACTTATGAATACATGTGAGACTGGGGTTTCTCCATTATAGGCATTTTCATCATACTTTTGGGAAAGATTCAGTTTTCTTACTATGTCATAGCTTTGCATAGAAAAGCAATTGCTTATGAATTTTTAAGTGAACGAAAATTGATACGCTTATTCTATCAAAGCCATGCTAAATGCAGAAATAAAAATCAAAGCCAATGTTGAATGTACTATTTTCCCCTCTTAAAATAAATCCTGTGGTCTTGTCAAATAAGCCATTTTGTAATGTAACATCTTTAAAAATAACATGGCGTGTGTTCTGAAATGGAGACATTTATTCTGAGCAGCTCAGATTTATCTTTGATGTCATTATAAGCTAAAGGGCATGTAGAAAAAAAATACCTTAACTTCCCCTTTATAATTTCCAAGCAGGGGAGATTCAAATGATACATTATTTAAAGGAATTAAAGAAGACACCACGGGTCTCTTGCTGCTTATTAAGGGTGAATGATTTTCAAATTTGGTTAAGTTACGTTTCAACAGATATTTTTCTTCTACTCAAGCTTTATTTCACCAAGATCCTAGCAATCAAAAAAATGTTGAAACTTTTTTCGTCAGTCTTCAAAGAAGATAATGATTAGTATTTCTTCCTTCATATCATCCTGAAACATTAACTTCTAATTGTATTAATGGATTAAATTATTAAGCAGGGGATACAAAGGAAGACCCATAGAGATTAATCTCCTTCTGATACTCCTATAAGGAAATTTATTTAAATATATGTAAACCGGAGAGAGGGCAAGATCGTGGAGAAGTAAGGAGCTCCGTACTTGCACTCGCGCCCATACATCACACAGAAAAGATCTGAAGCCATTGGAAACCTTACAAAACCTGAGAGACTGGGAGAAAAAGGACGCAGAATCCACTGAGAGAGCCTTCTAACGTGAGTGCGAACCGGGGAAGATAAAATCGGGCCGGGATGGAGACTCCAGGGTGGGAGGCGATCCCCCTCTACCCTCTACGGGGAGTGAGAGGGGAAAAGGAGAGAGTCCGAGACAGAAAAACCTCCCCTCGGTGCATAGACCGTACTTGCCAAATACCTGCACACCAGGTCCCCTCACACCAACTGGTCCTGGGGGAGCTGATCAAACAAACTGCTTCTTTGTGCCGCTCCTGGAGGCAGGACTTCAGAGCAGTGGCGCGCCTGCCGCCATTGTAGCTCCAGGGTGGCTGGGCCCCTGAAAGAGCCGCGCTGACACCGGGCGTCCGCGCTCCTGGCTGGCTGGGACTCCAGAGGGAAGGCAGAGAACAAAAAACTGGGAAATTAGCCTATGAGTTCGTGTTTTGGGTGACGAGCCATAGAGGGAACCGGTTTTCCTCACTCCAGCGGGCTCGGGCTCAGAACACCCTGCGGGCAAGCCCCCGCGCATGCGCGCCAGCCCGACCCAGAGAAGGAAGCAGCGATCCTGACTCCGCCCCCAGAGCTCGGCAGGGGGCCTGGAATTGCCTGAGGGGGTTGCCTGGGAAGCTGTGTCTAAGGCAATTACAGCGGGGAGCGCGGACTGGGATTTGGAGATTGGAACTGGCCTGGGTTGAAGAGTGCAACCCACTTCGGCTGCCCCCCTGGTACGGGGAGTTTACAAGCACAAAAAAGTGAGGTGCAGCTCTTGGTCCAAGAAGGGACTGGAGCACCGTCACTCTCCTCCCCACAATCGCCAAGGCAGAGCTCCCGCCTGAGGCATTGGATCACGCCCCGCCCATCCCTGCCTGAGAGCTGCCCTCCTCCCTTTTTTTTTCTTCTTTTTTTTTTCTTTTTTCTTTCTTTTTTTTTCTTTTTTTCCCTTTTCTTTCTTTCTTTTTTTCTTCTTCTTTCTCTTTTCTCTCTTTTTTTCCCCAGAACACTGACCTGATAAACTCTGGTCGCCAGCTTGCTTAAACAATCACAAGTCCATTCTGTAAATGTAAATTCTGCACCTACTGAAATTTTCAGCTATTTCTCTCAGGAGTAGTTAGACTAGAAAGTTTCTCTGGATAATTCCAGCATCCTTCTCATACCTATTCAACCATATTCTACCCTTTACCTCTTTAAAAATGCTTCTTATCCCTTCTGCCTGTTCATTCTATTTCCAATATTGTCTCATCCCGCCCTGCCTTCTCTCTCTTTCTCACTGCTCTTCAACCAGCATTACATACACATGGCTATTTAACTGTAGCTGGGAAATCCAGGTATATGCTTTAAACCGTTCTTTGTCCATCGGTTTTCTTCTTTTTTCCTTTTCTTTTCCCCTTTTTGACCCTTTTATGTATTTTATACTCCCTATTATTCGCCCTCCCTCCTCCGTCTTTTCTCTTAACTTTTTCGTTTTCCCTCTCGCTTTGCATGTTAGTTGAATTAGCCTGTGCGTTTGTGTGCACCTGCTCCCTGTGTGTTTGTCTGTCTGTGTTCTTTTCCAGGGCTACCTCAAGAAACAAGCTAGAGTACACAAGGTGGAGAGTCCCAAATATCACTACGAATAGAAAAATAAAATAACCAAGGTACCAACAAGACAGACCAGAGGATACCATTCCAAAAACACTCTCTGAAAGGATAGGCCATGGAGTGTCAAAGAGTCTTCTTGGATATAGCAGTGCTCATAGAAACAGAGAGCATAGCTGGTCTTTAAAACCAACAGGAGCCAGAAAGCTAATAAAAATGATGAAACGAAAGAGCTCTCCTCCAAAGAAACTCCAAGAAGAAATGACAGCTAATGAACTGCTCAAAACAGATATCAGCAGCATAACTGAACAAGATTTTAGAATCATAATGGTAAAATTAATAGCTGGGCTTGAAAAAACATAGGGGACATCAAAGAAACTATGGCTACAGACAGAATGGAAAATAAAAATAGGCATGAAGAATTTAAAAAATGCGATAAATGAGATACATAATAAATTAGAGGCCTCCAATGCACGGATTGAAGAGGCAGAAAGGAGAATAAGTGATTTAGAAGACACCATTATAGAAAAACAAGAAGCTGACAAAAAAAGAGACCAACTGATCCACAAACAGGAAAGAATTCGAGAGCTCAGTGATACGGTCAAACGCAACAATATCTGTATCATAGGAATATCAGAAGAGGAAGAGAGAGAGAAAGGTGCTGAAGGAGTCCTGGAACAAATTATAGCAGAGAACTTCCCCGACCTGGGGAAGGAAGTAAATGTGGAAATACAAGAGGCTCAGAGGACTCCCCTCAGACGTAACTTGAATCGATCTTCTGCACGGCATATCATAGTAAAAATGGCAAAATACAAGGACAAAGAGAGAATTTTGAAAGCAGCTAGGGAGAAAAGGGCCCTCACATACAAAGGGAAACCTATCAGAGTGGTGACATACCTGTCTACTGAAACGTGGCAGGCCAGAAAGGAATGGCAGGAGATCTTCAATGTGATGAACAGTAGAAGTATGTAGCCAAGAATCCTCTACCCAGCAAGCCTGTCATTCAAAATAGAAGGAGAGATAAAAAAAAAACCTTTCCAAATAAACAGAAATTGAAAGAATTTGCCACCACGAAGCCAGCCATACAAGAAATCCTGAGGGGGAAGCTCTGAAGGAAAGATTGCAAGGAACAAAGATTCCAGAGACACCACCACAAACACAAACTCTACAAAAGATACAAGGACTCTAAACCCACATATTTCAATAAAAACATTGAATGTAAATGGGCTGAATGCTCCAATCAAAAGACATAGGGTAGCAGAATGGATTAAAAAACAAAATCCATCTATATGCTGTCTACAAGAAACTCATTTTAGATGGGAAGATACCTTCAGATTAAAAGTAAGGGGATAGAGGAATATATATCATGCTACAGGAAATCAAAAGAAAGCCGGAGTAGCGATACTTATATCAGACAAACTGGACTTTAAATTAAAGACAATCACAAGAGATGAAGAAGGGCACTACATAATAATTACAGGGTCCATCCATCAGGAAGAACTAACAATCATACACGTCTATGCACCAAATATGGGAGCACCTAAATATCTAAAACAATTAATCACAAACAGAAACAAGCTTATAGATAAGAATGTGCTAATAGCAGGAGACTTTAATACTCCGCTTACAGAGATGGATAAGTCAACTAGACAGAAAATCACTAAAGAAATAATGGACTTGAAAGACACATTGGACCAGATGGACCTGACTGATATATTTAGAACTTTACATCCTGAGGCCAGGGAATTTACTTTCTTCTCAAGTGAGCATGGCACATTCTCCAAGATAGATCACATACTGGGACATAAAGCAGCCCTCAATAAATATAAAAGAATAAAGATCATACCATGCACACTGTCAGATCACAGTGCTTTGAAACTTGAAATCAATTACAGGAAGAAGTCTGGAAAACCTCCAAAAACATGGAGGTTAAAGAACACCCTTCTAAAGAATGAATGGGCCCATCAGGCAATTAGAGATGAAATTAAAAAATATATGGATACAAATGAAAATGAAAACACAATTCAAAATCTATGGGATGCGGCCAAGGCAGTCCTAAGAGGAAAGTACATTGTTCTCCAGGCCTATTTCAAGAGATTAGAAAAAGCGCAAGTCCAAAATCTAACAGCTCACCTAAAGGAACTAGAGGCAGAGCAGCAAGAATGCCCTAAACCTAGTAGAAGAAGAGAAATAGTTAAAATTAGAGCAGAAATAAACAACATAGAGACCAAAGAAACAATTGAACAGATCCATGAAACCAAGAGTTGGTTTTTTGAAAAAATAAACAAAATTGACAAGCCTCTAGCCAGACTTATCTAAAATTTGAAAAAATAAAACAAATTGACAAGCCTCTAGCCAGACTTATCTAAAAGAAGAGAGAGCACCCAAATAGACAAAATTATGAATGAAAATGGACTTATTACAACCAACCCCACAGAAATACAAGGAATTATCAAGGAATACTATGAAAAATTATATGCCAACAAATTGGACAACTTAGAAGAAATGGACATATTCCTAAACACATACTCACTACCAAAATTCACATGGGAAGAAATAGAAAACCTGAACAGACCCATAACAAGTGAAGAAATCAAATCAGTGATCAAAAATCTCCCAACAAATAAGAGCCCTGGACCTGAGGGCTTCCCTGGGGAATTCTACCAGACATTTAAAACAGAATTAATCCCAATCCTTCTCAAGCTATTCCAAAAAATAGAAATCAAAGGAAAACTCCCGGACTCATTTTATGAAGCCAGCATCACTCTGATTCCCAAGCCAGACAGAGATCCTGCAAAAAAAGAGAACTACAGGCCAATATCCTTGATGAATACAGATGCAAAAATTTTCAACAAGATCCTTGCAAATCGAATCCAGCAGCATATCAAAAGAATCATCCACCAAGATCAGGTGGGATTCATTCCTGGGTTACATGGCTGGTTCAACATTCGGAAATCAATCAATGTGATACATCACATCAATAAAAGAAAAGATAAAAACCATATGATCCTGTTAATAGATGCAGAAAAAGCATTTGACAAAATACAGCATCCCTTCTTAATAAAGACTCTAGAGAAAGTTGGGATAGAAGGAACCTACTTAAACATCATCAAAGCCATCTATGAGAAGCCTTCAGCGAACATCATCCTCAACGGGGAAAAACTGAGAGCTTTCCCCCTGAGATCAGGAACACGACAGGGATGTCCACTCTCACCACTGTTGTTTAACATAGTGCTGGAAGTCCTAGCATCAGCCATCAGACACCAAAAGGAAATCAAAGGCATCAGAATTGGCAAAGAGGAAGTCAAACTTTCCCTCTTCGCAGATGACATGATACTCTCCATCGAAAACCCAACAGACTCCACCAGAAGCCTACTAGAACTGATCCAAGAATTCAGCCAAGTTGCAGGCTACAAAATCAACGTACAGAAATCGGTTGCATTTTTATACACCAACAATGAAGCAACAGAAAGAGAAATCAAGAAACTGATCCCATTCACAATTGCACAAAAAACCATAAAATACCTCGGAATAAACCTAACCAAGGATACAAGAGATCTGTATGATGAAAACTATAGAAAACTTATGAAGGAAATTGAAGAAGACACAAACAAATGGAAAAACATTCCATGCTCATGGATAGGAAGAATAAATATAGTTAAGATGTCATTACTACCTAAGGCACTCTACACATTCAATGCAATTCCAATCAAAATTGCACCAGCATACTTCTCAAAACTAGAACAAACTATCCAAAAATTTGTATGGAACCACAAAAGACCCCGAATAGCCAAAGTAATCCTGAAAAATAAAACCAAAACGGGAGGGATCACCATCCCAGACTTTAGCCTCTACTACAAAACTGTCATCATCAAGACACTATGGTATTGGCACAAAAACAGACACATAGACCAATGGAACAGAATTGAGAACTCAGAAGTGGACCCAAAAGTATAAAGCCAACTGATCTTTGACAAAGCAGGAAAGAATATCCGATGGAAAAAAGACAGCCTTTTTAACAGACGGTGTTGGGAGAATTGGACAGCAACATGCAGAAGAATGAAACTAGATCATTTTCTCACACCATGCACAAAAATAAACTCAAAATGGATAAAGGACCTGAACGTGAGACAGGAAACTATCAACACCCTAGAGGAAAAAGCAGGAAACAACCTCCTTGACCTCCACCACAGCAACTTCTTACTTGACACATCCCCAAAAGCAAGGGAATCAAGAGCAAAAATAAACTGTTGGGACCTCCTCAAGATTAAAAGCTTCTGCACAGCCAAGGAAATAACCCAGAAAATTAATAGGCAACCAACGGAATGGGGAAAGATAGTTGCAAATGACATATCAGATAAAGGGTTAATATCCAGAATCTATAAGGAACTCACGAAACTACATGCCCGAAAAAAAAACAACCCAGTGAAGAAATGGGCAGAAGACATGAACAGACACTTCTCCAAAGAGGACATCCAGATGACCAACAGACACATAAAATGATGCTCAGCATCACTCCTCATCAGGGAAATACAAATCAAAACCACACTGAGATACCACCTCACGCCAGTCAGAGTGGCTACAATGAACAAATCAGAGAACTCTAGATGCTGGCGAGGATGTGGAGAAACGGGCACCCTCCTACACTGTTGGTGGGAATGTAAACTGGTACAGACCCTCTGGAAAACAGTGAGGAGGTTCCTCAGGAAACTAACCATAGAACTCCCCTATGACCCAGCAATAGCACTGCTAGGAATTTACCCAAGGGATACAGAAATGCTGAGGCATAGGAGCACATGCACACCAATGTTCATAGCAGCACTCTCCACAATAGCTAAAACACGGAAAGAGCCTAAGTGTCCATCAACAGATGAATGGATCAAGAAGATGTGGTTTATCTATACCATGGAATACTACATGGCAATGAGAAACAATGAAATCTGGCCATGTGTAGCAACATGGATGGACCTTGAGGGTGTTATGCTGAGCGAAATAAGTCAGGCAGAGAAGGACAAATATCATATGTGTGCACGTATAGGAGGATTAGGAGGAACTTGACGGAGGACCAAGGGGGAGAAGAAGGGCGGAAATGGTGGGGGAAAGGGAGAGAGGCAAACCATGAGAGACTCTTGAATGTTGACAAAAACTGAGGACTGATGGATGTGGGGGGGAGGAGGGGTGGGCATGGAGGAGGGCACTTGTGGGGATGAGCACTGAGTGTTATGTGGAAACTAATTTGACAATAAACTATTTGTAAAAAAAAGAAAAAAGAAAAAAGAAAAAGATAAAAAAATTAAAAAAACCAAAAATATGTAAACCAACTCGACAATAAACTGCTTAAGAAAAAAATGAAAATAAAAATTTGTAAGATGGATGGTAAAAGTGCTGTTTAACAACAATATTGGTTTGTTTAATAGTATTATAGGAAAATTAGTCAGAGACAACTGCAGATGAATCTAGCATATGTTTTCAGATCAGGCTGAGTCCTTTCTCCAGGCAGTAAATTTCGTTAGCTACTGGAAAGACCTAGGGAGGTGGCGGTAATTTTCAGAGTGTCTGATAACTAACAACTGTTTCCCAATCATGGAGTTGCCAAGAAACACACAGTTAGCTCTTATAGGCAGTATGAGTAAGCTCTAACTGACTACCTGTTATCTTTCAGTAGCTATATAGTCATAATATCCCAGAGGGGTTGAGTGTGACCTCCATGGTTCCAAAGTAGACCTAAATCAATAAGGAACAAAACTGTAACTAACAGTAGGTTTCCACTGGTGTAGGAAGTCTTTCCAAAAGGAAAAGATCACATCCATTGACCCATGGGTATTGGTAGATCAGTAAATGCTTCAGCTCCTTGTCCTTCATTTTGTGATAACTCTGAGGCAGATGATCTTCATTGTCTCACAATGTTTTCCAGAAGGATTTAGCTTCGAGTACTCTCAGTGGTTGCATGCTTCACACATGCTTCTCTTTATCTATTGTGTTTCCTTCCCAGTAAATTATGTGGGTTATCTTCCACATAAATTATTTGCACTATAAACCTTGTCTTAGTGTCTTGGTGGCTGTGATGGGTACTCCTGAATTTGGTGTCCCCATAGAACTAGTGAGGAACAAACATTTCTCCCAAAATCTCTCCACAACTTTGGCTTGCTTCAGCTTTTCAGTATTTTATGTCTTGATTCACATTGGGTACATTTCCCTGTAACAGTTGAACACATATTTTTTAAATTTTATTTGTATCTTCCTATACAACAGGATTTCTCAACCTAGACACTATTGACATTTTATGCTGGATGATTCTTTCTAGTGAGAGGTTGTCCATGTACTGCCAATGGAAGATGGCCAATACCTACTAGATGCCAATAGCACCCCCACTCCCAGTTGTGACAATGAAAAATGGGCTCCAGACACTTCCGAATGCCTTATGAAGGGAAGAATGACAAGTTATGAAAAACCCTGCTCCACATCTTTCAAAAGTTCTCAGTTGAGTGGATAATATTTAAATCTTTTCCAGAACATGTGAAGTTAAGAGTTTCACTCTATTGGAGTTGAGTGCTCCCCTCCTTATGTTTTATGATAACTAACAATAATAATAAAAACTGCATTGTTATTACTACAATAATTTTTATATCTGGCACTGATGTTTGTTCCTAGATTACACTAGACTTTTCCCCCGTAACATCATTATAAATAAGTTAAATGATTCATGCTAAAATATGTTGTTATATATCTAAAAGAATTAGGCTCTTACACATTTCAAATAATTAGTCAAATCTTTATAATGATTATAAGGGGAAAACTGTATGACAGAAAATGTAATAAATTTGCGGTGAAAATTCCTATAATCTAGTCCCAGCTTAGGAAATTTCTTTCTGATATTTTAATACTTCATTCATCTTCATTGGACATTAGCATACTTTCCTTTCTTGTTTTTGGTTGTTAGAAAATCAGACAAAAATATATTTAAACAATTTTTAAACTATATAAACAATGCAAAAAATATTTTAAAATATGAAATGTATTTCACAGCACACCCCCCCAAAAAAAAAAAACAAATGAAAGTTTGCTATTATTGCACAATGCGAGTAATCAATGCAAACCTTTCAGCTGAAAGTTTAAATATTTATTCAAAAATAGTAATTGTCATTGTTTATTGAGAATTTACTTTTAGCATATACTGTGCCAAGTTTTCAATATATACTTTTTCCCCATAAATGTTCATAACTCTCCTGTGAGGTCCATATTGTAGTTATACCCATTTTTATAATGTAAAACCATAATACATGGGTGCAAATAATTAAATTCACACGTCTATTGACTATTGAAAGTGAACTCAGCAAGAATAATCAGTCTCCCAAATCCATAAAAACATGAAAAAATATCTAATTTCCAAATATGAAGCTATATGGAAATATTAAAAGGGATGATTGAGAGTTATAATTTTCAATTTCTTGAAAATGGCAAGTATTTCTAGTTTCAAAGACTAAAAGGGACCATTTCTTAATATTTCAAGCAGCCATGTACTAAAAGGAGAAGAAAAGGAAGAATGTCTTAAAATACACTGCTGTATATGAAATGTTTACTAATAAAATCCGATCTCACATTTTGAAAACATTTTTAATGTGAGATAAAAAAAATACTCTACTGTGAAGAACATTTAATGATTATTATGAGGGAATATACTCATAATAAGCTGGCTTTGTTACCAGTAATCATCTTGAAGTAGAAAAGAAATTAATTTGTATTGCATTATGTAAATACAAATTTGAATATGTATCAATTCTAAAAATTTCAATATTAAACTTTTTCCCCCTAATCCGGTCTTTTTAATCAGGATACTCTATTAGATATATGTAGGAAACCTATATAATAATCATAATTCTAATTTTCAGCTATTAGTCTAATTTAAAACAGCAAAATAAAGAATCGATTGCCACAAAATAGCAAATATGTATTTGTACAAGATGCCAAATATTATTTTTTCAATAAAGAGAAATGCTAGGGCAGTTTAGTAGACAATGATATATAGGCAAATTTGGAGAAAATGTACTTAATTCTCTGAATTAAACTCACTAGTTTTCTAGGCTTTGAAAATAGCAGAAACTAGTTCTCATGTCTTCATAATCCCCCCAAAATTCAGATTAACAACAAACCAGTGAAATTAGATTCCCAAATACATCTAGCTCTGTGTTCCTTATGGGATTAAGTAAAAATTCTCACAGAGAATAAAAATGAATTACAGTAATTGAAAAATGTCTTCTTAGAAAACAATTCCCTCTACGTTGTCAATTAAAGTTCAAAACTGAAAAATATATTGCTGAAAAAAACAAATATATTCTTGGAAATTCATTAAAAGAGAAGAGTGGTAGGGTGCCTGGGTGGCTCAGTCGGTTAAACGCCCAGCTTCGGCTCAGGTCATGATCTCATGGTTTGTGGGTTCAAGCCCCGCATCGGGGTCTGTGCTGCCAGCTAGGTCGGAGATTCTGTGTCTCCCTCTCTCTCTGACCCTCCCCTGCTTATGCTGTCTCTCTCTCAGAAATAAATAAAAACATTAAAAAAATAGAAAAGTGGAGATTCCCCAATTTTATAAAAATTGCACTGGGATTTTGTCACTCATCCATTTCATCTACAAGTTTATTCAACATTCAGCATCTGTTATGTCCTAAATCTGTATTGTAAATGAGCTTGAAGTACTGAATGCAAGGGACAGAAGTTTCCGTAGCCCTGACTTCACAATGCTTATATTTTGGTGTGGCATGTTCTAATGTTAGAAAATATATACAATCCGTAGAACACATAACATGTTATCTTAAGTGCAAATGATAAAATTAGGGATTTCTAGGCCAGAAGGGGATTGCAAATGTAAATAGGGTGGTCAGAGATTCACATACTGAAAAAGTGGTATGTGAAGTAAGAACAAAAGCTAAAGTAATGAGCATGTGCATATAGGAGAAAGGAGCAAAGCATAGTGGTCTGAGATGGGCTCTGTGGGCATGGTCTGGAACAGCACGGACACCTCCAGGCTGCATCAGAGTGAACTAGGGAAAGAGCAGTAGAGAATGAGTCACAAAGGATTGGAGGAACTAGATTTTATAGGATGTTGGAGTCATTTGTGTTAAAGGGATTGGCATTTACTGAGTTTGATGGGAGACATTGGGAGAGGTTTTAGCAGAAGAGTGAAAATATCGGACTTACTTTTCAAAAGAGGGTCAATCTGGCTTACTTTGGAAACATTATCTGAATTGCCATTTAAAGAGGTAGTTGACAGAAGACTAGGACTTGAGTATGGTCTGTGATTGATAGTCTAGGAAGATGCAGGGAAGACATATAAGAAATGTATTGAAATCAAAAAGGTGCACAATGATGGCAGCTTCAATAGGGTAATAGCACGGGAAGTAAAGAGAACATTCCGTTTTTGGGTATGTTTTGAAGTGAGAATAAATATAATTTATATCGATTGAATGTGTATTGAAACAGGTAAAAAAAAAAATAAGTAAAACAGAAGGAAGGTAGTGGTGCTTTTCCGAGAGATAAGAGAGACCCCAGGAGGAACTTAATTATGGGAGAAGAGCAATTTGCCTTCCCAATCCTTACTTCCAAAAATTCTGGTAACACTCCAATAGCAGTTTTGGCTTCCTGTTTATCTCTGGGACATCACAAGTAACTCTGCCTTTCCCATGCTATTTTCCTCAAAACAATGTAAGAATTTCTGTGATTCTATTTTATTCTCAGTTGTTCATATTTTGGCATTTCTTAGAATATGTTGTTAATGTCGCAGATTAAACATGGCTACCAATTCTTAACAATTTTTCCATCAAAGATGGAGCCTACTCCCTACACTTTAAATTTGGGACATTTTCGTGGTGGATTGGGTAAATAGCACACAGTGAAATGGCACCTTACCAGTGCTCACGAAACTGGAAATTTCTCCTTGCTGTCTTTTGGAATACTCTTATCTGGAAGCCCAGAGCAATCATGAAAGAAATCTTACTACCTCTCAACACTACGTAGGAGCATCCTCAAGTAAGTCAACTGACTGGTAGTTTGAACTAATTTCAACCTTTTATCCACCCCATCTAAGGTTACAGACCTCCAGGGATGCTTTGTTTGGTCCTGCACAACAGACAAACTATCAGTTGAATACGGCTGAGAGACCTCAGTCAATACCACCTGAAATAGAAGAATCACCCACCAGAGCCCTCCTCAAACTCTTGACTCATACAAGTGTGAGCTGTAATAAAAAGTATGTTTTAAGGCGCTGATGTCTAAAGCAATTTGTTACATGGCAAACATAGCAGGGACAGATCTTTTTTTTTTTTTTTTTGCAAATGTTTTCCATGGAGTTTTGGCTTTCTTAGCCTGGTTACTTTGGGAAGATTTAAAATTGACCTGTATATCACTATCACCTTCCCAGAATTCCAGTTACTTTCTCTGGCATCCTACACAACATTAATTCAAAGAAAAAAATCATTTTGTAGTATTGGGAAATGCAGAGATTTGGGTTGTTGTACGAAAAATGTGATAAATGTTTTGAATCAAATAGTAACATTTGGCCTGGCTTTTCCCAAAGCAGAATGCATGAATTTGGAAATCAGGAGTTCAAGAGGGAATGATTCTTCTTCTTTTGCCTAACAATATCGGCATTTAACATCTTCCTTCCCCAGTAGTTTGCATTTTATTGCTTTTGATATTTTAATTCTAAAGAAAGGAACATTTCTCAAAACTCACAATTATTCCTTAAATTCAGTGTAACATCTGTGCATTTGGGTGCCTTCTTGCTACTGAACCAATAGAAAAATAAAGGATTATTATATACCCTGGGTGTGATCAATCCTTTATCTTTTTTTTTTATTTATTTTTTATTTATTTCTAGGAGAGAGAGAGAGAGACAGCGTGAGCAGGGGAGGGTCAGAGAGAGGAGTCACAGACTGAAACAGGCTCCAGGCTCTGAGCTGGCAGTCAGCACAGAGCCCGACGCGGGGCTCGAACCCACGAACTGTGAGATCATGATCCAAGTGAAAGTCGGACGCTTAACCGACAAAGCCACCCAGGCGCCCCAAATCCTTTATCTTTTTAATAGGCATTGAATTATGGAAAATCACTTTATCCATCTATGATCGATGACCATGTGAGGAGAAAATATAGTTTCTTAGTAGTGTGTTTATTAGTATAGTAAGAAATATGAACTTTCTTAGTGTGGTGTATGAATACACACTATTACTATTATTACTTTGGTCTTCCTTGAATCATCTTTATATTTATGGAACATAGAATTTTTTAACATAAGCTATTGAATAGTTTTTATTTAAAAATGTTTAAAGATGATTTCTTTCATGTTAATAAAAATTATTCATAAAATTTTCTCTATTGTACCATCACGTATTATTATCAACATTTTGAGTCCAGTGATAAAACTTGAGAGATTTTCCATGACTTTTTGGTTGTATTTAAGAACTCTTATTATAAAAAAATGATAATTGCTACCAGGCTTTTTAGGTCCAACCATAGAGCCAAATACACTTAGTGTCTTCTTTATGAGAGTATCTTTGATCCGTATTATATTTTATTCTTAACAATCAATTCTGGTTTTTAACCTTTCTCTTGTACCTCTTAAATTTATAAATATTTTTGGGTTTGTGTTCATTTAATCTTGATTTTCAAATAAATTGGACAATGCTTTACATATTGTCCTCCTCAAATTTAATATTAATTTATTCCTCAGTTACATAAGTTGCCAATATTATTTGACATATTGTTCTAAACTAAACTAGTGTTTCACTTGGATAGTGGTTAAGCATTCTCCCCTTGGTTTTCTTCCAAAATAACTAATTGGACTTGTGAGTCTTCTTGGTCACTTCCTTCTCATCTTTTTAACCTCCTAGTATTTGTCCAAAGAAATCTTCTCATAATTTGAAGTATCATCTAATTGCTGTTGATTCTAAAATGTATAGTCAACCAGATGTTTCTCCTGAATTTCAGTATCATAAAATCAAATTACCTCTTTTCCATTCCTTGAACATTTCTCTAAGTTTCTCTAAGGAGCTCTCTACCCTATGAAGATAAATATTTCCACTGTATCTTTAATAAATATTGAATTGTGGAAAACTATCTTTCTCTACCTATAAGAAATGATGATGTGATTTACATATATGCTGTTCTTCCTAACTAATTACTACATTACCGTCCTTACTTTATTTTCACATTTTAAGAATACTTATTACATTTTTATGCTACCAACATTCAAATTAGTTATATATCCCATATCATCCATAAAATTTTTTATCAGGCCCATTATTTTTTCAAGTATTATACAATAGATTAAAATATCACATTTATTATTTGAAATAGACAATCTTCTTCTAAATATCATATAACAGAAATATTTACAAATGTAAAGATTAAGATAGTATTGGTAAATTATTCTTTAAAATTAAATGTAAGAATGCACTTTCTATCAGTGCATTCCTCTACAGATCATTATTTCAATGATCTAATTATGAAGTAAGCTTAAAACATTATTTTAATGTTTATTTATTTTGAGAGAGATAATAAGTGCAAGTCGGAGAAGGGCAGAGAGAGTGAGGGAGAGAGAATCCCAAGCAGGCTCTGCAAAGTCAGCACAGAGAGTGACCTGGGGCTTGAACTGACGAATTGTGAGATCATGACCTGAGCCAAAAATCAAGAGTCAGAGGCTTAACTGACCGAGCCACCCAGATGCCCCCCCAAAAACAATTTTCTAAGCAAAGTAGAAAAAAGTTTATAGAAGTTTATTTATTTAGTAGTATAAACATAGTTTAGGCACATGATACGTATCTTTTTAATAGTATAAGATTTTCATTATTCTCGGTATTAGCCTTAATACCAATTTGAGTATTTCAAAGTAGTTAGTTTCATAAAAGAGTGTATTTGCTACAACCAAGAATGAAAATGAAACCAGAGTAAGTAATCATTTACTTAACTTACAAAATTATAATGCAATGTCTGCAAAGGTGAAGGAAATCAGAAAGAAACGTAACAAAATGATTGTAATCTTCTGTCTCTAGATTTATGAATTCTAAATTATATCTTTGCAACCTACCTATGCAGAAAATGAGTACCACTCTTATTTTTCTATAGTCGTGGGTTAGGGATGCCTTTAGCAAAGCAGACAAAGTGATACTAATAATACCCAAAATTTGTATATCACATCTTAAATAAGAAACTACTGATATCTTCTAGGTAATATATTCCCTATAACAGCCTTAAGAGATGGGTAATAGCATTTAATTATTATTCCTGTCCTTTATAAAGGAGAAACATTAAGCTTAAATAGCTAAATAGCCTTTCTTGGGTGATAATAAATCTTTTTTTTTTCTAATTCCTTAAGCTCTTTTCACAATATTCTGATAAAAACATAATTTACTAAGCTGCAACTAATTAAAAGTCATCTATTTATCTCTTGTTATGGAAGGCAAAACATTTGGAACTGGAGAAAATGAGGTAAGTAAGATAGATTTCCCATCTTGAGGAGCTCCCAGTCAAGAGGATCCCTAGGATATAAAAATACTTTGTTTTTAATTCCATGCAGGTGGAATTGGATTTAGTGATTGCCCTTATTGTGTTGAAATATCTTCAGTCACTTCTTTGATTTATTTTAACATTATTCATGTGTATATAATGTAGGACTAATCTATTTAGTTAAGGCCATATGAAAAATTGAATCTTAACAATTGATTACAGAAAAATTTATACTTAAATAAATGGAGTTTTGGAATTCAGAATTATAGAAGAAACATCAGCATTTTCACCAGGCAACCTATGGCAGGGAAAGCTCTGATATGTAATGAAAGTGCACCATCATAGTTGAATCACTAAATTGTACAGCCGAGACTATTAATATACTGTATGCTAACTAACTGGAATTTAAATAAAAACTTAAGGAAAGTACACCATCATAACTGAATCAAGGTTAACAAATATAATTGTTTGAAATATCAGACAAAGATAGAAGGAATGCAAAAATGTACACCTTCTTTTACAGATCTACCCCAAATAAAAATATTTTTAAATGACCATTTCACATGTGTGTCTATGTATGTTCATGTGTGTATATGAGTACATGTGTGTATGTGCCTGTACACATATATATTCGGCATAAGTCATTATTTTATCAATTTGCCATTCAAAAAATAGAACTACAAGCCTTTTAGTAGTTATACTTACACTTTCATTAAGTTTTTAGGATTTTGTGAACCAATGAAAACAATTAAGTAAATAGTCATCTAATAAAAATTATAATGAACATTCCTCAACAGTTGCCGAATATTAAAAAAATATAGATCGGAGAAAATGCACATAGACTTTTAAATTCATGCCTATGACTATCAATATATTTTAGGGAAAAGCAGAGAATTCAAGATGAAACTTCTCCACATACACATTTTTTTAATAGTTTATTGTCAAGCTGGTTTACATATAACACCCAGTGTTCATCCCAACAAGTACCCTCCTCCATGACCATCAACCCCTTTCCCCTCTCCCCCACACCTCCTTAGCCCTCATCTTGTTCTCAGCATTCAGAAGTCTCTCACGGTTTGCCTCCCTCCCTCTCCCCAACTATTTTCCCCCTTCTCCTCCCTCTTCGTCCTCCACTAACTTCCTCCTAATTCACCTATATGTGCAAACATATGGTATCTGTCCTTCTCTGCCTTATTTCACTCAACATAACACCCTCTAGTTCCATCCATGTTGCTACAAATGGCCAGATTTCATTCTTTCTCATTGCCTTGTAGTATTCCATTGTATAAATATACCACATCTTCTTGATCCATTCATCAATTGTTAGACACTTAGGTTCTTTCCATGTTTTGGCTATTGTTGAGAGTGCTGCTATGAATATTGGGGTACATGTGCCCCTATGCATCAGCAGTCCTGTATCCCTTGGGTAAATTCCTAGCAGTGCTATTGATGGATCATAAGAGAGTTCTATTGTTAATTTTTTGAGGAACCGACACACAGTTTTCCAGAGGGGTTGCACCAGCTTACATTCCCACCAGCAGTGTAGGAGGGTGCCCATTTCTCCACATCCTCACCAGCATCTAGAGTCTCCTGATTTGTTCATTTTAGCCACTCTGACCAGTGTGAGGTGGTATCTTAGTGTGGTTTTGATTTGTATTTCCCTGATGATGAGGAATGCCGAGCATCGTTTCATGTGTCTGTTGACCATCTGATGTCCTCTTTGGAAAAGTGTCTGTTCATGTCTTCTGCCCATTGCTTCACTGGATTATTTGTTTTTCGGGTGTGGAGTTTGATGGGTTCCTTATAGATATTGGATACTAGCCCTTTACCTGATATGTCATTTGCAGCTGTCTTTTCCCATTCCATCAGTTGCCTATTAGTTTTATGGATTGTTTCCTTTGCTGTGCAGAAGCTTTTTGTCTTGATGAGGTCCCCGTAGTTCATTTTTGTTCTTGATTCCCTTGCTTTTGGAGATGCATCAAATAAGAAATTGCTGCAGTTGAGGGCAAGGAGGTTGTTTCCTGCTTTCTCTTCTAGGATTTTGATGGTCTCCTGTCTCACATTCAGGTCCTTTATCCATTTTGAGTTTATTTTGGTGTATGGTGTGAGACAATGATCTAGTTTCATTCTTTTGCATGTTGCTGTCCAGTTCTCCCAGCACCATCTGTAAAAGAGGCTGTCTTTTTTCCATTGGATGCTCTTCCTTGTTTTGTCAAAGATTAGTTGGCCATACATTTGTGCGTCCAATTCTGAGTTCTCTATTCTATTCCATTGGTCTATATGCCTGTTTTTGTACCAATACTATACTGTCTTGATAATTACAGTTTTGTAGTAGAGGCTAAACTCTGGGATGGTGATGCCTCCCGTTCTGGTTTTCTTCTTCAATATTACTTTGGCTATTCGGGGTCTTTTGTGGTTCCATACAAATTTTAGGATAGTTTGTTCTAGTTTTGAGAAGAATGCTGGTGCAATTTTGATAGGGATTGCATTGAATGCGTAGATTGCTTTGGGTAGTAATGACATTTTAACTATATTTATTCTTCCAATCCAGAGCATGGAATGTTTTTCCATTTCTTTGTGTCATCTTCAATTTCCTTCATAAGTTTTCTATAGTTTTCATCATACAGATCTCTTGTATCCTTGGTTAGGTTTATTCCGAGGGATTTTATGGTTTTTTGTGCAATTGTGAATGGGATCAGTTTCTTGATTTCTCTTTCTGTTGCTTCGTTGTTGGTGTATAAAAATGCAATCGATTTCTGTATGTTGATTTTGTATCCTGTAACATTGCTGAATTCATGGATCAGTTCTAGTAGGCTTCTGGTGGAGTCTGTTGGGTTTTCTATGTAGGGTCTAATGTCGTCTGCAAAAAGTGACAGTTTGACTTCTTCTTTGCCGATTTTGATGGCTTTATTTCCTTTTGTTGTCTGATGGCTGATGCTAGGACTTCCAGCACTATGTTAAACAGCCGTGGTGAGAGTGGACATCCCTGTCGTGTTCCTGATCTCAGGGGGAAAGCTCTCAGTTTTCCCCCATTGAGGATGATGTTAGCTGAGGGTTTCTCATAGATGGCTTTTATGATGTTTAAATAAGTTCCTTCTATTTCCACTTTCTCCAGGGTCTTTATTAAGAAGGGATGCTGTATCTTGTTGAATGTTTTTTTCTGCATCTATCGACAGGATCATATGGTTTTTATCTTTTCTTTTGTTAATGTAATGCATCACATTGATTGATTTGCAAATACTGAACCAGCCCTGTAACCCAGGAATGAATCCCACTTGATCAAGGTGGATAACTCTTTTCATGTGCTGTTGGATTCAATTTGCAGTGTCTTGTTGAGGATTTTTGCATCCGTATTCATCAAGGCCCTAATTCTCTTTTTCTTGTTGGGTCTCTGTCCGGCGTGGGAATCAAAGTGATGTTGGCTTCGTAAAATGAGTCCGGAAGTCTTCCTTCGATTTCTATTTTTTAGAATTGCTTGAGAAGAATGGGTATTAATTCTGTTTTAAATGTCTAGTAGAATTCCCCAGGGAAGCCATCTGGCCAAGGACTCTTATTTGTTGGGAGATTTTGGATAACTATTCGATTTCCTCACTAGTTATGGGTCTGTTCAGATTTTCTATCTCTTCCCATGTAAATTTTGGTAGTGAGTGTGTGTTTAGGAATTTGTCCATTTCTGGGGTGCCTGGGTGGCTTAGTCGGTTGGGCGTCCGACTTTCGCTTAGGTCATGATCTCGCGGTTTGTGGGTTCGAGCCCCGCGTCAGGCTCTGTGCTGACTGCCAGCTCAGAGCCTGGAGCCTGTTTCAGTCTGTGACTCCCTCTCTCTCTGACCCTCCCCTGCTCACGCTGTCTCTCTGTCTCCTAGAAATAAATAAACTTAAAAAAAAAAAAGGAATTTGTCCATTTCTTCTAAATTGTCTAGTTTGTTGGCATATAATTTTTCATAGTATTCCCTGATAATTGCTTGTATTTCTGAGAGATTGGTTATAATAAGTCCTTTTTCATTCATGATTTTGTCTATTTTAGTGCTCTTTCTTTTCTTTTTGAGAAGCCTGGCTAGAGGTTTGTCAATTTTATTTTTTCAGAAACCAATTCTGGATTTCATTGATCTGTTCAACTGTTTTTCTATATACACATTTGAATAGATAACCAAAGATTACCAAATATTGGTTAAAACCAAAAGCACCCGATAAAGGATAATTTTTTTCAATGGTGCCACACAAATGGAGAATGGATGTGAAGCATGAAGTGTAGAAGAGTCTCATATATTAATTTCAAGAGGAAGAAAATAAAATCTTCCCATTCCGCCAAAGTTACAAGCCTATCTCCATGTATCGGATGGAATAGTTTGTATTGTGACACATAACCTGTGCTATGTGGGATGAATTGCTGAAAACAGACCTTGCATTTAGTCCTTACAAACTACACTCATTCTTCCACAATTGTTCTGTTGCCTACACCACGCCAAAGTATTTTGACTCCTGCCTTTCAGTACTATTGCATGAATCTGATTTACTTAATCATCCTATGTGCTATTCAATGAAAATATAACTTTTACTAAAATACACTAGTCCTCAAGGTATTGAGACAGTGAAATAACTAAATTTTCATTTTACCATTTTTACAAAAAGAATTATGATAAAATGTCAGAGTTAATAACGTGCAAACATTGCTAGAAATATTAAAGGAAAATGAAGTTTCTATTTGTTTATGGAGGAGGGGACATTTACAAGAAGAGTAAATATTATAGTCAAAGGTACGGAAGGCTTATGATACCAAGTCATGGGACAATTGTTCCCAGTCTTGTTAGAACATAGTGACTCTGAAGCAGGCTGCCAAGTTGACATCCAGCTGCTGACATTTATTAACTGTGTCATGTTGCCTAAGTTTCTTAATATCTCTGGACCTAGTTATCTGCAAAACTAGAATACTAATGTTTTCTGTCTCATAGAATTGTGATTTTGAAAAAAACCCACAATATTTATTTATTTTGATAGAGAGAGCACATGTGTACACATGTGCATGCCAAGAAGATGCAGAGAGAGGGAGAAAGAATCAGAAGTTGAGTCTGGGCTGTCAGCGCAGAGCCCGATGGGGGCGGAGGAGGAGGGACCTCACCTCGAAATCAAGGGTCTGATGCTTAATTTGCTGAGCCACTCAGGTCCTCCATTTTTTAAATGTAATTATATATGCAAAGTAATAAATGCAAAGAAGAGAGTTTATTACAAAAAAGCCATTCAATAAATGTTAGCTGTAAATAGTCAAAGAGTAGATCAAGTACTGAGGTATAATTAGTGATAAGTCTCTATATGTAGACAGGAGCCAGATTATGAATTACTTAAACACTACAGTAAGAAGTGTGGAATTTATAGAAGACCACTGATTATTTTAAGGAAATGATCCAATTCTTATTTTAGAAACATTATTTCAATAATAGTGAGCAAATCATAGGAAAATCAGAGAAAGAAAAGGAAAATACATGTGAATGGTACACTATTTGAGAAAGTGGAAAATTTATGGGCGTTAGCAGTGATGAAAAAATAGAAAGTTATTGGAAATTATTAGGAAATGGGCATAATTTGGAGATCTGTTGCATTTGCATAATGTAAGATGATGGAGTTTAAATTGAGATGTATGTTTAGGTTAATTATAATAATCTCCAGATTTTCCCCACAGGAATAGAAAAGAGGATTTAGGAGAGATTATGAATTCAGTCTGGGGAATATTTAGATATCCACGAGCCATTTTAGATAGGAGAGAAACAAGACACTTTTGACTGTTTGGGTCTGAAACTCCAAAGATTCCAAAGGCTATATTTATGTCTATCATAAGAGACTAGTCCCTTAGTAAATTACAGTGTTCCAAAATTCCATTCCATCAGGATAACTACCCTTGTTCCAAATATCTTCACTTGGCTTTCTAACAATAAGACGGTACTTTTTTTTTTTCCTATCAATACTATCATACTTTTAGATTGTTCTTTAAGATCATGTTTGTTTTGCCCTATTGCAAAGCTACAGAAATGATGAATCTGTGGTTTCTAAAAAGTAGAGTATTGTAAGGAGCCCATTTATTAATATGACTTTACAAGATTGCCTTTCAAGGTACTGCTTAGGAGAATGGTTACCACTCAACAGACAAATTTAAAAAGCACCCCAATTATAAAGTAGTAAGACATTTAATCAAGTTTTTCTGAATGAAGAAAGAAAATGCTAACAAAATGGCAACTAGCAGAAGAAAAAAATGAAGGCCAAGTAGATGGGATATTTCATAGTGGCTTCTACATTCGTAAAGGATCAGGTGTTCTAAGTATTTGCAGTAAACTTTTCAGTTTGTTAATTTCTGTATGGCATAAATGTACATGTCACTGCATCTTACCATGTGTCAAAATTCTAATTATATTATGCAATTATTTTTGCATGCATTCATCTCTTTGCTGGATTATGGCCTTCATAGAGGCAGACATTTTTGTATTAGATCATATCCTTTCTCAAAGACCAAAGAAATCATTCCCCCAAATATATCCATTTTTCAAGAATATTCTGTGTTTTCTTGTGCTAGTCAGGTTTGTTGTGATAACAAAAGCATCAAAATCTTAGTGACTTACACAAAGGATTTACAGATGGTCGTGACTTGCAATTGTTAGATTTACAATTTTTCAATGGTGTGAAAGTGATACTCATTTCATAGAAATAGTAGTTGGAGTTTTAAATTTGGATATTTTCCCCAGGCAGGGATATGTGGGATGATCCTCTCTTATGAGGTTGGGCATCAGGGACAGTTCCCAGTCTGTTTACTCAGTAAGAAGGTCAACAGCTAATACAGTGACAGCCTTCTGTATCCGTTCAAACATTCTGTTTTTCACTTTTAGCACAGTATTCAATACATTACATGAGACAGTCAACTTGTTACTATAAAATAGGCTTTGTGTTGAATGATTGTGCCCAACTATAGGCTCATGGAAGTGTTCTGGGCTTGTTTAAGGTAGGCTACGCTAAGCGACAGTGTTCAAGAGGTTAGCTGTCTTAAATGCAGTTCTGACATAGTGATATTTTCCACTCACCATAGCTTTTTCTGAATGTAGCCTTATCATAAGTTGAGGAAGAACTGTCTTTATTATTCACAGTTTATAGTAGCAGCAATGTTTTGTCAGTATGGAAAATGGGTCTGTTTAGTTTTGCTTGGCTCTTGCCCATATGCCTTCTCATGCCAAGTTCCAGGATGAAGTTGCAATCCTTTTCTGGGAAAGATTTGCTCTTGTGAGGAAGAAAAAATCAAATGAAATTATATAGTATGTACGGTTTTGGCCAGCTTCGTTTGCTCCGCAGTTTTTGAGATCAGCCATATCATTTTGAGCAACAATACTTCATTTCTTTTTCTGGATGAGTAGAATTTCATTTTACAGATATACCCAGATTTGTTTATCCATTTGCCCATGAATGAATGGACATGTGACTTGTTTCCAAATTTTGGCCTTCAGGAAGAAAGCTGTTATCAACAGTGATGTAAAAGAATTTGTATGGAATTAAATTTTCTCTTCTTTTGGATGAATTGCAAAGTAATGTGGGGGAAATTGTATGTTTAAGTTTTCAAAAACTGCCAAATTGTTTTCCAAAGTTGGAATTTTTTCATTTCCACTAGCCATATATAGTTATTTGCTCCACATATCTGCCAACACAAAATATTATCAGTCATTAACTGTAGTCATTATGCATGGAGTAGTGTGTATTGGTATGTAATAGGAGTTTTAAATATTTTTAATGTTTATTTATTTTTGAAAGGGAGAGTGAGAGAGGGCATGAGCTGGGGAGGAGCACAGAGAGGAGACACAGAATCTGAAGTAGACTCCAGGTTCTGAGCTGTCAGCGCAGAGCCCAATGTGGGGCACGAACCCATGAACTGTGAGATCATGACCTGAACTGAGATCAGATGCTTAACCGATTGAGCCACTCAGGTGCCCCTACAATAGAAATTTGTATTTACATGTCTCTGATGACTAATGAGGTGTAATGATTGTTTACATGGTTATTTCCTTTCATAAAAGTTCTTTAGTAAGGTGCCTAATCAAAAATTTTGTCCATTCTTGTCTTTTCATTTTTATTATCAATGATTTTAAAGGTTCTTAATATATTCTATGTACAAGTCCTCATCATATTTATATAGTTTAAAAATATTTTCCCAATTTGTGTATTTTTGTTTGTTATTTCCCAAATGGTATCTTTAAAGAGAAAATGTCATATTAATTTATTTATCCAAATTTTATTGGCTCATTTTCCTTGTCTTTTATACAAGAAATTTTGCTGGTCTAAATGTCTTGTGAATTTTCTCCTGAAATTTTTTGGTAGGAGTTTTATATTTTAGTTTGGAAACTTAGGCCCATGATCCATTTCAACAATTTTTATCTATGGCATTAAGTGACATTTAGAGTTCATGTTTTTTCCATACTGATACTCAGCAGTTCCCATGCAGCTTGTGAAAATGAATGTCCTTTCCTCATTAAATTACTGTAACACCTTCAGCAAAGGCACTGGTGAGAAAGAATAAATGAGAAAAAGAAATAATTAAAACAAAGTAAAGAAAGATGCAAAAAACTGCATTAAGAAAGAACAACTGGCATAGCTGAGTGGTCAGAAAGGCTCCAGGGCCGTCTGGGTGGCTCAGTCAGTTAAGCATCTGACTTCCACTCAGGTCATGATCTCAGTTCATGGGTTCGAGCCCCGCATCAGGCTCTGTGCTGACAACAAAAAAACCTGTAACCTGCTTGGGATTCTGTGTCTCCCTTTCTCTCTGACCCTCCCCTGTTTGCACTTTTTGTCTCTATCTCTTAAAAAATAAAATAAATCATTAAAATAATAAAAAGAAAGAAAGTCTCCAGAGACAGGAAAAAGAGGTGAAATATTTATTTGTTCAAAATTTAAAATGAGCAATGTAAAAAAAATAAAAAGGTCACCTTTAACGAGATGGATTCAATTGTTCTTTTCCTCCATAAATTTGAAGAGGAATCCTTGAAAACTGACCAATTAACCTTGTCAACACTATCCCAGAATTCAATGATATTTGCAGCCAGTTGGATGCTCTTTCAGAGGACTGTGGATCGACTCTGCACTTGGTGCATCTGTTTGTAAAACAAACGTGGGATCTGCTCTTTTAACGGGGGTGGGACCCAACAGGGATAACGGTAAAGATACAATCTTTGAACTAACAAGTTCTTCAGAGACCTTTGAACTAGAACCATGCAGCTCAGGGCATATCTATTGTTCTCGGATGGGGAAAGGCTGTAGAGGTCTACCTTCTAGGGTTTATGTGAGATGTTCTTTGGCAGGTGCGAAACATCAGTAAATTTTTGAAATGAAAAATTATCCCGTAATTCTCCATTTCTCTGGAGTTTTCAAGAGGAAAATAGTGACCTAAAAATATTCCTTGAAACTATTTAAATGATTGATTGATTTAATCAATAAATTGATTATTGATTTAATAATTGATTTAAATGATTCTATCATTGTAGTGATTACACCTAATATCCCAGGAACACCAGGAATTGATGAATGTTGTGCGAGGAAAATACAGGGTGTATAAATGTTTGAACAGTAAATACCACGTATAAAAATAGCAAAGAGTTAACTCCACCTCTTCCAATTCCCACTAGCATGGGTTAGCATCATATATGTTTAAAGTAGCATAAATTAATGCCACTAACATGGCATGCTGAGTGTCTTAAGTAGATACACTGTATCATGTAGTTATCATAAAAGCCCAAGAAATTGGGTGTTTTAGCGACCATGTAAGGAAACAGGTTCACACGGATTGAACAACTGTCTACATATATTGGCTGGTAAGTAGGAAACAGCGTGTGTGAACTCAACACTCTCTAACTCAGAAGTTCACATTCTTACCACTGTATCACGCCGCCTCTGATTAATGCCCTGATTAACATGGATGGGGAGAAACATTTACAGCCAAGTGATAGACTGTGGTTCTCTTTCACACACTCCTGGCATGTAGGGCATCCTTAACGCACACTGTATCTCCCAGGCAGTTGCCTGGATGACTCGCCGATCTCCTGGATGACTCACTGATATTTCCACACATCGCACTTTCTCAGGAACCTTATACTGATCTCCTAATTCACTGGTGCACACAGCCATACCTGCACCACACAATGACAATCATGTTGAACCCCCTTTACGTTGCTTTCCTTCCTTTGCACATATCATCTTCTAATATACCATGTCATTTCAATATTTATGATAGATTTTTCTGCCAACCGAAACAGAAGAGAAGCTCCAAAAAGGTAGAGATCTTTTATTATTGTTGTTGTTGTTTCCATTGTGGTTATTTTATTGTTTTCTTATGTAGCTAGAATGGTATCTGGCATAAAGTAATCATTTGGTAATTTTTCTGATGAAAGAAAGTAAGGAAAGGAAAGGAAGGAAGGACGGTGGAAACTGAAAACTATGGGAATTCAGGACAAAATAATTTTATTCTTTATTTAAATTGGGTATATCCTCCTAGAAATATCATGCTGTTTTTACTGTTAACTATTTTATTGTCAGAACAGACATGCAAGAAGCAGTATTTAAAATTTATTGACCTTTATCTCTAATTATAATATTTATAATTACTTAAATGTACCACATTTGCCCCATAGATAGTCTCAGTCACCTACTTTACCGGAAAGGGCATGCTGTATTCACTCAAGTTTTATTGGCTTAACTAAGTCATTTAATATGATGCTTAAAGTATTGCTTCACATGAAGACTTTCCAAATGAATTATACATTTCCTCAGTGCATTGCTCTAAATAATCATTTCCCACCCTCTTGACAGATCATAACAGAAGGAAGCCATCGTGACAAGGAATAGGGATGCATGCCAGAAGACAAAAGGCAAGATCAAAATAAATAATATCAAAGAAAGAAGTCAGAGATGTGAGAGAGTCACAAAAAGTGAATGATGCTGCCAAGTGACAGGAGTTACAGTAAATTCAGAAAGACTTAGAACTTCTTCTTTAGTCAAATATATGACAGGCCCTGCTTTGTGCATTTACACCTCCTGGTATAACACACCTCGGGATTCTTTAGAGGGCATATTACTGACTGCAGTGCTTTGTGGCTTGTGGGGTTCAAAGTTCTTCATGAAATACACCTGAGATCATGCAGTGCTTCACTGATTAATTTAACATACCATACACAGATTTAATTATCTTAAAGTTCAATGTGAAACTACATTTTGATACACTCTCATGAGAAAATAGTCTAGTCTTTCATTATGCTAAGGCTTTTACAGTTCTAAGAGGCATATCTTAAAAATGAGAATTCCCTTCTGAATGCACATAACACAATCGAGGTAAATAAAGAAAGACAACTTCTACCTGCTAGCCTGATCCCCAATAGTGCCCTCTAAACATAGATACCAGAGTGCACCCTAAACCATAGGGTGCTTGTTAGGTTTCAATCAATGAAAAGTGTAGTCACCTGGCAGCATTTTAATTAATACAGAAAAGAAATGAACTAATGCAAGTTGATCGAAATAACTCTTAATAAATATGTTCTAATGTCAAGTAGTGTTTTGATAAGGTTTTAGCTCTGCCTTCAGGGACCAGAGGTGAAGTATATCTTGGCTGAACAGTAAAGATGGAGATAATTGCACTGTAATTCATGAATTGCATCTTTCACCAAGTTGAACGTTATATTTACCCTTTCTTAAAATGATACTTATTATATCTGAACTCCAGGATCTTTAGTGGCTAGAGTGTTTCAGGACATATTCTGTGAGTATGAGTCTTACTGATAGAAGCATAGCCTGAGAACTATATTGAAAGGTCAGTCAAGGCTACCATTACCAGTTTCTCATCATTTTACTTTGTCATGTTAAATTACATGGTGATATAATGTGCTTTCTTTCCATTTAGATTTCAGCTTAGTAAAAATAAGACAATGGCAAGCTGATGATGTGACACATTTTAACATTCTCCAGGCACATTAAGTTTTTGCTACTGCTGTTTCTTTTGAAGGCAAGGAGTAATAAAAGAAAAGATAGAGAAATACATCAATTCCACTCTGTGCAAGTTTTTGGCAAATTTATGTAGAAAAATTAATGAACAATGGCCTGAAGTAAATATGTTCTTATTTATATCTGAAATGAAGAGATATAGTCTCGAAACTCTCTTCAGGCTGTTATTAAAAAAAAAAAAGGGGGGGGCACCTGGGTGGCTTAGTCGGTTGCGTCCGACTTTCGCTTCATGATCTCGTTCATGGGTTCGAGCCCCGTCGGCTCTGTGCTGACTGCCAGCTCAGAGCCTGGAGCCTGTTTCAGTCTGTGACTCCCTCTCTCTGACCCTCCCCTGCTCACGCTGTCTCTCTCTCTCCTAGAAATAAATAAAACATTTTTTAAAAATTAAAAAAAAGTCCCAGGATATTTCAAGGTGGGAAAAATTAAACTTTCCTTTGTTTGCATTTGTGCCAATAAGCCTGCAATGTTGGAGTAACTGCAGGCATTGCAAAAACATGTCTGGGTAGAATAAACTGAGAAACATATAATAAGGCTACTCTCTTAAAAACACATCTCAAATCCCTTTGATGTTGGAGAAAGCTTCTTAGTTCTCTATTCGAGAACATGCAAAATTTTGTGAGATATAACATGATTTAATGTATTCACTCCAAATTAAAAACTACACTAGAAGTCCCCTAAATTAATTTCTTTGTCTTCATCTTAGTATCAGTTATTTAATCCTAATGTAAAGAGGAACTAAATCAAGATAAATATTCACAAATATTTATCTGATTAATATGAATAATTTTTGGTTACTTATTCATGTATTCTGCATGGCATATCATATCAGATTCTATATATAGAGAAAACAAATTTAAACTGAAAATAATCCAATCAGATTATTTAAAAATTATATTAAATTTACACCCTACTCTGTCAGAGGCCGCGCTGGCTCTAACAGGTCCAGGGGTCCCTGAAGGATGGACGGTGTCAGCGAAAGAGAATGAGAGAGCCCCGAGATCCTTTCTGATCACCAGGCAGGCATCTCTGCCCTGTCAGTTTTGGTGTCTTTATTTATAGGTCAAATGTTAACATGGCATCAGGAAATGGAATTTTTACAATGGATAGCTCTTTGTGATAAGATGTTTTTGGAAAATGTACAGAAACAGGTTTTACAGAAGTCTTCTTGCAGAACAGCCCCAATTATAGTGAGCTTGAGTAACTAAGAAAATAACAAGGTGTTCACATTTTAATAACACTAAGATTAAGTCATAGGTTTGTAGATACTCTTATTCATCCTCATCACAGCTGCCAGGGGAAGGGAAGGTGTTTGTGGAAAGTAGGCCTTAGGGAAGGGGCTGCTATACACCATCAGTTAGCAAAGGTGTATGTATTAACTTATCTTCTGCCCTTATCTCTTCCTTTTCTCTAAGTTAGGCTCTTTATCTCCGAGCAAGACTTGATTTTCCAGTTCTATGCTTTATTGTGCCAGAGAGCCAACCATACCTTTAAAAAGTTTAGCTCATTCCAATACATAGAATAGCCTCTACGAGTGCATTTACCTTTGTGTCTGCTTTTATGATTTCTTGAATAGCTAGGGCATGAGAGACATTTTTGGTTAGCTGATTTACGTGTTGAGCTGTATGAACATCTTGGACTAACGCAACGGTAGAAACAGAATTGTACATGTAAAGGTCATTCTTTTATGACTAGGGGTCATTAGCCTGTTCATAGTTCAAGGGAAAGTATGGAGGGAAACAGAACCTGCTGGAGACACGATGTCTGTTCCCATAATCAGAAGAAGTCCCCACAATACGTTCCTTCACAAGGTGCAATCATCATACCAGGGCTGGAATAAGGGGACAAGTCACTCCTGTATTGATCAACAAGGTACCCTAAGGGTCAGTGCTCAAGCAGAAATAATTGAGTGGGGGTGGATATCGGTCGTCATCTGATTGGCAAGAGACCGTGCAAACTTGCTTTAACCTCATCAGGAGTTTTCTCGACTAGTGGGCTCAGAATGGCTCCCAACACTACTCCTATTGATGCATTCTTAAAAAAATTTTTTTAATGTTTGTTTATTTTTGAAAAAGAAAGACAAACAGAGTTCAAGCAGGGGAGGGGCCAAGAGAGAGGAATACATGGAATCCAAAGAAGGCTCCAGGCTCTGAGCTGTCAGCACAGGGCCCAACATGGGGATCAAACTCAACGGACAGTGAGATCATGACCTGAGCTGAAGTCAGACTCTCAGCGAACTGAGCCACAGAGGTGTCCCTGATACATTCTTTTTTTAAAAAATCACATGTATACACACCGCCACAGATATACACCCACATACACACATAGGGGCATCAAAATCTATCTCATTGCACTCATTTACTAGAAAAGGGGCCAGTCTTCCACCTGTCTTCACAAGTCAAATGAGCTCTGTCCTTGGGTTGGTAGCCAACTTTTTCCCAAATGCCACAGCAGATAACTAATTTTTTTTCAAATGCATGTCTCTGTGTTTTTTTATTACAGCCCTATTGATGTACAATTGACAAATAAAAATTGTGTACATTTAAAGTATACAACATGACATTTTACAAGAAATCTATAAGAAAAAGTACATACATTGTGATATATTTACTATAATCAAATTAATTAATTCCTCTATCACCTCATATAGTAACCTTTTAAATTAATTAATTGATTGTTGATTTTTGTAGTGAGAACCTTTAAGATCCTTTTTTTGGAGTATATTAAATATTTATTTCTTTCTCCAGTATTTATTGTGATATTTTTCTTCTCTATTTTTCTTATTGATATCTAATAATGCTATTGATTTATTTCCTTTTAAATTTTAATGTTGATCATGTTCTTAGTCAATTCTTCCATTATTTCTTATAGATTGTGTGTTTGCTTGGGTTTTCTATGTGGACAATATTTTTTCAAACATAATTTTCTTATGAAATCCCATTCTTATTTGAAAACTCTAAAATCTCTAATTGCATTGATTGTTGCCTCTAATATGATAGTGAGTAAAAATAATTGATGTGGACAGATGATGTTTGCTCATGGACTTAAGAGGAATGATATGAAATATTCACCAAGATGGATGGTATTTGCTGAGGTTTGTACACAGAAAATGGGGATTGGTTTAAGAATCTCTACTTCCTGTTTTCAAATTAAAACTTGATTATTTAATATTTACCTTTTATGCTTTTGTACATGGAGGGGGAGACAATAATGGTGATGCTTTTAAAATTTAAGCATTCTTGCATTTCTCACATAAAAATCTAGTTTGCATTGATGAGTTCCTTTTCACTAGTAGATTTAACTTTGTAGAGCAGCTTGAGGATTACAGATATATCGCTCAGATTTTATACAGTTTCTACATCCAGCTCTATCCTCTCAGTATCTCTTAGTATGAACATTTTGCATTAATATGGTACATTTATTAGAACTGATAAACCAATATTCATGCATTATTAACTAAAGTGGGAAGTTTAGAGTTCACATTTTGTGCTGTACATTTCTGTGGGTTTTGACAAAGGTATAATGCCAAGAATCCACCAATATAGCATCATAGGAGATCATTGCACTCCTTCAATGTCTTGCATTCCACATTTTCATCCCACCCCATCCATCTGAATCCAACAACCCCTGACCTTTTTATTATGTCTATGGTTTTTCTTTCTCCAAAATATCATATGGTTAGAATCATATCATATGTAGCTTTCTTAGACTGACTTCTTTCACTTACCAGTTGTGAGGGCTGAAGGGTGTCTCCCCAAACTCATATGTTGTAGCTCTATCTCCCACTGTGATTGTATTTGGAGTTAAGGCCTTTAAAGAGGTAATTAATGTTAAATGAAGGATGGAGCCCTAATCCAATACGAGTGGTGTCTTCTCAGAAGAGGAAAAGACACCAGAGGTGTGCAAGCAGAGAGGAAAGATTGGGATTCAGAGAGAACATAGTCGTCTGCAAGCCGAAGAGAGAGGCCTAAGGTGAAACGAAACCTGCCAATTTGACACTGGACTTCTAGCCTTTCGTACTGTGGAAAATAAATGTCTGTTCCTTAAACCATCCAGTCTGTGGTATTTTGTCATGCCATTGCTACAAACATTTAATATAGTGACATACATTTAAAGTTCTTCTGCAATGTCTTTGCATAGCTTGATAGCTCATTTCTTCTTTGTAATTAATTCACTTATTAAAGGACATCTTGGTTGCTTCTAAATTTTTACTGGGTAGATCTGACATAAACATTCATGTGTAGGTTTGTGTGGATATGCTTTCAACTCATTTGGGCAAATATCTCGGAAAATGACTGAAGGGTTATATGATAACCTGTTATTTAGCTTCTCAAGAAACTGCCTGACTGTCTTCCCAAGTGATGGACTTCAAAATGGGTACCATTTTCCACTCTCATCAGCAATGAATAAAGTTGTTCATATTGCTCCATACCCTTACCAATATTTAGTGTTGTCAGTGTTTTGGATTTTAGCTATTCTAATAGATAAAGAGCCTGAAGAGACATATTGACAAAAAAGATATTCAAATGGCCAACAGGGATGTGAAAAAATAGTCAACATCATTAATCATCAGGGAAATGCAAACCCAGTGAGACATCACTTTGTGCCTGTTAGCTTCAGTACCATTAATATCCACTATTAATTAATATCCACCATTAATGTCCACTATACTATTTAGCTATAAAAAAAGAAGGAAATCCTGCACTTTTTCCTTATATGGTCTTACTTCTATGTAAAATCTTTTACAAAACAAAACAAAACTCGGAGAAAAAGAAGTCAGATTTGTGGCTGAAGGGTTGGGGGAGTTAGGACAAGGTGGTCAAAGGTACAAAGTCCCAGTTAGAAGATAAGTAAGCACCACGATGTAATGGATGGCATGATGACTATAGCTAATAATGCTGCATGTTATATTTGAAAGTTGCTGAGTTTCAGACTTCAGTTAGAGAGTTTGGTTGTTGTGAAAGTCATACATGAAATGAAATACATGAAATAAACGTGATACAATGAAGACATGCAAGAAATATATATACAAAAATATAAATGTTCTACAATGTGTTTTACATGAAAACATTGTTCATGTAATTTTAATCATACAAACATTTAATAATAACTTAGAGTACTGTTTATCTATTAACATCCATCTATCTATATATCATCTAGCTACCTATCTATCTAGAGAGAGAGAGGGAGAAAGGGAGAATTATACAGAACATAATTAGCTTTAAAAAAAGGAGCATGTGTAATAGAAATTTATGTATAAGTTCTAAATCGTAATGTTTTTTAATCAACAGATAATGTGTAAATTTGAAGGCTTATATATAAATATTGATATAAGGATCATATTTATACAACTTTACATATAAACTTAAAGCTATAGCATCTGGTAATTTGGAAGGTGAGAGATAAGGAATATTCTTTTCAATGGTAAGCTTGTAGCATCACTTGATTTTTAACTATGTACAACATAACTGTGATAAAACTAATATTGAAACACTTATATAAACTTCATTTTAGAAGAAAGTTGCAAGAGGGTCCCCTGGGTGACTGAGTCAGTTAAGCGTCTGACTTCAGCTCAGGTCATGATCTCACAGCTCTTGAGTTAGAGCTCTGAGTTGGGCTCTGTGCTGACAGCTTGGAGCCTGGAGCCACACAGATTCTGTCCCTCTCTCTCTGCCCTTCCTCCACTCAAACTCTGTCTCTCTCTCTCTCTCTCTCAAAAATAAACATTAACAAATAATTAAAATTTAAGTAAAAGATTATAGGGCACCTGGGTGGCTCAGTCGGTTAAGCATCTGACTTTGGCTCAGGTCATGATCTCATGGTCCGTGGGTTCGAGCCCCGCATCGGGCTCTGTGCTGACAGCTAGCTCAGAGCCTGGAGCCTGTTTCAGATTCTGTGTCTCCCTCTCTCTCTGACCCTCCCCTGCTCATGCTGTGTCTCTCTGACTCTCAAAAATAAACAAAAACATTTAAAAAAAGAGATTATGAAATATTTGTCTGTGGATACAGGGATAGTACTTACACAAAAGGGAAACATACAAATTCCATTAGAAAAGAAAACCGACCACATTTATGAGTAAAATTCAATGAGGCTGAGAACAAACAAGCAAAAAGTCGGCAGCCAAACAGGATATAACCCATCTGGGAAATCACAAAGAGGCAGAATAGCCCTGATGAAATCCCAGCTGAGGTCCAGCACATATACATAACCTAAAGGCCTAGCCCCAATTGTCAAAAACTGAAATGAGAAAGCAGCCATGGTGGTGGTGGGGGAGTTAAGGTGGGGAGGGGTGAGCAGTAAGGGAAGGGTATTTAAATAAAAAACGCACTCCAGAAGGGGGGAGAAAATCTAAGTAGAGTAGTGAATATGTACACATACAAATAAAGAGCTTTGAAAAACAGCAGGAACAGCAAATGCTCAAAAAAACAAAAAGAGAATATAAAAGTATAATACACTAAATTTGAATAGGAGAAGATTGCCTCAGAGATCAGAATGAGCCAGCCACAGCAGGAAATCTTTAGATTAGAAAATAGTAATGCCTTCCTATGTTCTTCACCATATTTAGTTGAAAAAGATGAAACCCAATAAATGGACAAAGTTAAAAGTGCTTAGGGAAGATAAACAAATATCCCTGGGCAAACGGACTTATTTTTTCACAGTGTAAAAAATTATGCTTACATTGACCAGTTATAGGTGAACAATTGCATACATTAATCTTCAGACTGATTTAAAGGTCAATGTTGACTATAGCACTGTAATTTTTCAATTCTAAAGACTGGCATCACCAAAGAGTCAGCAATATTTTGATTGACAGATAACAAATTAAAACCCATATTTTTCCTATATGAGCATTTCTTTATTGCCACATGAATCTGTGAACCTCTGGCAAACTATGTGCTAGATAGCTGTATATTGCATGTAGTTTTGAGCTGAGTCAAATAAGAATAAGAGCAGGACTATTCAGTGGTATGTAAGCAACTCATTACAAACCCTTAGTACATAGCTACTCACACAAGACACATTTCAACCATTTATTGTCCATGTGTGCCATTGACTGGTGAATAGAGGCAAGTTGTATTGTTAACCACATTACATTACAACACAGGTGTTGTAACTCAGCACAATTTCCAAATTGGAGCATGATTGATACTTAGTCCATTGCATGAAAGGACAGTAATTTTGGTTGATTTTTATCCTACATGTTTCTTTAAAACCTCATCCTTTTAAAATAGGCAATTATATGGATTTATGTTAATATTGAACAAAGAGAAAGAAAAAGAGAGACAGAGACTAAACAAAGTGGGAGATTATTAAGATTAAGCATAAAATAATAAACAGTAAACAACTGTTTATGAAAATTAAATATCTATATATTATGACAAAATAATTCCATTTCTGAATCTGCATCATTTTAAAGAAATGCTCGCACAGAGCCACAGCCCCATGTTGAAGGCTAATCACCTTATTCCTGATCTAGCTAGCTGTCGTTAGATTTAACACAGTGACAGACATTACAGGAAGAAGTAAAATCTCATTGATTATCATTATGGTATATTGCATACCAGATAGAAGCCAAAACCTGTAACTGTATAATCTTGAACATAGTTTGAAAACACATCGTTCAATGAAGAATATTGACATAGAATGACATTTGTGGAACAAGATGTGTTCAGATTAAATTGTATATATGCAATATCTAACCTTGGATATTGTTCACGTATACATACATATGCAAGGATATGTGCAACAAATACTAAGAATGAGTACTTTTAATTGATATGGGAAATAAACATCGTAAGTCTTTGCAGAGATTGGATTAATGACCCTGGAAATTTGATATATAAAATACCTCATCAGATGGTCAAACCCAGGTATAGATTAAAATGTACCAGCTTATTTGTATTTATTCATTAGAAAATTTCACATTTTAAAAATATGAATTAGGTTTTTCTTTTTAGGAGAAAAGCAAAACAAAAAAATCCTATAGAAGTTTAATCATAGCACTAAAGATGGACAATCTATAAGTTAGAAAGGAAGGTAATGAGTCACAGTACCACATTCTAGGGCTATTCCTCTCCTCTTGTTGAGGGAAGATCTACATGTATGGGTTTTCTAATAGAGTTGGCATAATTTTACTCCTGTAGAACTTTCCAGAATTTTATTATGTTTAAGTAATTTATAGCTTTCCATAACAGGGAAAATGTACTTTGCATTTTTATTTTTTTTATTTTTATTTAAAAAAATTTTTTTTTAAAAATATTTTTATTTATTTCTAGGAGAGAGAGAGAGACAGCATGAGCAGGGGAGGGTCAGAGAGAGAGGGAGAGACAGACTGAAACAGGCTCCAGGCTCTGAACTGGCAGTCAGCACAGAGCCCCATGTGGGGCTCGAACCCACAAACGGCGAGATCATGACCTAAGCGAAAGTCGGACGCTTAACCGACTAAGCCACCTAGGCGCCCCATGCATTTTTAAATATAATGATCTCAGACATTTTGGGGATCTTTATTTATTATTATTATATTATCTTGCTTTATTTGTTTAGAGATTAACCGGTAGAACAAGATTCCTTGGGAAACACTTTGGTAAATCATGGTCTGTAAAAATATATTCGAATGAATCTTGGTAGCAGGTTTATACTTTGGAATTTTAAGTGATGGGTTAATAATTTGTTAGAAAAATATTAGCAACCTGGAAAGGATCTTATTTATCAAGGCTCGAGGGCCCAGAGGGGTCCAGCAGGACTAGCCATGAGGGTCCTTGGCTTAGTACAGGATGGAATTCAAATGTGAGTCAGCAGGAGATGGAATCAGAATTTCTTGAAGATATAGAGAAATGAAATACAGATCAGCCCGTACTATCTGGGAGACTCAGAAAGGAAAGGAACATGAGTCCCATCTTTGTTCGGGCCTGGGGTACTCTATTGAGGATGGTGGTCCAGTATACATGTCGTCTCAGGCATCCAGGAACCAATTAGCACAAAGATGAAGGTCCAGGTGTTGTTATTAGAACCAGGAGGTTGTGGCGTCCAGATGTCTAGCTCCAGTGGTCTGGAATGTGCATATGATAGCTTCCTCTGGTCATTCTCACCTGGTCTTTCCTTAGATCCTCACTGTTCTAATCATGAACTCCTTGTCCCTTACAGGGAGGGCAATGCTCTTTGCATTACAAGACATGGGTAGAATGGGAAGGAGTATAGGTCCCAGCAAGAATAGGTCAGAAAAGAAGTAAAGGAATAGGGTCCCTTTGGTGTCCCTGCCTGAGTGGCCATTGTTCCCATCCACATTTGCTGACTTCTTTCAGTGATCTTTTTATCATTCACTATTACACCAGATTTTCAGTTCAATCACTGTTATCTTCTTATATGCATCACTCAAATACCTGCAGTTGTTTACTTTGCTTTTATAGATTATAAAATAGATCTATAGATCATAAAACCCTAGTATACCTCTCTTCATTACAGAATGAACTGTCATCATTCATTGCATTACCTTACTCAATCTAATAGATAGTCAACAAAATTAATAAATGTTATAATTTAAATCTAAACACAATATAACTAAAGAACAGAAGAATGAACTCAAAATTTATTAAAAACAGGTACAAATAATTTTTAATGTTATACTGTTTCACTTCATCAACATAGAATATTTATTTTTCTATCTACCTGCCTCTTGTCTTCCCCTGAATAAGTACTGAAAACTATTCTCCCTTTAATCCCATTTTTGAATCTGTAACAATTTCTATTTTTCATTATGTGGAGCTGTCTTTTAAGACTTGCTTATCTAGAAAGTAAATTTAATCTCTAATGGAAGTGATAAGATGACACTATTTTTATATCATTACTTTGAATATTATTATATTTTAAATAATATTCTTACATAAATGATACTTGTAGATTCTTTCAAAGACTTAAGAACACTTGAATATTCAGTAGTTACCATAAACAAAAGTGGAGTTTCTGAGAGTGTTCTATGTTTTAACAAGCATTTTCATTTCAAAAGCTTGTTTTATTTCTGCCACAAAAAAAGAGTATATTTAGCAACATGATCCAAAGCAGTGATTATTGTTCAATCATTACCATTTTACAAGATGTCAAAGGATATTGTGGGGCACCGGTGATATTTCCTCCATGTATGCTAAACTTGCCAGCGGATGGGCTGGGAGAGTGTGGCATGAATCAGAGCTTTGTCCCTTGAGAGCTATAATTGTTGCACAAATCACTTCACCTCTGTGACCTAGCAATTAAATAGTAAAATAACAATGCATATGTCATAGGGTGGTATAAGAATTAAAACGACACAATGTAAAATAGCACTTTGCATTGAGATTAGCCTACTGAAAGTCTTTGATATTTAGATATTCTAAATAGTCATCTATTAATTTCCATTTGATAAATCAAGATTATTGATCATGCATAACCTTTATATTAGAACATATTTTTAAGTTTATTTATTTATTTTTGAGAGAGAGAGAGAGAGAGAGAGAGAATCCCAAGCAGGTTCCCCGCTGTCAGTGCAGAGGTCCATGCGGGTCTCAAACCCACAAACCATGAGATCATGACCTGAGCCGAAATCAAGAGTCAGACGTTTAACCAACTGAACAACCCAGGTGTCCCAGAAAATAATTTTATTCTATTTGGAAATTCTCTTTCGGATAAAAGGAAAATAGGGAAAGAGAAAAAAAAAGGGACTTGGGGAATATCACTGCTTCTAATTCCTTTCCTGATTTCTTCTTTGATTCATTGGTTGGTCCAAGTATATTGTTTAATTTCCACATCTTTTGTGAGTGTTCCAAATAGTTTTCCTTCTGTTTGATTTTTAGTTTCTTTCGATTATGATCAGTAAAGGTACTTGGTACTGTTTCCATTTCCTTAAGTGTGTTAAGATTTGTTTTGTGTTAGGTCCATTTCTTCTCTAGTGTTGTTCACGTCTGCTGTTTCCTTACTGGTTTTCTGTCTGGATGATCCCTATTCATTATTGAAAGTAGGGTGCTAAGTGCCCCACTTTATTGTACTGCTGTCATTTCCTTCAGAAGATATTGTAGTCAAACATTCCTGATCCCCTTATAATTGTATAATGACCTTCTTTGTTCTTTATGATAGCTTTTTACCTAAAATCTAGTTTGTCTGATACAAGTGCGGCACCCAAGTCTCTGGAAATTACCATTTGCCTGGAATGTCTTCGTCTCTCTCTTCACTTTCAGCTTATAAATACATGTTTAACATAAACATTTAAAAGTGTATTTCAGAACAGTTCTAGCCAGCATTTGAGGAGCTTGCATTTTTCCATCAAAAACAACCTCGCATACATGTCCTATGGCAGTTTGGCAGAAGACTGTCATATTCTTCTGTCACACATCTGGGAAGAGAGATAAGATTCAATAGAAGAGACCTGCCAGTCAATGGCACGTCAAAACCATCACCAAAAACAATCACCTCTGACGGCAGTAGTTTATCTTTCCTGTCAAGTGTTTTACAATATATGTAATGATAGATTTCATTCTTTTTATAAAATGGTTGTTGAGCCAACCTAGGCTTGGAGAATATAAGGCACACTCAATAATTCCCTGGGTCCACATGAGGTACCTTGTGCAGGCAGCAGGACAGTCCAGTGAATTCAGGCTGCTTGGAAGCTGGAATTAGACAAATCCATTTGGAGTGTAGTTAAAAATTCATATAAAACCTTGCATGGAAACGACTGTTAATTAGAAATTATCTAACAAATGTCTATTGAGATATGATTATGTTTAAGGTATGTGAGTGATAAAAATGTGAACAATTCAAGATAAGCCTTATATGAGATAGAATTAGTATAACAAATATAGATATTACCAAAAAGCTGGGAACAGGGACAGAATTATCAGAAACTTTAACTTGCAAAATAGTCTTAATGATCATTTATGGAAACTTCTCCATTTGTTTTATTTTATTCTCCATTTTATATTAATCTAAAATAATTTAATAATGTATTTCCTCTCACTTATAGTTTTTTTTATTAATAGCATTCTATTTTATTACTAATGTAGGAACATTTCTTTGTTAAAAAACAAATATGTTTCAAATTGTGGCTTATATTTAAGTAATGTTATATCTTGAATGCTAAAGGAAGCATTCATTATTCACTTGAAACAGACAAAATGTTGAATTTACGGCTTCTTAAGTATGGAAGAGCAGTTCTTGCAAAATACTGGCTCTTGGAAAAGAGCAAAAGCTGTACTTATGGGATCTGGGGGAACACTGAATTCAAGAATCAGTGGACTCGACCAAGTTGGAGTATTTATAAATTGGCCATCTTCCACTGTGGAAGCACGTGACTGGGGTGTGAATCTCACTGCCTGACTCTCAGAAGCGAGTCAGCAGCGTGTGTTAGCTCCTCACTAACTGGCTGACTCAGAGGCAGACAAACTGAGATGAAACTTCAGCAATTGACCAGGATAAATATAATACTATTTTGTAATGATTTGTTCATGGATCAGGATGACGGCCAAAGAACATTTAATCTTTTGTGTGTGTGTTTGGAGAATAGAAATATTTTATTGTCACATATACAGATTAATAAGTAAGGAATTATTCCCACCCCATGAAATGTATACTGAATTGAGTGGCTTTGTGCTTCTCGAAATTATCGGTGTTGGTTGCCTACAGATTTTTTAATTTCCTAAACTAAAAGTGGTAAATGATGGTTTATACATTTATATATGCAAATGAAAAATTCTAAAAAAATAAATAAGGAGAAAAAAAGGGGGGCCCCTGGGTGTCTCAGTCGGTTAAGCATCCGACTTAGGCTCAGGTCATGATCTCACGGTTCGTGGGTTTGAGCCCCGTCTTGGGTTCTGTGCTGACAGCTCAGAGCCTGGAACCTGTTTCAGATTCTATATCTCCCTCTCTCTCTGACCCTCCCCTGTTCATGCTCTCTCTCTCAAAAATAAATAAAACATAAAAAAAAAGAAAAATTCTAAAGAGTGTAGAAACTGACTTGAAATACTATGTAATAGTTTTGGGGAGCAATTCTTACATTATAATCAGAGCAGGTTATTAGTCTTTTAAGAAAAAAATGTATTTTCAAATAAATAAATCTTAATATTCACTTAATATTTTAGTATGTATTCTTTTATAGAAAACAAATAATATATGTAAAAGAGAAGAAAAAGAAGAGATAATAAGATATTATAATTTATTAAATTAAAAAACAAAGCTTTTTTCACTACTTTCTTATATTTTCTATTTAAAGTACTCAAAAGAAATAAAGTACATTTAAATTTATATTTGTGTGAAATTGAAGGCTATGTATAATCATGTTTACTCTATATCAAATTTTATTTTTTTAATGTTTATTCACTTGAGAGATGGAGAGAGAGTGAATGGGAGAGGGGCAGAGAGAGAGGGAGACACAGAAACTGAAGTAGGCTCCAGGTTTGAGCGATCAGCAGAGCCTGACACAGGGCTTGAACTCACGGACTGCAAGATCATGACCTGAGCTGAAGTCAAATTCTTAATCGATTCGGCCACCCAGGAGCCCCTAAATTAAAATTTTAATGCTTATATTGTATATTTGCAGTATACATTTATAATAATACACCATGCTAAAATAAGCATTGTTAAATAAGTACTTTGCCTATCGAATTCATCAATTCTGTCTCTGCCTATAGAACTCACTATTTTGTGGGGCTCTATTTCAGCAACACCCAGTAAAACTGAATTACTATGGAAATTATCAAGCTGATACAAGAATTAATTGTTAAGTCAATTTTTTGAAGTCAATCCTTTAAAATATACTTGGTTGAAGAAAGTAGAGCTAAATCTAGTGAGTTTTCTTATATTTATTCGCAACTCCCTTGTAATATAGAACCTGGAGAAAAGCTTTATCATGCGTGATATACAATGTATTCTGTACACATACAGATAATATGATAGCTTCTCAGTCTTAGCACTGTTGACATTTGAGCCTGGATAATTCTGGTTCTGATAAATCTGTTCCATGTTTAGTAGCATCCATAGACTACTTACAGTTACAGTAGCACCCCAAAAAGGAAATGGACTCCAAAATGTTTGAGGATATTGCTAAATGTTTGTTGTGGGGAACATGCAACAGAAAAGTCCCGATTGTGAAACTATGGTCAACTGTGAAGTACTTATTTATTTTGCTTAATGCCTCCCCCTGATGTCACCTTGAACGGTGAGTATATGAACATCTACATGGGAACACAACCAAAACAAAAAAGTAGTTTACCTGTGATATCTTAACCAGTTTCAAGTTTACCAGATTCAAGGGTAATTTAAAAGGAAAATCTCATTGCTTTTGGATCTGCATAACTATTAGAAAAGACAATGCAAAAATAATCCAATAGATCCAATAATGTTAAAAACTATAAAGCCTATAGAAATTATTCTCTGAGCGCCTGTGTGGCTCAGTTGATTAAGTGTCTGACTCTTGATTTTTGGCTCAGGTCATGATCTCAAGGTTCATGGGTTGTAGCACATCACTGGGCTCTATGCTGACAAAGTGGAGCCTGCTTGGGATTATCTCTCTCCCTCTCTCTCTGCTTCTCTTTCTCTCTCAAAATAAATAAATAAACTTAAAAATATTCAAGTATTCTATACACAAAGCATTTACAGAAAGCATACAAAAGAAAATGTGGAGAAATTGAGTAGGATACCATTTATATGGATGACTTAACTAATAGTAAAAATGAAATTGGTCTATAGCTTTCTTTCCTTATATTGTCCTTATTAGATTTAGGTATTAATGTTTTCCTTGTGTTGTGAAAGGAACTTGGACATTTTTCTTCACTTTACATGCTCTATAGCAATTTATTGAACATTGAACCCTTTTGGTCTTTCGAGACAAAACTCTCTAGGATTAGTGTTTTTATAAGGTGTAGTATTTAAATAGCTATTTCTTTTTTATCTACAGAAATTGATTTCTTTGAGGTTTTCTTCTTTACTGGGTCAAATTTAATAATTTATATAATACTATTTGGCTTTTGTTTTTAAACTTATTTCTGCAAAGATTTCAAATATTCTCTTCTTTTTAGTGTATTTTATTTCAATCGGCTTTTTTCTTGTTTATTACTTAGTTTAGTTAGTGGGCTGTTTTTTTAAATTATTTTTATCAAAAAGAAGACAGATTTATTAATTAGATCATGTTTTCCTGTCTCATTACTTTCTGACTTTAAAACTTCCATCCTTGTACTTTCCTTTGTTTACCCTTGTTGAGACTGGATTTGAATTCATTTTTAATCATTTCTCATTTTTGTTTATTTGTGTTTCAGTCTCAAAATACATTTCACTGTTTTAAATATATCCCATAAATAGTGATGTTTTGTCTCCACCATTCTTATTTATAACAAACACTGTGTAATTTTAGCATGTATATCCCATTTCAAGCAAGAGATGTTTCAGAGAACATTATTAATTTCATTTCTAGTTAACATGGCTATTGTTTTTGTTTTCCAATTATATTAGATGTTTAATTTTTAATGCATTGTTTCTAATGACATTTAAAAATATTTTTACTCCATGATACTTGCTGATAGTCTCTTTGTAAGCTGCTGATAAGACAGACAGCTGGATGTGGGCTCTCTTATTATCTGTGGGTATCATGTTTGCTGTGTCTCTTTCTCTGTGTCATGTGTTGTCTTTGTTCTTTATAAATTGTTTTAGAGTTTCAGAAGGTTCAGACTTTTGTTCTAGTAGTTACTTTTGAGCATATACCTTTTTGGTGCCCTCACCACCCTGTTTCCTTATTTTATCTTTCATTACCGCTGTGTCAGTGGTAGAAGTTTCTTTGACTCCCACCCACAGCCTATGCAGGTAATATGTTTATTCTTCTTCCCTGTCTCCCACTTTGTTCCTCTAATATTGTTTCAGTTGCATTATTTATTGGAAAAGTGTGTAAAACATTTATGTATTATTTCCCTGCCATTATCCCTGCCTTATATGAGTCTTAGATCTGCAAATAGTTATACTTCATGTTTACCCAGCAGCCTTTGCCCAAATCTTGTCCTTCAGGATCTTGAACTTCTCTGTCTTGTTTCCTTTTCTTTCATCTTCCAGTTCCAGAATTCACCTGCAGCTTACTTTATACCTTCCTTTACACCTTTATTCATTGTCTTCCAAGACTGTCCCCATTGTGTCTGCCCATCTATTTATGATCTCAGTGCTTTCTCTCCAAACAACTTTTTTCTTGTTTGCTGACTTGTCTATTGATTTTGTTATTTGTTTGTTTGTTTGATTTGTTTTGATTCTCTAGCTCTCCTCAAAGACTTGCAGCATGACCACAAGTTTTTTATTTCTGTTAGAAATAAATTTTTATTTTTCAACTTACCAGTATATGAAAGTTCATAAGATTCCATCCCTTCCAGTTTTGCAGAATGTATGGCATTTCGTATAAATTAATGTGATATATACAATATGTTAGAAGATTTAGTAGAGATATATAGAGATCTTCATAATTAAAAGATTCAAGTGGCTACCACTAATTTAGCTATTCAAAAGTAGCCATTTTATAAATTTTTGAAGGTGTTGAATTTAATGTTTATGAATAACACTCTATTGTAATCTGAATTGATTTTTAGATTTTTTCCGGTTTTATTGAAATATGATTGGCATAACTATGTATTAGTTTAAGGAATACAACATAATGATTTCATATATGTATATATTGCAAAATGATCATTGCATTAAATTTAATTAATATCTATCACCTCATATAGTTACAACTTTTTTGTGTGTGATGAAAACTTTTAGGATCTACTTTTTTAAAAGTTTTATTCTTATTTATTTTGAGAGAGAGAGCAAGTGGGGAAGGGTCAGAGAGAGAAAGAGAGTGGAAGAGAGAAAACTCCAAGTAGACTCTGCATGACATGTGACACCCATGTGACACTCTCATGTGACACCCATGCAGAGCCGCTGCAGAGCCTAATGCAGGGCTTGAACTCATAAACTGAGATCGTAACCTGTGCCGAAATTAAGAGTTGGTCGCTCAACTGACTAAGCCACCCAGGAGTTCCTAAGATCTACTTTCTTAACAACTTTCAAATGATAGTGTTGTGAACTATAGTCACCATGCTGTACATTACATTTCCAGAACTTATTTACTTCATAACTGGAAGTTTGTGTTTTTTGACTACCTTCACCCATTTTCCCACCTCTTACACTGTACTTCTCACAACCACCAAACATCACAAACCATCTATGAGGCAGGCTTTTGTTAAGTTCCATGTGGAAGTGAGATCATAGTACTGGTCTTTCTCCATTCTGATATTTTATATTAAAATTTCCTATAATAATAGCATCTCATAAGTGGAGTAAACTGTTTGCTTACATCAGATGCATTATTTTAACAAACTAACATTTTTGGTGTATAATTGTATAAGTTGTTTTTTGGATCCCCCAAATCAACTCTTTCTCTTTCCCCTTGTTCCCTCCAAACAGAACTTTGGTTTATTTAGATATCCACTCTCTTCCCATGTATCACATGAACTTTGAGATAACATGGCTCCAGACCCATGTCCAGGACTAAACGGTGATAAATTGCACATGGATGGTTTCATAGCCCTCGTTTCACTAGTTACTCCAAAAGCTATGTGGCCCATGGGCACCCGGGTGGCTCAGTTGGTTACACATCTGACTCATGATTTCCGCTCAGCTCATGATCTCAGGGTCCTGGGATTGAGCCCCACATCAGGCTCCATGTTGAGTGTGGAGACTGCATGGGATTCTCTCTATCCTTCTCTCTCTTCCCCTCCTCCCTTTTCACAAAATAAATATATATTTAAAAATTTTTTTGAGATAAAAAAATGATAAATGGTCCATTTGGGCCAATGATGAGTGAAGAGAAGCACATTTGCATTTTCTGGGAAAAAAAGTTTTCTTATTTTTTTCTGGGAGAACTTTCAGAAACATAATTACAATCTTTAGGAGGGAGCCTGATGCTCTATATATCATTACAGCATCCTCTACCACAAAGGCATGAACCAGAGAATGAAAACAGTCCAGAGCCTAGAGAAGCAAAGTCAGAACGGCCCTGGGATCACTTTGAAGCCTTTCTGAGATCTATTTTATATAAAAATTTAATTTATAAGCCCAGAATTAGCCTAGCTTTCCATAGGAATATGAGTTGGGTTTTTTGTGGCTTAATTCCAAAATTATCTTAACTAATCCCTGCTTATATTCACTGCTTAGCTGTTTGTAAAATCGTACTTTTTAAAACATGATTATTTATTAAATCCAAGTTAAACACATGATCTTTAATGAGAAGTCATTGGTATAGGCATAAAATAAAAAAATATATTAAGAAATGAGACTTTAGGAATTTTCTAGGCTTATTCCACAATAAACGCTTCATAAGCATTTACAGGGATTATGAGCTTGCTAGTTTATAAGGCGTATCTTCCATTACTGTAGAAACCTATTTTTTAAAGTTTATTATTTATTTTGAGAGCGAGAGAAAGAAGGAGTGTAAGTGAGGGAGGGGCAGAAAGAGAGAGAGACAGAGAGAGAGAGAGAGAGCATCCCAAGAAAGCTCAGTTGCTGTCAGTGCAGAGCCGGTAGTGGGGCTCAAACCCATGAACCATGAGATCATGACCTGAGCCAAAACCAAGAGTCAGAAGCTTAACAGACTGAGAACTCAGTTGCCCTGAGAAGCCTGTTTTTAACTAGCTACAATGTATCTGAAGATATGGCACAATCCCAGTGATGTTGCACTCTACACACTCTTATAAATATAAGAAATTCACAGATACCACCTCATTCTTATGCAGAAGAGCTATATTTCTCAGATAAAAGTCATTGTTTTCATTATTGAATATATTTTTCCTATCCAGGTGAAACTTTCATATCCAGTTTAGCATGGCATCTCCGGAATCACAATGATGCCATGCATCACATATAATGATATTTTTTCAACATCCAGCATAAATGATGGAAGACTTTATAAGTTCTTGGATTACTTTTGCTGTCACTGTTGAATTTTTAAAACATTTCCTACAAATATGTCTAAGCCTATAATGTTATAACTATTCTCAGTGCTTTGTGAATCCTGAATATGTAGTTTTAAATACTATTTTTACAGAGTTCACATATGTTATGTTTTCCTCTACATTATTTAACAATTAATCATGCATTTTTTGTGTTTTCAAATTTTCATTTTGTTACTTTAATGTGTCTTGCTTTAACTATTTATAAAACATCCTTCCAACAATGGCAAAGTTCCATTTCTACATCTCTGAATTATCTCTATGAGTGGGGACAGTTTTAATATCCTTTTTATCTGAGATTTTAATTTTTTTTTGTATCATGTCTGTGGAATATTTTGAAAGTACAGTAGAAAGTAAAATGGAAAGTTCTCTATTTTTATTTGAAAGTTTATGATAATCTAATGTTTTTTATAAAATTTTATTCCAAATAAAAGTCATGTAAATTAAGTCCTCTCAGAAATGGCGATAAAAAGTATTGACATCTACAAGCTTCTATTAATCGAACTGCATAATGAGCTATAATGTTTAAGCAGTGACTGATTTGGATGCCATCTTTGGGCTCGTTTCATAATGCAGTTACCGAAGACTAAAGATATTCATATCAGCCAATCAGGGGCAGAATTACGACTTGAGTGTAGGTCTTAATTTGCTCTTCCGGTCCAGATTCTAAACCAATATGATATTCTGTCTCAAAGTAAAAGAGGACTTCTTAAAGATGTGCTCATTCTCTTTTATAAGCCACATTTTTTTCAAGCTCTTTATATGGAAGTTACTATTCCCCCCTAAACAAAATGGAAAGTCAAATAAATTGTAATGCTACACATTAACAGATAATGAAAATTTCAGATGGATTTTTATGGAATTTGAGCATAAAAATATCAGTAACAGAGGGGGGGAAAGATGGCGGAGAAGTAAGGAGCTCCGTATTTGCACTCGCGCCCATACATCACACAGAAAAGATCTGAAGCCATTGGAAACCATACAAAACCTGAGAGACTGGGAGAAAAAGGACGCAGAATCCACTGAGAAAGCCTTCTAACGTGAGTGCGAACCGGGGAAGGTAAAATCGGGCCAGGATCGGAGCCTCCAGGGTGGGAGGCGATCCCCCTCTACCCTCTATGGGGAGTGAGAGGGGAAAAGGAGAGAGTCCGAGACAGAAAAATCTCCGCTCGGTGCATAGAAAGACTGTACTTGCCAAATACCTGCACACCAGGTCCCCTCGCGACAACTGGTCCTGGGGGAGGCTGAGCACACAAACTGCTTCTTTGTGCCGCTCCTGGAGGTGGGGTTTTAAAGCGGAGCGGGTGCGCCTGCGGCCATTGTAGCTCCAGGGCTGCTGGGACCCCTGAAAGAGACGCGCAGACACCAGGCGTCCGCGATCCTGGCTGGCTGGAACTCGAGAGGGAAGGCAAAAAGCTAAAAACTGGAAATTTGCCTGTGAGTTCGTACTTCGGGTGACGAGCCATAGAGAGACCCGGTTTTCCTCACTCCAGCGGTGGCGCGCCTGCCGCCATTGTAGCTCCAGGGCGGCTGGGACCCCTGAAGGAGATGCGCTGACACCGGGCGTCCGCGCTCCTGGCTGGCTGGAACTCGAGAGGGAAGGCAAAGAGCTAAAAACTGGGAAATTTGCCTGTGAGTTCGTGTTTCAGGTGACGAGCCATAGAGAGACCCGGTTTTCCTCACTCCAGCGGGCTCAGGCTATGCGGACCCGGCAGGCAAGCCCCCGCTCATGCGCACCAGCCCGACCCAGAGAAGGAAGCAGCGATCCTGACTCCGCCCCCAGAGCTCAGCAGGGAGCCTGGAATCGCCCGAGGGGGTTGTCTGGGAAGCTGTGACTAAGGCAACTTCAGCGGGACGCGAACTGGGATTTGGAGATTGGAACTGGCCTGGGTTGAAGAGTGCAACCAACTTCGGCTGCGTCCCCGGAACGGGGAGTTGACACGCCAAAAAAAAAAAGCGAGCTGCAGCGCGGGGTTCAAGAAGGGACTGGAGCACCGTCACTCTCCTCCCCACAACCGCCAAGGCAGAACCCCCGCCTGAGGCATCGGATCACGCCACGCCCATCCCTGCCTGAGAGGTGCCCTCCTCCCTCTTTTTTTTTTTTCTTTTTTCCCTTTTTTTTTCTTCTTTCTTCTTTTTTCCCCCTTTCTTTTCTCTTTTTTTCTTCCTCTTTCTCTTTTCTCGCTTTTTTCCCCAAAACACTGACCTGATTAACTCTTGTCGCCAGCTTGCTTAAACAATCACAACAAGTCCATTCTGTAAATGTAAATTCTACACCTACCGACTTTTTCAGCTATTTCTCTCAGGAGTAATTAGACTATATAGTTTCTCTGGATAATTCCAGCATCCTTCTCTCACCTATCCAACCACATTCTACCCTTTACCTCTTTGAAAAAAGTTTCTTATCCCTTCTGCCTGTTCATTCTATTTCCAAATCTGCCTTGTCTCACCCTGCCTTCTCTCTTTTTCTCTATGCTCTTCAACCAGCACTGTATACACACGGCTATTTAACTGTAGCTGGGAAATCCAGGTATATGCTTTAAACCGTTCTTTGTCCATCGGTTTTCTTCTTTTTTCCTTTTCTTTCCCCCTTTTTGACCCTTTTATGTATTTTATGCTCCCTATTCGCCCTCCCTCCTCCGTCTTTTCTATTAACTTTTTCGTCTTCCCTCTCACTTTGCATGTTAGTTGAATCAGCCTGTGCGTTTGTGTGCTCCAGCTCCCTGTGTGTTTGTCTGTCTGTTTTCTTTTCCAGGGCTACCTCAAGAAACAAGCTAGAGTACACAAGGTGAAGAGTCCCAAATATCACTACGAATAGGAAAATAAAATAACTAAGGTCCCAACAAGAGTGACCGAGGGATACCATTCAAAAAACAATCTCTGAAAGGATAGGCGCTGGAAAGTCAAAGAGTTTCTTGGATATAGCAGTGCTCATAGAAACAGAGAGCATAACAGGTCTTTAAAACCAACAAGAGCCGGAAAGCTAACTAAAATGACGAAACGAAAGAGCTCTCCTCCAAAGAAACTCCAAGAAGAAATGACAGCTAATGAACTGCTCAAAACAGATATCAGCAGCATAAGTGAACAAGATTTTAGAATAATAATGGTGAAATTAATAGCAGGGCTTGAAAAAAACATAGGGACATCAAAGAAACTATGGCTACAGACAGAATGGAAAATAAAAATAGGCATGAAGAATTAAAAAATGCGATAAATGAGATCCATAATAAATTAGAGGCCTCCAACGCACGGATTGAAGAGGCAGAAAGGAGAATAAGTGATTTAGAAGACACCATTATAGAAAAACAAGAAGCTGACAAAAAAAGAGACAAACTGATCCAGGAACAGGAAAGAAGAATTCGAGAGCTCAGCGACACAGTCAAACGCAACAATATCCGTATCATAGGAATCCCAGAAGAGGAAGAGAGAGGGAAAGGTGCTGAAGGAGTCCTGGAACAAATTATAGCAGAGAACTTCCCTGAACTGGGGAAGGAAGTAAATGTGGAAATACAAGAGGCTCAGAGGACTCCTCTCAGACGTAACTTGAATCGATCTTCCGCACGACATATCATCGTAAAAATGGCAAAATACAAGGACAAAGAGAGAATTTTGAAAGCAGCTAGGGAGAAAAGGGCCCTAACATACAAAGGGAAACCTATCAGAGTGGTCACAGACCTATGTACTGAAACGTGGCAGGACAGAAAGGAATGGCAAGAGATCTTCAAGGTGATGAACAGTAAAAATATGCAGCCAAGAATCCTCTATCCAGCAAGCCTGTCATTCAAAATAGAAGGAGATAAAAACCTTTCCAAACAGACAGAAATTGAAAGATTTTGTCACCACGAAGCCAGCCCTACAAGAAATCTTGAAGGGGACGCCCTGAAGGAAAGGTTGCAAAGAACAAAGATTCCAGCGACACCACCACAAACATGAACCCTACAAAAGATACAAAGACTCTAAACCCACATATTTCAATAATAACACTGAATGTAAATGGGCTGAATGCTCCAATCAAAAGACATAGGGTAGCAGAATGGATTAAAAAACAAAATCCATCTATATGCTGTCTACAAGAAACTCATTTTAGATGGGAAGATACCTTCAGATTAAAAGTAAGGGGATGGAGAAATATATATCATGCTACAGGAAATCAAAAGAAAGCCGGAGTAGCGATACTTATATCAGACAAACTGGACTTTAAATTAAAGACAATCACAAGAGATGAAGAAGGGCACTACATAATAATTACAGGGTCCATCCATCAGGAAGAACTAACAATCATAAATGTCTACGCACCGAATATGAGAGCACCTAAATATCTTAAACAATTAATCACACACAGAAATAAGCTTATAGATAAGAATGTGCTAATAGCAGGGGACTTTAATACTCCGCTTACAGCAATGGATAGGTCAACCAGACAGAAAATCACTAAAGAAATAATGGACTTGAAAGACACATTGGACCAGATGGACCTGACGGATATATTTAGAACTTTACATCCTGAGGCCAGGGAATTTACTTTCTTCTCAAGTGCGCATGGCACATTCTCCAAGATAGATCACATACTGGGACATAAAGCAGCCCTCAATAAATATAAAAGAATAGAGATCATACCATGCACACTGTCAGATCATAATGCTTTGAAACTTGAAACCCATTACAGGAAGAAGTCTGAAAAACTTCCAAAAACATGGAGGTTAAAGAACACCCTTCTAAAGAATGAATGGGCCCATCAGGCAATTAGAGATGAAATTAAAAAATATATGGAAACAAATGAAAATGAAAACACAACAATTCAAAATCTATGGGATGCGGCCAAGGCAGTCCTAAGAGGAAAGGACATTGCTCTCCAGGCCTATTTCAAGAGATTAGAAAAAGCGCAAGTCCAAAATCTAACAGCTCACTTAAAGGAACTAGAGGCAGAGCAATAACAACGCCCTAAACCCAGTAGAAGAAGAGAAATAGTTAAAATTAGAGCAGAAATAAACAACATAGAGACCAAAGAAACAATTGAACAGATCCATGAAATCAAGAGTTGGTTTTTTGAAAAGGTAAACAAAATTGACAAACCTCTAGCCAGACTTATCCAAAAGAAAAGAGAGAGCACCCAAATAGACAAAATTATGAATGAAAATGGACTTATTACAACCAACCCCTCAGAAATACAAGCAATTATCAGGGAATACTATGAAAAATTATATGCCAACAAATTGGACAACTTAGAAGAAATGGACAAATTCCTAAACACACACTCACTACCAAAATTCACACGGGAAGAAATAGAAAACCTGAACAGACCCATAACGAGTGAAGAAATTGAATCAGTGATCAAAAATCTCGCAACAAATAAGAGCCCTGGACCTGATGGCTTCCCTGGGGAATTCTACCAGACATTTAAAACAGAATTAATCCCAATTCTTCTCAAGTTATTCCAAAAAATAGAAAGCGAAGGAAAACTCCCGGACTCATTTTATGAAGCCAGCATCACACTGATTCCCAAGCCAGACAGAGATCCTGCAAAAAAAGCGAACTACAGGCCAATATCCTTGATGAATACGGATGCAAAAATTCTTAACAAGATCCTTGCAAATCGAATCCAGCAGCATATCAAAAGAATCATCCACCAAGATCAAGTGGGATTCATTCCTGGGTTACAGGGCTGGTTCAACATTCGCAAATCAATCAATGTGATACATCATATCAATGAAAGAAAAGATAAAAACCATATGATCCTGTCAATAGATGCAGAAAAAGCCTTTGACAAAATACAGCATCCCTTCTTAATAAAGACTCTCGAGAAAGTTCGGATAGAAGGAGCCTACTTAAACATCATCAAAGCCATCTATGAGAAGCCTTCAGCTAACATCATCCTCAACGGGGAAAAACTCAGAGCTTTCCCCCTGAGATCAGGAACACGACAGGGATGCCCACTCTCACCACTGCTGTTTAACATAGTGCTGGAAGTCCTAGCATCAGCCATCAGACACCAAAAGGAAATCAAAGGCATCAGAATTGGCAAAGAGGAAGTCAAACTTTCACTCTTCGCAGATGACATGATACTCTACATAGAAAACCCGACAGACTCCATCAGAAGCCTACTAGAACTGATCCAAGAATTCAGCCAAGTTGCAGGGTACAAAATCAACATACAGAAATCGGTTGCATTTTTATACACCAACAATGAAGCAACAGAAGAGAAATCAAGAAACTGATCCCATTCACAATTGCACAAAAAACCATAAAATACCTCGGAATAAACCTAACCAAGGATACAAGAGATCTGTATGATGAAAACTATAGAAAACTTATGAAGGAAATTGAAGAAGACACAAAGAAATGGAAAAACATTCCATGCTCATGGATAGGAAGAATAAATATAGTTAAGATGTCATTACTACCTAAGGCACTCTACACATTCAATGCAATTCCAATCAAAATTGCACCAGCATACTTCTCAAAACTAGAACAAACTATCCAAAAATTTGTATGGAACCACAAAAGACCCCGAATAGCCAAAGTAATCCTGAAAAATAAAACCAAAACGGAGGGATCACCATCCCAGACTTTAGCCTCTACTACAAAGCTGTCATCATCAAGACAGTATGGTATTGGCACAAAAACAGACACATAGACCAATGGAACAGAATTGAGAACTCAGAAGTGGACCCAAAAGTATACAGCCAACTAATCTTTGACAAAGCAGGAAAGAATATCCAATGGAAAAAAGACAGCCTTTTTAACAGATGGTGTTGGGAGAACTGGACAGCAACATGCAGAAGAATGAAACTAGATCATTTTCTCACACCATGCACAAAAATAAACTCAAAATGGATAAAGGACCTGAACGTGAGACAGGAAACTATCAACACCCTAGAGGAGAAAGCAGGAAACAACCTCCTTGACCTCCACCGCAGCAACTTCTTACTTGACACATCCCCAAAAGCAAGGGAATTAAGAGCAAAAATAAACTGTTGGGACCTCCTCAAGATTAAAAGCTTCTGCACAGCCAAGGAAACAACCCAGAAAATTAATAGGCAACCAACCGAATGGGAAAAGATAGTTGCAAATGACATATCAGATAAAGGGTTAATATCCAGAATCTATAAGGAACTCACCAAACTACACGCCCGAAACACAAACAACCCAGTGAAGAAATGGGCAGAAGATATGAACAGACACTTCTCCAAAGAGGACATCTAGATGGCCAACAGACACACGAAACGATGCTCAGCATCCCTCCTCATCAGGGAAATACAAATCAAAACCACATGAGATACCACCTCATGCCAGTCAGAGTGGCTAAAATGAGCCAAGCAGAGAACTCTAGATGCTGGCGAGGATGTGGAGAAACGGGCACCCTCCTACACTGTTGGTGGGAATGTAAACTGGTACAGCCCCTCTGGAAAACAGTGTGGAGGTTCCTCAGGAAACTAACAATAGAACTCCCCTATGACCCTGCAATAGCACTGCTAGGAATTTACCCAAGGGATACAGAAATGTTGATGCATAGGAGCACATGTACCCCAATGTTCATAGCAGCACTCTCCACAATAGCTAAAACCTGGAAAGAGCCTAAGTGTCCATCAACAGATGAATGGATCAAGAAGATGTGGTTTATCTATACCATGGAATACTACATGGCAATGAGAAACAATGAAATCTGGCCATGTGTAGCCACATGGATGGACCTTGAGGGTGTGATGCTGAGCGAAATAAGTCAGGCAGAGAAAGACAAATATCATATGTGTGCACGTATAGGAGGATTAGGAGGAGCTTAACAGAGGACCAAGGGGGAGAAGAAGAGCAGAAATGGTGGGGGAAAGGGAGAGAGGCAAACCATGAGAGACTCTTGAATGCTGACAAAAACTGAGGACTGATGGATGTGGGGGGGAGGAGGGGTGGGCATGGAGGAGGACACTTGTGGGGATGAGCACTGGGTGTTATGTGGAAACTAATTTGACAATAAACTATTTGTAAAAAAAAAAAAAATCAGTGACAGCCAACCTAATTTTGAAAAATTTTTTACACCTGCTTGATGAAATATTACAACAGCTCACATATATACACACATAAATAAGTGTGCGTATGTGGCACAGAAAATATCTGAAAGAGCTATGTTATTGCATGCCAAATGGATGGCAGTCACTACCTCCATAGAAAGAAATGGGAATAATGTGGAATCAATGGTATGGTCGTAGTGTTGCATGGTGACAATGATGGCTACATTGGTGGTGAGTACAGCATAATGTATAGATTTGTCATCTCGGTATGTTGCACACCTGACTAATGTAATATTGTGTGTCAACTATACTTCAATAAAAACTTACAATTAAAAAAAGAGAATTTTATCTGTATCTACTTTGAATTTTTACAAATGATGCTCTATTTTTGCTAGTTATGCCCCTGAAGTGAAACATGTCTAAAATAAAGCTGGTATTGTTACAGAGAAAGGTCTTGGAACAATGCCTATCTCAATATAATCACTCAGTTTACTTCAGCTATAACTACGGTTATTTTTAATATACAGCTCTGAGCAGACTGATATTTTCCCCTTCAGCCTAACCTGTTTCTCCACATTATTAGATCTTTCAACTCTCTATGTTTTCCTTCTGAGAATCAGAAGCCACTATTGATAATGCTTCCAACTGTGGGCCAATATTTCTTTGCCTGTTGTACTGAAACATAAAGAAAGTTCGTATATAATTCTTTTGTGTATTTAGTTCGATGAAATATGTTCTGAATTTTTCAAAAAATCTACTTGAAGGAGAAAAATAGTAAATCTTTACATAGGTAAATAAAATCGCTGCTATGTTAATCTTCTCCTGGGAGAAACCAGATAAAAGTGATTTTGACATGAGGAAGAATAATACTGGGGTTAAAGCAGGGTTTAGGAAAATGAGATTAGTTAATCTGTACCTGGTATTGACAAAGCTGTCTCTGTCTGCAGAAGGGCATTCTGCCCTGTCACAGGAAAACTTGGATTTCAGTATGTTTAGTAGATGTTACTCATATAAATTTCAAGCTTAATTGTGGACCTATATGTCTTCTATACTTTAAGGTACTGCCACAGAGGTGATAGACTGTAGGAGATGACTTGACTGACTGTCACCCAATCAGTGTTTGTCTGTTTCATTTTCCTCTTTTTCATTGGTTATCTTGACTGATTAGTCTCAACTATTGCCCTGTCCTTATGCATCTTCTTTCCATGAATTACAATTTATATAGAAATTTGTGAATCAATATTTTATTAACCTGGGCATTGGCGATTAAAATATTTCAATCTCAACTAGATCCCCATGCAGAAGCAACTATAAGCAACTTTCCGAATAGTTTCATTTCCTGCTTCAAAATGAAAGCCAAATTCAGTTGAATAATTAATTGGTTATTCCTCAAAAATAACCAAGATTTGGCCATGTTCTTATTTACCTAAAATAGCCCATTGATCAAGCTGCGGCTCTGCTCTTTATTCTTTAGAGTTAAGAAAAATACAATACAGCCTTTTCTTTCCAAGCTTCACCTGTATTGCCACGAGAACTCAGGAATTCAGATACATATAATGGTAGTAAACTTCTGTCATGGTAGAGAACGTCCTCATTCTCTTATAAAGCATACTAGGGCATGTCCTCTGTCTCTTAAAAGGTGCGCGCGTGCACACACACACACACACACACACACACACACAACTGTGTGTGGGGGGAGGGTTGATGCTTGACCAGTTAAAACTAGGAATAAACACATTCCTATATTTAATAAATTCCACGCATGAATGATAAATCCCAGGAATTAGAATTCTTGGATTAATTACAATCCAAAACAGGAAACATATAGCACATTCAAATAAAGAGACTGGGGAGATTTTATTAAAAGGACTGATTTTATAGATACAGATGGAGGTTGGCCAACTCACACGTGGTGGAGAGTGGGACTGTTAGCGGTCCTATGCCTGATAGGGGAAGAAAGGCTGTGTTACCTGTACCCAGAAGTGGAGAAGGCTCTGTGGAGAGAACCACCTTTCTGCTACAGATGCAGGAATGCAACCTTGGGAAGAGGTCAGTCAACCACACTGAGTTCGTTCTCCACTCTCCATTCAACTCTTGATAGTACTTCCCACTGACCAAATACAAAAAGAAGGCAGGGGATAAGTAAGAGCTTCGAAATCTTCCAAACAGGTTAACTTCGGGGCGCGTGGGTGGCTTCGTCGGTTGAGCGTCCAACTTTCGCTTAGGTCATGATCTCGAGGTTCGTGGGTTTGAGCCCCGCGTCAGGCTCTGTGCTGACTGCCAGCTCAGAGCCTGGAGCCTGTTTCAGATTCTGTGACTCTCTCTCTCTCTGACCCTCCCCTGCTCACGCTGTCTCTCTCTCTCTCTCTCCTAGAAATAAATAAAACATTAAAAAAATCAAAACAGGTTAATTTCCTGGATGTAGAAAGTGGGTTAAGTGGCAGAGTCATCCACAGAAACATGAGTTATAAAATCAAAACAATTAAGAACTGACTTTAGCTTTTGTAAAATAAAAATTGGCTGTGTTCATTAAAGACTAGAAAATTCTTCTTTCTCACAGAGGGAAGGACCAAGAAAGTTTACTTCCCGATTATCCAAAGCTCCAGAATGGAACAGTTAATCTCCAAGTAAAGGAATGAATGGATGAAAACAATGAATGAGTGAATACATAAAGCTTTGACACATTTGAATGTGGGGGCTCAATTTATATATGCAGTATGAACATACTAATAGCCCTACATTGTTAAAGCCATGGGGGTCTTGAAAACTCTTGGAGGGACTTAGACAAGTCAAGAGGTGAAAAGATAAATGATTCGTGCTCAAAATGGAGACACAATAATAAAAAAAAATCTGCTCCTATTCATTATTTCTTAAATGTGATATGTTCTTGGAAATATTTTAACATAAATGAATGACAAAATATTGGCTTTTGGACTTTCAAGTTCTTTCTGTTCATGACTTGTTATTAGGGGCTGAGACCTCACTAAATAAACTAATTATTTTTTAAATAAATCTAAAATAAAGTCTCAATCATCTGTAACTAAAAACAGGAAATATTAGCTACAAAGAGGCATGTGTTAAAATGGAATAAGCTGTAAGTTTCTGCCATCTTCAATGCTATATGCCTTGAGAATCAATCACACAGCCTTTAAATAGCAACCAAAACCTTATCCCTATGTATTTAAAGCTCATGAAAGTTTGCAAGTATCATATTGTTAGATGTCTTAATGTTAAATTATAATTGCATTATTAAAAATCCACAAGTGATATTTTAAAACTTTCTTGCTGAGGTGAAATATTGGTCATTTTTTGCTTTAGAATTTTGGATGTATCTTAAACTTACTAAACATGAAATAAAAATATAGCCTTGTTTTCTTAAATATATGAGTAGATTTTTCCAGACTATACTATTAAGGGCAAGTTTCAAAATGTCTGACTTTGGATAAATAGATCATCAATCATCAGACGTATTTGCATTATTCACTGCAAACAGTATGCATTAAATTGTGAATGTCTTTCCTCCAGTTCCATGCTACTGAGAAGAATCAATAGACAGCAGTGAAATTAACTGTAAAAACGGCTGTTGATTCTGTCTAAAATGATCTACTCATCAATCAACTTAAAAATCATTTAGGCTCTGACACAGCTTTGTGGATTTTCAAACGATAGAAGGATTATGCTAAAAAGGAGTTAATAGCACGATGTCAGTCAGAGGAAGAAACAACCATATAATACCCCTTTGGCATTTTTATCAATAACTTGATGATGAGATTGAAATTTGATTCCATCAGAAAATGGCTATCACTGGCTTGGGGCGGCGGATGCCATAATATTGCAGGTATCCGGGGAAATTATTGGAAGCATGCTCAGTGGCTCCCATAGTTGTGACCAAGTCAGAAAGTTAGGCCCATGAGAGGTAGTGCAGCTGCGAACAGGAAGAACTTCAGCCCACCCACATTCCAATTCAGATCCCAGGTGAGGCAGTGGAGCAAGCGATGGCATTACCTAGGCAACACGCAGACAGGCTTGGCATGAAAGGCAACTTCAGATTGGCCACATCCGGTTTCTGTTCCCTTTTGCTGTGGGTAAACGGAAGTTTGCTGGAAAGCCTGCGCAGCCTGGGTCCCCGGTTGACTATGGTGAGCAGCGCCCCCTCCTGCTCCATGTCTGAAAGGCAGCCTAAGTTAAAAAGCACTTGTTAAACAGTCCTGTTTGGAAGTCATATCCTATCACTGTGTGCGTGTAGCCCGTCACAACTGGAGCAAGATTCTTGCTCTTACACATAACCACAGCCAACAGGAAGCAGCTGGAGAGTATGCGGCCCTAAAAAGAGGGAGCAAATGAAAAACAAGGAACACTTGTGACCCACCGAAAAGAAGCTCGGGCTCAAATGCCTGGCGGTGAATGCCGGGTCCAGAGAGCATGTTATATAAAAAGGGTGACCCTCCTGATGACGGAGTTGCTGCAAACCACAAACAAAAAAACAAACAAAAAAAACGACCAACCAAACAAACAAAGAAAAAAAACCACACAGACAAAAAGCAAAAACAAGAAAAAAAAACACTGACAGATGATTTAAAACGTTTCTGTATTTGGACATTAATTTTCCGGCATTTGACAGTTCTCTCAGAATATTTTAGCAACGGCTATAGGTTAAAATTTTTTTTAAAAATGCAAGCAAAGTCATTATGAATTAAAGGAAAAATAAACATTGCACAATAAAGTTGACCATCACAGGCGTCTACTTGGCCTGGCACAGAACGTGATATTCTTTTTTTTTTTTTTAATTTATTTCTAGGAGAGAGAGAGAGAGAGAGGTGAGCAGGGGAGGGTCAGAGAGAGAGGGAGTCACAGACTGAAACAGGCTCCAGGCTCTGAGCTGGCAGTCAGCACAGAGCCCGACGCGGGGCTCGAACCCACGAACCGCGAGATCATGACCTGAGCAAAAGTCGGACGCTTAACCAACTACACCACCCGGGCGCCCCCAGAACGTGATATTCAAAATGATACTAAGGGAAAATGATAGTAATGCAAAATCAGACATCATGCAAAAACCCACTTGTAGGTGAATGTGTAAAATAGAGGCAAAAATGGTTGTGGAAACAGGAGAAATCTTTTACCCAGTAGGTTAAGGCCAATCGATATATACTGTCTAAAATTGAAAACGTAGGAAAAAAGTCATAAGCGTATTCCTTAAAATGCAGTCGTCAAAATAAAGAAGTAGAAATGATTAATTCCGATGGCAAACGGGGTACTGGAAATGTGGGTTACAAAATAAAACTTGTCTCTTTGTATCGTACTTTTAGTGCTGTGTGATTTTTAAAAATACAGTGTACACATTACAGTAGAATTCTGCCTGACATTTAAATTGTTAGTCACGTTTCTGCACTTTGAACGGCCTGTGAATATGTTCCCTGCAAAACTTTGGCATAACCAAAACCACATCTGGAAGCTACATTTCTCAACGCTAAAAATAGGATGCAGTGTTCACCTGAAGTGTGCTGTGGTTCTCTGAGAAGGATGGATTAAAGGGCTCCTAGGGACTCCTGAAGTGTTTACTGTTCAAACACCTGAGGCATCTCTTCATAAATCTGCTTTCCTGTCAGTCTCAAGATCCCCCAGGTCCTTTGTGTGTCACCTGGTTTGAGGATCATCCACTCGCAATTTCTAATGCACTCTGTGGGAAATGTCTTCGGAAGAACACTGTGTAAAGTAATTTCTAAGATATTCCAATATTTTGGTAAAATTTCAGTGCAGACGTTTTTTAAATGCCTGCCGCATGTCAGCCCAGTCTACCAGAGACCATCAAAAATTACATCTTAAAGTCATTCGTTATCCCCCTCCTATACCATGTCTCTCTTTGTTGAGTTGTTTACAGTGCCAGCTAGAGGACTGTCAATATTTAAAGGGTAAAAATATGTTTTATAAATGAGCCCACTGAAACCATTTCTGAAGATTAACCAGGATTTACTCAGTTCCGTAAATGAGTTGTGTTGATGCCATGCCATGATTTTAAAAATTACTCACAGTCCTAACTGAACACATACAGTGCTTCATGGGTGTTGAAAATGTACAAATAACAAGACTCATAAGACCACTGTGTTAGCATTGTTCAAGTAAAGGACTTTGGGAATCCAGAGGCTGTAGTTAACTATTCCAAATCAGGAAGGTGGTGGATGTTTCCTATGACTCTATTAAATGGATCAAAAGGATTCAAGCACCTGGGTGGCTGAGTTGGTGAAGTGTCCAACTTCGGCTCAGGTCATGATTTCACAGTTCGTGGGTTCAAGCCCTGCATTGGGCTCTGTGCTGACAGCTCAGAGTCAGGAGCTTATTTCAGATTCTGTGTCTTCCTCTCTCTCTGCTCCTTCTCCACACACATTCTGTGTGTGTCTCTCTCCAAAGTGAATAAAGATTAAAAAATTTAAAAAGGGTCAAGAGGGAACAAAGGCGTTGGAAACAGAAGGAATAACTGATGCAAAAGCATGGAAGGGTCGAGGGGGATTCTCTGAATTATATTCAGATCACTGTGGTTAGAATCAACAACACAGAAGGTGAAGAGGCAGGGATACAATCACTCAATGGACTAAGATGGGTTGAACGCCTACCCTGAGGAGATGCTGTCCAGTGTTGTCTGCAGATGACAACCCATTGAACCGGGACCAGATTGTAATACTTTATTAGGATATGGGAATCAACAGAAACTTTTGAGGATAGAAATGATGTAATAAAATATGTTTTAAGAGGAAATGCTGAAGACAATGATGAGGAAAGAGTAAGTGTCTTGGATGTGTGCTATAGGTGTCTCGAAGGAAAAACCTTTGGTGTCCATATAGTTCATTTATTTATTTTTAAATTTTTTAATGTTTTATTTATTTCTGAGAGAGAGAGAGTGCCCGTGATTAGGGGAGGGTCAGAGAGAGAGGGAGACACAGAATTCAAAACAGGCTCCAGTCTCTGAGCTGGCTGTCAGCACAGAGCCTGACATGGGACTCAAACCCAGTAACTGTGAGATCAGGACCTAAGCCGAAGTCAGACCCTTAACCTACTGAACCACCCAGGTGCCATATAGTTTAATTATGAAGCTTATAGCACAGTCAGTAAAGGAGAGAATGCCTGTTAATATGGTAGAGATAAAGAAAGAGGTAGACAGAAATTAAAAAGTTAAAGATAACTACACATGTATTTTCTTGCTACTTGAGTTACAGCTCTGAAGAGTAAAACATTTATCAAATATTTATAAAGACCATGTTTTAACTGTGAACTTTCAGAATAATTTCAGACTGTATACATTGCTTTATTGCTGATAGCAACAGAAATAAGTACTTTGACATTCCAGTCTTTAAGCGTCTTTATTTGAAGGAAACATTCAAAGATGATTGAAAACAAAAATTTCTATGTAAAGAATTTTTTGCACTTATTTGAGAAGTGTGATATCTCTTTAATGATATTTTAATGTAAACAACAATAGTGCTAAGTGGTATTTCTATACATTTATATGTGTAGGTTCTATCTACTGAAGGCTGTAATGATATGATTAGCAAATAACATAAGCTATTAGTTTTATTTGAAGAAGTAAGTTGACTTTTAAAGATATTAAATAATTGGAAATATTTAAAATATTAAATATTAAAATTGTAAGTATATATTTATCCATGTGGTTCCCTTTCCTGTACTCTTGATTCTTTGTGAAAATCTATATTCATCTGGTGTTGTTTTCCATCTAGCTCATGAGCCTCCTTCAAGGACAAGTTGCTTGTCCTACGCGTCGACTGGTAGTGAATCCTTCCTGTTTTGTAAGTCAGAAAAAGTCTTTTATTTGTCCTTATTTGAAAAGATTTTTTTTTCTTTGCTGGCTATATAAATCTAGGATGAAAGATTTTTCTTCTTTCAATGTGTTAAAGATACTGCCAGATTTTCTTTTCCACTTGTGTTGTTTTTGATGAGTAATCTGCTGACATCTTTAGTTTTGTTTCTCAGTACATTATATGCCTTTTATAGTTGACTTCTTTTAAGGTTTCGTTTTTAGTACTAGTTTTGAAAATCTTATTATTGTGATGCTTGGTGTAATTTTTTTCTTCCTCTTCTTCCTCCTCTACCTCTTCCTCTTTCTTGTCTTTCTCCCTTTTGCACTTAAATTTCTTTGAACTGCTTACATCTAAAGGTTTATAATTTTCATCAAATTTGGTAAATTTTCAGCTGTTCTTTCTCCAGTTATTTTTCCTCCCCTTCCCCATGGGTATGCCAATTATTCTTCATTACATTTTTTTATAATGTTTTTTCTAATTTATTTATTTCTAAAAGAGAGAGAGAGACAGCGTGAGCAGGAGAGGGTCAGAGGGAGAGGGAGTCACAGACTGAAACAGGCTCCAGGCCCTGAGCTGGTAGTCAGCACGCCCCATATTCTTCATTACATTTAATGAAGTTTTCCCATAATCACTAATTTTCTGTATATTATTTGTTTTTATTTCTTGTTTAATAGCTTCTCACTGTGTCTTCATACTCACTAATCTTTTCTTCTGCAATGTTAAATCTTCCGTTAGTCTGATCAGTTTCACTTTTTATCTCCAACATTGTGATTTTAATTTCTAGAAGTCTGACTCTGGTTTATTTATAATGCACATATCTATATTTAACATTCGAGCATATGGAATGGAGTTATAATAACTTTTTATTTTCCTTGTTTCCTGATTCTAACATCTGTGTTATTTCTGGGACTGTTTCAACAGATTGATTTTTTTTTTCCATCACCATGGGTCATATTTTTCTTTCTTTGCATGCTTTCAATTTTGATTGGTTGTCACGTATTATCAATTTTATTTTGTTGAGTGCTGAATGGATTTTTATATATAGAGAGAATATATCCATATATATTATGTGTGCATATATATGATTTAGCTCTTCTCTGTGATTAATTTAAATGACGTGATCACTTTTCCCATTGCCTTTAAAATTTGTTGGATGATACGTTAGTAGTGTTTAGTTTAGGGCTTAATTTAGTACTGAGGTCAGCACCTTCTCAATACTCTACTAAATGGTCCATTACTTAACACATTTTCTAGTCTGGATGGTAGAAACAAGAAATATTCCAGACCCTGTGTAGTCCTAGAAAATGCTCTTCACTTCACTTCCTTCAGGTACTTTCCTCACATGGATCTATCCATCAATACTCTATTGAATTCTCTTGGGGGAGGAGACTCTACATATCCGGAAGGTTCTCTGGTACCCTGTCCTCTATCTAGGTGCCTTGATTCTCCTGGAATCTCAGTTCCATGTCCTCAGCTCAGGAGTCTGCAGGACACCATCTAGGTTATTCCTCCAGGGCTGCGGTCTGGAACCTCCCAAGGCAGTAAACTCAGGCACTTTCAGATGACATCACCTGTTCCCAATCTCTTAAGGGTCACTACGAGTCACTGGATGATATCTTGAGGACACAGAAAACTGTTCACATTTATTTTGTCTGAGTTCTTGTGTTTGTTTGTTTTTTACTTCAGTTGGAATCCTGGTCCCTATTACTCCATCTCGGCCAGCAGTGGGATCCAAGCATATTGTTTTTATTCATTTGTTAATTTACTTATGAGCTAGCACAATGTATAAAAATGTATAAAAAATCTACATTTTACTCTGGGTATTAAATCACACATAGATGTAACATTATAAGAAAATACTATCACAAATGATGGAGTTCTGGCAGATGAAGTTGTGCAGCTACAAGGTTATTACATATGCATAAAGCTCTGTCTATACAGTAGCTCTAAATACACAATGATGAGTTGAAGGTGATTTCTAATATTCCCAGACTAATCACTAAAATATAAACAAGCAAACAAGCCAAGAAATTTAGCTAAAAGCTAATAAGAAAATCTAATGGAATACTAAAAATAATCATCCCCAAATAAGACAAGACACTTAACAAAGGGTAAAAAATAAGTTAGAAGGGGAGAAACAGAGAAGAATTGGGTCTCAGGTCCCAAAATAACAGTAACAAAATTAAATATAGGTTAAACATACCAATTAAGAGGCAGAGATTATCATTCGATTTTAAATAAAACAAGACCAACTATAAGCTATCCATTGAAGATGAATTTTAAAAATAAAGAGGCAGTATGTGAAACGTAAAATTATGGATGAGAATTGAGCATCAGAAGGCATTAGTGGCTACTTTAAAAGCAGTCAATATAAATATTCAGAGATAAGAGACATTAGCATAAAGATAAATATTTCAAAATGACAAGAGAATACATTCATAAGACATAGCAATAAATATATTTCAAACTTCCCTGTTACATATACTAAAACATTTCAAAACATACCCCAAACATAAAAGAATCCATTTCTTTGTCCTTTTGTCCTTTCTTCAGATCTTTCCAGAAAATTTAAACCTCCTTAAATAAAAGTATGTTTCTATAATGAAGCTAGTTAAGTAGGACCAGACGTAGGTACAGTACAGATTACACTGACTTTCAGACATCATCAAATAGCACCCATAAGAGAGATGGCTAATTTACATCCCTCTGTAAAGAATTAAGTTAAATAACCATATGTGTTAGCTATATGTCTTATTAAGTGTCATACTTTTAACTCCTGATTGCATGAGTCTGCTTTAAAGAAATAAAAATAAGGGTGCCTGGGTAGGTTAAGTCTCCACCTCAAGTCAAGATCTCATGAACCCTGTATGAGTCTCATGCTGACAGGTCAGAGCTTGATGGAGATTCTCTTTCTCCTTCTCTCTCTGCCTCTACCCACCTCTCAAAATAAATAAGTAAACATTAAAAAATAAAATAATAAAAACAAGTAGAAGACTTCCCATTTGAATTTCAAAAAAGAAAACAGTGGGGGAGGGGAAACGTTTTAGAATCTTCGTAATGTTTATAGATGTGCACAAATACTTTTGAAAACCACTGGGCAATATCAGTAGTAGTAGTGCCCAGATCTGAATAGAATAGCTTTCAAAATTTGCAGAAGGATACATCAAAAAAATTTTTCAACTTTTACTACAAACTTGACTTAACTAGAAAATCCAAAAAGTGGTATGGTTTGCCTGACACGAAGCTCTGGAGAACCCAGTGTAATCTTTGTGAAATCTGGCTGGTTTTGCTCTTCAGATGGCACTTGAACAAATGCCAATGCTTCAGAATTTTACTTCGAGAGACAAAACCTTCACATAGCTCAGAGGCCATAGGTGTGTACTCTTCTCTCTTTTTGCCAAAGTTTCCTGTATTTGTGCATTTTAAACTGCACTGCTCCATTGTTCCATTTCAGCAGACGAGGTATTTTTGAGGAGAGTAATTCCCCAATCACTTCCCCATATTTTAGTGAAAACATTTACCTAAAATGAAACTGCACTGAATTTATGTTATCTCTATTTATTAAATGAGGTAAAATAAACACAAAGCATAATTTTGTTGAGTTTATTAATATACTTAGTAGAATTTTTATGGCGCTACACATGATGCATATGATGAAATGTGTTGTGTATTTAAGAATATATTGACCTTGTGAATATTGCACTTCAATCAAAACTTCCAAACTATAAATGTCATCTATTGTTAAGGATTTGATTTAGCCTTTCTTTATACTACGTCTGTCTCTTCTTACTTTTAATGAATATATTCTGATACTTTGTTTTGGGGTCATCTTGCCGTCATATTCATTACCTCCTTTTTCCGATTTTGCTTTGTTTCACAGATATCCTCCACCCCCTCCCAAATTTTCTGGCCTCTGGGTAAGCTCAGCCAGCCTGACTTCTTCATACATAAGAAATTTGGACAACGAGTGGTGAGCTCTCGCGTGCAGTAGTGCTTGCCCCATGTCCTCAGGTGACTGTTCCCTCCCTGGTCGTCTTTCCCACGGGGTAGCCCCGCTGTAACTCCACTTGGTCACATCTGGGATCATCAACGCTTCAGTTCTCTCCTCCAACCCTGTTCTGCTCTTACTGATATCTGGGTTGTCTCATTCTCCCGTGTGTGCCCATTTTTTCTATCAATTTTTTTAAGAGTTGCTATATTAAATCCCATCTACTAAGCTACCGAGCATGGAGTTTGTTTTCTTGAATGGACTCTGATTTGTAAAAACTGAAGCAAAAAATTAATTAAAATAGAATTAAAAAGTTAAACTTATATTTGGTTACTCTTTGGGTGTACAGTATAAGGTAGGTGTTTTATGTCTTTTTTCCTCCTGGTCAAAGGCAATTGGCTCTATGACGTGGATCTAGAAGTCCATCTAGACAGTCTATCTTTTGCTGTCATCATAATAATATATGTTTCTTTGTAAGTCTCTTTATGGTCTGTTCCTCGGGTCTCTGTTCTTTGACCTATTTTTCTGTGCTGTGATTAGTCTTATATCCTTCTAGTCAACATAGCATTACATTTAATTTTGAACCTCTTTATAACAGATAACTCACAAAATTTCCTTTACAGTTATATTTAGATTTATTAACTATTTTTCTTTGTGAATTTTAGGAACGACATGTCAAGTTTTGTGTGACATTCTGCTGGTATAGCAAAACATTACAGGTTGATTTGGAGAAAATTGATGTCCTTCTTATACTCCATCTGCCTGTACATGAATATTGTATATATCTACATTTATTCAAGAATTCTATGTAACTTAAGGTGTTCTATTTTTACTCAAGTAAATACATCACATATATATTTACATGGATTCATGTATCCCCTTTATATTCTCTGGTATTATGAGTAAATTATATACTCGGTCATATTTCAAATCTGTACTAAGAACTATAGGGTTTTTTAATATGTTGATCTGGAATGCAATAACCACACTCACTATAAATTGCTAGTTGACCTATACAGTCTCTTCATGTTTTTCAGTATACAATCATATTATCTCTGAACAAATATGATGCTACTACTTTTCTCTTATCCCTATGATTTTACTTTATTTCTCTAGGTGATGGCATTGAAATTAAACCAAATGTACTGTGCTGAACTGAAACAAATACAGAAGCCATACTTGTTTTGCTCCTGACCTTGAATTACTCCATGGGGAAGGAGTGACTACAACTTTCATAAAAATATCTTGCCAGTTCACATGGGTTCAGCTCCCATCTTGGCTTTCTAGAAAAGCATTTTTTTTTTTTGTTATTCATTAATGAATGCTGAATTTAATTATTTTCATTTGCCAATTTACTTGATAAATACATGATATAATTTTTTGATTCTTTTATTGGTTTTAACGTTATGATTTTGTGTTATATTATATATTGATTTTAAGGTTTTCAAACTTTGTAACCATTAAAATAATAAAATAAATTGAGAAACCTGTAAGTATCCATAGTTATATCACATTTTATTGTCATCTAGAAATAAATTTTATCTTCCGAACCCAAACACAGTATTCATGTATCACTATTAAATTAATAAGTATAATTAACTTACTTCAATCAATATGTACATATAGGCATATGTTTAGGCAAATACATTTACTCCTTAGATTACAGTTTTGTTTATGCAGGCTTTCTGTGTGTGTGTGTGTGTGTGTGTGTGTGTGTGTGTGTGATTTTTGATATACAGATAACATGTTAATGAGGGTGATAAGATTTTTAGTTTTTCTCATACTGAAATACATCTGTATTTAACTGACAATGTCAAATGGTCGCTTAGCTGAGCAGGAAAATGTGAACGGCAGAGCTACCCCTCAAGCCCTGTGAAGATAACCCTGACATTAATTCTACTTCTGTTTAATTGTCATTCTTTTGGTTTGTTTCTTTGTTTTGGCAGTCTGGTATTTTTCTCTGATATCCACAACAAACCTCTTAATTCCTGAAGTTTTGTAATTGTACTTCTGCATCTAGATATGGATTTTTTAAGTTCTTTGTATTCGGATCTCAATTTTTTTTGTGGATTCATGATTTTCCTTTACATCTGAATAATTCTCTGCAATTATCCCTTCAAATTTTGCTGCTTCACTATTTTCCCATGTGTCTCATTCTAGAGATCCCATTAGAAGTTTTCCTTGAACTGTTAAATGTGTCTTCCATTTGCCTTCATATTTTTACATATTTTAAACTTTCTGAGATCCTAGCCACATTATTTGAGGATTCCCAGAACAATTTTAACATCCTTTAATGTTTTCTTCAGGTCAGAATTGATTCTATGTATTAATATTATAATTCTAATAAATGTGTTTTCATTTGTGTGATGTATTTTATCCTTTTTCTATCTATCTGCTTTTTAAAAACTTCTATTTGGTTTTATACTTTCTTATTATTTTACTTAATAACATGTCTTATTTTCTTTTGGTATACTTGAAACATGCAATAATTTTCTATTTGATTTTCTTGACTTTATTTTTGTATTGAGAATTTTGCTTAAAGATGAATTATATATATGAATGTTTAGTTCTTGTAAGTGCTTCAGGTCCCTAATCCTATAATTACATAGGGCATAAAAATTCAGTCTCTAAGTCAACATCAGCCAACTAACTGTTAATTCCAATAAAGTCATTGAGAAAGTAAACATGGGAACACTTTAAAAGTATCTTAGAAGGACTGTGGGCAGATGAAGAGAGTTTTTGGTGCCTAGGTCTGTTCCATTCTCAACATTAAAGACAAACTATATGACCAAAGTCTAGCATAATATTTCAAAAATCTTAAGAATAAGTGTAACTGTGAAAACAAAATGTAATTTGTTATTTCTGATTGTTTATTTCAGTAAAGGGTTATAACTAGGTAATGGTGCCAAACATTTTAACTGTGCTCTTAATGGAGAGTGTTTTCAAGTCATTTCCTGTTTTGATTCATGTGTTTGTTGTTCAAACATGTCGTGTTTGAGTGCTTGAAAGGATGTTATTATATGTGATGGATGATGCCACTTTATGAAGGCTGGAAAAGTTATTGAGATGCCACATTTTACATTCTATTTGATGGACTTAAGCAGATGATCTATGCAAAGCCTGGTATATGGCTACAGAGAAAAAAATAGACTAATAGCAAGAAATATCTTGTGTCAGCAGAACATGGAAATCAGTGGGTGATAGTCAACTGCATGAAAAGGGTGAAGCAACTTCAAATCTATCTATGGTTCTCAGTCAGCCATCTAGAAAACTGTTAACAATAAATTGACAATTCAAGACACTATGTATACAGGATGATAGAAAAATACAGAAATAATGCAAAAGCAATAAATAGCTTTAGAAGAGAATTCTACTGTTTAAACAAGATACAAATGGGTTATTTGAACGTGTATCAATATAAAGAAGATGCCTATCAGTGAATTTTAACTGGCTCTAAGCACTCTTCAGGAAAGTTGTTCTTTATCTTCTTCATTTCATATTTGTTTTAATTGCGCAGTATAATTAAGTTTCAGTCAGACAAAATCAGTAAGGTAATTATAATTAGTAGGGGAAAATGACGATGTTATTATTGTCAATAAAGATAAACTGAAGCAGAGTTTGAATGGCACTCATATTGTAAAAGAGAGAGAGACAAAGACAAAGACAGAGAGAAATTTGATGCCAGAAGATATGAAATCAATTCCAAAGCATGTGCAAAATAAAATGTTTAAATATATTACGCAGGGAAGTTTCATACCAATGTAGGAGTAGTTAAAAGTCATAAAGTAATAAGAAGATTAAGATTGAAAACACTGCCAAAACTAAAAGTCTAGGAAAATAGAATGTAATTGTAATTAATTATTTATTTTGTAACTAACTAAAGATGGCATCATTTAAAACGATTCACTATATAATGAAGTACATTCTGGTCTGGACACAATTTCCTTAGAAATATTGATCTTCCTTGTTTATATATTGAAGTAATCTAGATAAGTGATCTTTTTATCCTGGATAAAAATAAATCACTTAAGCTCTCAGTCTAGGATGAAAAGAAAGCGATATTGAGTCAAAGCCTTCTTTAGAAGTCTTTTTTTTTTTTTAAATATAGAAATGTGATCTCAGAAGCAGAGGAGAGATGCAAGGAGGGACTGGGTTCAATAAAGGAAGCATTATCAAGCTGATCACTGCTCTGGGTGACAACTGTCTGGAGCACTGGGAGACAGAATTGGGGAAGTATTTCCCTGTCAGCTCTGGCTCCTTATTGTCTAAGAGTTGACCCACGAGGGCATTAACTGTATTGATTTCACAGGGATGGGTGCTGAACAGGCTTTCTCAGAAGTCCATGCCACAGTGATAACAAAGATATCCTGAATATAGAAGCAGAAACACAGCATCATTCAGTATCAAAGTGCTGTCAGTATCCACTTGGGTGAAGGTGGAAGTTGTGTGATTCTAATCAGTGCTCAGTGGCAGAGAGGGTCATTTTACCTGACTGCTGTCCTATTTGCATCTCACTTCTACCCCATAAAAAGATAAGCATTGTGAGGAGATGGAAAATAATTCTCTTGGTGGGAATGTGAAGTGGTGCAGACAATACAGAAAACAGCATAAAGATTCCTCAAAAAAATGGAAATTATAACTATAATCTGATCCAGCAGTCACATTTTTGGATATATATCCAAAATAATTAAAATTATTACCTCAAAGAGATATCCATAGCCCACGTTTGTTGTAACATTATACAAGTAGCCATCATATGGAAACAACCCAAATGTTCAACCATAGATGAATGGATTTTCAAAATGTGGTATTTGCATCCAACAGAATATTATTCAGTCTTGAGCAAGAGGGAAATCTTGTATACGTTAGAGCACAGAGAAATCTTCACGACATTAAGCCAAAGTGTACTAATCCAGTCACAAAAAGATAAGAACTTCCTGATTCCACTTAGATATCCAAAACAGTCAAACTCCTAGAAACAGAGAGTGGAATGGTGGTTGTTAGGCACTGGAGAGAGGGGAAAATAAGAAGACGTCCAATGAATATAAAGTTTCAGAAGAAGGATAAATAAGTTCTACAGTAGTGTTGTACAACATTCTTTCTGTCTTATGCTTACTTCAAATTCAGTTATACTTGCTTCTGTGCTCAAAGGTCTATGTTTTGTTTATTACATTAATAATCACACAATGTATCCTATGGATGACCTCCTTACAGATGAGTCTAGGAAAAGGGACTCCCTTTCCTGGGGCACCCAGATGTCTCCCAAACCAGGATTTCCCTGACAGTTCATAGAACTCTCCAGATCCCAGAAGATGGGTCTTGTTCTTGGAAGAGTGTCTCAGCCAGCAGTGCCTTGGGGCCCAATTCTTCGTTCTCTGAGATGCCCCCGACATTTAGTACATCTCAGCTCCATCCTTTCCCTGCTTGGCCATCAAGACCTGCATTTATTCCCCACATGGACACAAAGCCACATAGCACAGCCAGTGGGCTCGAACTGTGCCCTATTTGCCTGCCTGGGAAATGCCACACTCCACCCCCCTCACTCCCCCACCCTCCCCCGGCATCACCCATGGTGTTCACAAGAGGAAAACATGAAAAAGAAAAGAAAAGAAAACTTTGGGGAAAATTGAAGTTTCTGCTACTAAGCCTAGAAGGTGCTTAATACTTGAATGCATGAATTCTTTTATTTATCTAAAATTTATTTTCATATATTTTCATTTATGATCATAAATTTTCATCATCTAGATAACACTTTTATACACCACTTCTAGAATGTGTTTTTAGATATTTTAAATTTTTCAAACTTTTGTATTCCTAATTCTCCCTGTTGGACTCCCTATGATGTGTAATACACTGACTCCAAAAAACCATCAATGACTCTATTTTTTATGATAAAGATCTCCCAAAACAAAACAAAGCCACAGCACAAGATCTCATAATCTTAAAAGAAAAGAATGCATGCCACATGACCAAGATGTACAGTCTACTTTACCATTCATTAAATAGCCTCTGACAGGTCTCCATGGTTTAACTGTGAACATGTATTCATTTTACCTTGAGGGCTTTAAAAATAGATTTTGCTCAATCATAGATATTTGCTTTTCTTAGGAACGTTGGGGACCATTACCATCTACTAACTCACAAAGAACTGCCTAAGAAAATATATTTTATTTCTATTGAACTCCTGTCATATCCTGTTGAGAAGGTTAACAGAAATATCAAAGGGAATCACTACAGAAGAGATTCACTCCAGTTTGCCATTAAGGTATTTTGTTCTATTTCCAAAGAAAGGACTGTGTCTATGGATTTAAATAAACCAGCCAATTTACTATGTTAAAAAAATCAGTATTTAAAATCCCAACTGATACATCAAGTGTACTTGTTAGTTTCATGAAGAATCAATATAGAAAATTAATAAAAACTGAACACTTTATATATGGATGACATTCTTTATATGATGTGAGCTATTAAAGGTATTTTCATCTTTGCTTTAGAAAAATCATATAATTTTAGAAACATTCTTAGAAAAAGTTTGTCCCCAAAATGTACTGTTTGGCCACTATATTACCACTATAAACAAATAAATTTACATCACTTAGCCTGAAGTGATTTAATATGAATATACAAAATCACTTCCATTATTTAAATACAATACTGCAAACCTATTGGAATTAGCCTTAAAAATAAAACCAATTCCTCATCTCAAAGTAGGAATAGAAAGTTGCATTCAAGCTGTAGGAAATATTTAATGTCTCTTATGATTTAATTACTTTTTTACAATTTATTTATTTATTTTGAGAGAAAGAGAGAGAGAAAGAAAGAGAGAGAGCATTTGAGGGAGGGGCAGAGAGAGAGGGAGAGAGAGAATCCCAAGCAAACTGACAGCACAGAGCCCGACAGGGGGCTCAGTCCTGTGAACAATGAGTCATGACCTGGGCCGAAATCGAGTCTGACGCTTAAACGACTGAGCCACCCAAGCACCCCTGTTTTCATTATTATTTTACCAATATTTGAAAATAAATAGAATTGAAGTTTGTGTCATTCATGTTAAAACTTATGCTATGGATTATGAAGTTTTTTTTTCTTTTATTTAATTCAATAACTTGATTTTCTTATTGTATTCTATAAACCAGTCCTTATAGCCATTAAAGGCATGAACAAGAACTAATTATTTCAATTAAAATATTAGCAGTTAAAGAAAAAATGGCACATAAATCATGGAATTTCCAGGTGTCCCTATAAGCACAATTTTCTATCCTCTCTTTACATACTCTCATGTTGCTCTGTCACAGATCTATGTCGAGAATAAGCTCATTATTTCAACTAACCTAATGGTCAAGACTGTAGCAGCGTATCAATTACATTGGTTTTGAGAATAAAGGTGGTGAAAATGATTTGGTTCTATTGCCGTGGGGTCTGGTTAGATAGCAATGGATCAATGGAACAAATGTGAGCCTCTAACAAGGCAGTTAGTGCATAAACCCAAGAAAGAAAGAAGGAGAGGGAGTGGGAGAAGGAGAGAGGGAAGAGAGGGAGGCAGGAGGAGCGACACACACACACACACATACACACACACACACACAATACACATGTGCTCATGCAGATGGTGCAGAGGAGAATTTTAATGAATCTATAACTTTTATAAGTTTTTTTTTAATTTAGAAACATAATGCCTTCTAAATGTACTATATTGATTAGAGTTTGTCTTAATTATGGGCATTTCCTGTGGATCTTTTATCAGAGTTCCTCGTTTCTCTACACACAGTTCTTTGAAGAATTAATGCACTCCTGTTTGTAGCTATCATTTATAGAAGTTGCCCATGATGTTAATTATAATTTGCTATAATTTATAAAAATGTTTCAAGTAGGTAAGTTTGAAGATTGGGGAAAAAAAAGGAATACATTTGTCATTTACAAGATGGATACCTGGCAGTTAGAAAGTCACCCTACGATCCCCCTTCTATTTCTTTTCTTATATTTATTTCCAAGCCCAGCCTGGTGTATGTAGCAGCAGAATTGGCATTTTCCCACTCTTTTCTGTTACAAGACTTCAGTTACACTTCAGGGCTTAGTAGATCGGATAGACTCCTGTCTGTCCCAAAGTGATATGAAATTGAAGTCCAAGACTTGAAAGAATATTGGAGAAAACCTGATCACAAATCACCTCAACATCTAGAAATTTGAGAAATTCTTTCTCAGAAGACATCTAAAGGGAGGGTGACTTTTTTGAGGTATATTCTAACTTAAAAGTAAGAGATAGTGAACTCAAAACATAGCCACTGTGTGTCAGTCAGAATATATAGACTAAGTTATACTGTAGTAATAAACTGAGCCAAAAATAAGGTAGCTAAAACAACTACCGTTTGTTTCTCATTAACACCCTATCCTTCAAAGATAATTTGAGGACTTGTCCCCCATATTGTTATTGACCTCACTCCAAGACCTAGGTTTTGGAGTAGCCAATAACCTGGAAAAATCTTTATAAAAGAGGGACTTTTAGAGGGTTTTGCATCAGCATGAAATACACCAGACCAGAAGTAACACATTTCACTTTCACTCCCAGATTATCAGGCAGAACTGAATACACAACTTAACCCACCCATAAAGACATCTAGAAAGGACAATCATGTAATTTAACTGGAAAGAGATGGAGAATATTGGCAAAATCATTCACTGGATTTTGCTTTCTGTGCCACCCTTCTCCCACAATCACAGGAAGAGAAGAAAATTTCTCATGGAATGACAATGATACTAGAAAAGTAAGAAGGCTAGAATGTTCCTAGGGGTGCTTCAGTGGCTCAGTCAGTTGAGCATCCATGTGACTCTTGATTTAAGCTCAGGTCATGATCTTACAGTCTGTGAGTTAGAGCTCTGCATCAGGCTTTGTGCTGATAGTGTAAAGCCTACTTGAGATTCTCTCTTTCCATGGCTCTCTACCTATCTCCTCTTGCATTCTCTCTCTCTCTCTCTCTCAAATAAATAAATAATCTTAAAAAAAAGAATATTCATAAACAGAATACACATAAGCATATTGAGGAGAAGTACTGTCTTTGACCAGGAAAAAAGCAGAGGATTGTTATCTGCATGTAACACTTGAATGATAGTACTTTCAATTATGTCCTTGGAAATGAATGGATAAATCAAACTGAATTTAGAGTCATGCATTTGTACATATTCCCATGGTATTGTGTATAAAGTTAGGAAACTGATAGAAGGCAAATAAGGACATTAATGTATTTTATTTTTTATAATTTTTAAATGTTTTATTTATTTCTGAGAGAGAGAAAGAGATGGTGTGAGCAGGGGTCAGAGAGAGAAGGAGACACAGAATCTGAAACAGGTTCCAGGCTCTGAGCTGGCTGTCAGCACAGAATCCGATGCGGGGCTCGAACCCACGAACCGTGAGATCATGACCTGAGTCAAAGTTGGACACTCAACCAACAGAGCTACCCAGGCTCTCCTTTTTAATTTTTTAAAATATTTATTGATGTATTTGAAGACTCATGTGCTTGAAAAATAACCACGATAATAAACAATTCTCTGGCAAAATTGGAGCACGTGTACTGTATCTCTGATAAAATATACACTTTGGCTCTCTCTTGTAGCAATTCATACCTTCAAAGCAAACTCTGAGAAATGTTTTCTGTACACTGTGTGTAAGAATGCAACCAGCCTCACTGACCTAGTTGTTGTAAGAAGGGGAAGCACAAAAAATGAAGGAAGGAAAGTCATCTCTGATAAATGTGGAGTCATGGCCATTGAGGTCATTTCCCAGAGAAAGAATCAGGTAAAGAAGTGGTTGGGGGGAGTGGAGAGGGGAGGAGCAGCTGTGGGGGAAACAAGGTTGAGGTTTTCTTTCTTTTTTTTTTAATTTTTTAATGTTTATTTATTTATAAGACAGAGAGAGAGACAGAGTATGAGCGGGGGAGGGGCAGAGAGAAAGGGAGACCCAGACTCCAAAGCAGGCTCCAGGCTCTGAGCTGTCAGCACAGAGCCCAACACGGGGCTTGACCTCATGAACTGTGAAATCTTGACCTGAGCCAAAGTCATAAGCTCAACTGACTGAGCCACCCAGGTGCCCTGAGGCTGAGAGTTTCCTGCAAGAATATTTGAGGGGAAAACAGGAAGGAAGCAATTCTATACAACATTCTTGCTAACTATTTATATGGTATAGATAAATAATTAAAGTGTTTTGAGTTTTCCATTGGAGAATCATTGTTGGACTTGCATCCTTGCGCACGCTGCTCGTATTTACACTCACGTCTTCCTCTGTGGTATTTACCAAGAGTTAGAAGTGCTAGGATAGAAAGCATGCAGACTTCTATTTCACCATAAACACTCGATTTCTCTTCAACGTGGCTATACAAAGTTGCACTCCAGTCAAAATACATGAGTTTTCCTAATTTGTCCACACTGATTATATCTTGTTTGTATAAAATCTGAAATTTCCTGATTCATGAGTTAGAGCATTTTTCTAAGTATTCACTCACATACTTTAGTTCATTAGTTCATACTAATATTTTTTTCAATATCTTAAATTTGGTGGTTTGACTGTATCTATTCAGCATTGATAACTGGTCATTTGTTGTGTCTATTTCAGATTCACATATAAAATTGTACCTTACCATAAGGATATTTTAATATCCTGAAATTTGTTGTTGCTTCTTATTCCTCTGTTGTATCCAAGGGAAACATGTGGAAATTGGAATTAACAAGAGGTCTACATTATCAATATATGATTGTATGAATATTGCTTTGCAATAGAAGTGGCACTAAAAATCAGTGGAGAAGAAATGGGTTAGTCAATGTGTGGTTCTAGAACAAGCTCTTTCCATTGAGGAAAAGTGTATATATGTGTATATGCACAGTCATATACTTATAAGAGTTATATTACTATATACACAGTGAACAAAAATGTAGTTCAGATATATAAAAAGACCTAAACACAAAAAACCCATGGCTTAGCATGAATAAAGGATAATCTGTCATTGTGTTGCAGTTGAATAATAACATGTTACAAACAACTCAAATCACAAAAAGGTAAAATCAAAATAAATTTGAATAAAACACAGGCATTATAAAATTATGCTATAAAATAATATTCTACAAGGTTAAAAGATAAGTTAAAGAGGGCATGGCTATATCTGCAAGCATTTAATGACCAAGAATTGGTATCTAGGATATAGGAAAAACACTCTAAACCCATAAGTAAATTTAGGCAACACAATAAAAGACAAATGGGTAGTTAACTCAAAGCAAAGGAAACCTAAATAGACAATAAACATAAGAAAAGATGTTCAGTATCACTTTCAATGGAGCAAAAGAAAATTATAGAACAAATATACACATATGAGGATATGTATACATTTAAAGGTTATGAATACCTCTTGGAAGGGAAAGAGAGAATGGAAGAAAACAATTCTCTGTGGTGAGCCATTCTGAGCCCACTAGTCGAGAAAACTCCTGGTGAGGTTAAAGCAAGTTTGCACTGTCTCTTGCCAATCAGATGATGAGCGGTATCTACCCCCACTCAATGATTTCTGCTTGAGCACCAACTCCTAAGGTACCTTGTTGATTGCTATCAGGAGTGACTCGACCCTTATTCTGGCCCTGGTATGATGATTGCACCTTGTGAAGGAACTTATTGTGGGAACTTCTTCTTTTGATTATGGGAACAGACATCGTGTCTCTGGCAGGTCCTGTTTCCCTCCATACTTTCCCTTGAGCTATTAACAGGCTAATGATCCTTACTCATAAATGATTGACCTTTACATGTATAATTCTGTTTCTACCATTGCGTTAGTCAAAGAGGTTCATACAGCTCAACATGTAAATTAACTAACCAAAAAGTCTTTCATGCCCTAGCTATTCAAGAAATCGTAAAACTAGACACAAAGGTAAATGCACTCGAAGAGGCTATTGTAAGTATTGGAAATGAGCTAAACTCTTTAAAGTGTTTGGCTCTCCAGTGCCATAAAGAATATAACTGGACAATTAAGTCTTGCCCAGAGACAAAGAGCCTAACTTAGAGAGAAGGAACAGATCAGGGCAGAACGTAAGTTACCACATATACCTTTGCTAACTGGTGATGTATAGCAGCCCTTTCCCTAAGGCCTACATTCCACAAACACCTTCCCTTACCCTGGCCGCTGTGATGAGGATGGATATGAGTATCTACAAACCTGTGACTTAATCTTAGTGTTATTAAAATGTGTATGTTATCCTGTTTTTCACTATGAACAGGCTGTTATTTTCTTAGTTACTCAACCTCACTATAATTGGGGTAGTTTTGCAAGAATACTTTTGTAAAACCTGTTTCTGCACATTTTCCAAAAACACCTTATCACAGAGAACTATCCATTGTAAAAATTCCATTTTCTGATGCCATGTTAATGTTTGACCTATAAATGAAGACACCAAAACTGACAGGGCAGAGGTGCCTGCCTGGCGATCAGAAAGAATCATGGGACTCTCTCCCTCATTACAAATCTGTAAACTTTTCATTAAAAACACTAATTCAAACACAAACCATGTTAACATCTGTAATATTTATTTAGTCTGTGGTCATAGAGATATTTTTTAAAATTCTATTCTTTGTCTTTCTCTGCTGTTTAAAATATGCTATCATTATTATTATAGCTAAAACTTGAATCAGCCCATTTACCATACTGCTGCTTATAAAATTTTTACACAATTCCTAGATAGTTAATAAGAAAGCAAAACAGTTTCCTGTATACTTTCACACATTTTTTTTTCTCAGTATGCCTACAAGGCATCTGTATAGTATAGGTGATCTCTCACAATATCCTGGATGTGTCAAAAAAAAAAAAAGAATTTTTAAGCAATAAACTAACATGCAATGTCAGCATGTTAATGTTATCTGGGTCATAGCCTCCTATCTAGACTTGTTTATGCTACATTCGCTGTCCTATTCAGGCCATGGTCATTGGTTCCTGAACCTTATTAATCATAAACAGTTGGAAAAAAGACCAGGTGGAAGAGATTCCCCTTCCAGAAGATATTTAATTCACTTCAAATCCAGTGATGAGTGATTCAAGCAGCTATGCCCCTGAGAATTCTCTTTGGCCCAGATAATGTATCTCATGTTATTCTGTAGTAGGCAGGGAGAACAAACACCCCAAATTCTACTTTTTGACAGAAGACGTGTGGTATCTGCTTGCTGCAGCAAGTTTTGTTCAATTTGTGAAGATCAGATTTTGATATTTCTGAAGAATTCATAATACATGTAAAAGGTAATCTTTAATATTAATTTTTATTTATACTTCAACTCCACCCTAATGATGGTTTCTAACATCCTTCTCTACCTTCTAAGTGGAGATAACTTAAAGCTTTCAATTCTCTTCAGATGTCAATTGTTTAGGATGTAAATGGATACCATATACCTATAATGCTCTCTACACTTTTCTGAGTTTCTGCTAAACCCACATGTCATATCTGCTAAACACCATCAAGTTCTTCCTCCTATAATTTCATACTGAAATATTCATATATTCACAGCTTTAAGTTAAATATATTGATTCATGATTTCTCAATTGATAGCTGAAACTATGTGGATCAGCGAAAAGTTAAAATTAGGAAAAATATATGAGTAACCCACTGAACTAGAGCAGGTAAGTTTTATATAGAAAACAGTGACAGTCCATTTTTACTCTGGATTTTCATCTATCAGAACATGAGAGCTAAATAGAAAATTGGATCAACAGTAACTGGTCTCAAATATAGGACACAAAATGTCCTAGGCTTGTAACTTCAAAGAAACTTCTCTGTCTCTTATGATTTTTGTCCAAAATGGGGATTTATAAAATTAAATCTTTTAACTGATTATAACAGTGGCTGAAACATATTAAAGTTACAGAATCATTGCCATTATCATCAGGATGACCATCTCATAAATTTAAAACACATGCTCTTATTAAAACAATTATAAGAAGACCTCACATACATATACCTGATAAGATTCATTAATTTTTTTCAAGACTTCTCAATGTTGTGATTTAATCACTTACTAGTGGTTCTCAGTCTTCTTCTTCTTCTTCTTTTTTTAAATGTTTTTATTTATTTGAGAGAGAGAGAGAGGCAGCATGAGCAGGGGAGGGTCAGAGAGAGAGAGAGAGAGACAGAGAGAGAGACAGAGAGAGAGAGAGAAAGAATCTGAAGCAGGTTCCAGGCTCTGAGCTAGCTGCCATCACAGAGCCTGACGTGGGGCTCAAACCCAAAAACTATGAGATCATGACCTGAGCTGAAGTCAGACGCTTAAACAACTGAGCCACCAGGTCACCCCGGTTCTCAGTCTTCTGATGAAGGTGGCAATGGATGCTTCTTTTCCCCCTAAAAGTCTCTTCTCAAACACCTTTCTTAGACTTTTCATTACACAGGCGGTAAATGCACAGGCGGTAATACATATATATGAGTTTCATTCTTGCAGAAGGAATGCTATCAGCAAAATTTCCAGTTTGACCTTTCACATCAATTCTCCACTGGAAAACCTACAATGCATTGTCATAAGATACAAGGAGATAATCATGAAATCAAAGTCAAACTGCAAAATCTCCACCTTGTACTTTTTTATCTATTGGTTTAAATTTTGTCACAATATATATTTCAATACTGAGTGCAACTTCAATCAAATGATAATCCTTATAAACGGTAGAAAGATGATACACAGATTCTGATTAAATTATATATTGAAAAGTATAATTTAAGATTTCAAAGTTACCATCCAAATATACAGTTTCTTGTTTCCACAAATTCTCCAGGAATAAAATAAAAAATCAGAATTTAAAACATTAGTAAGATATTTAACTGCAATCTACACCTGCCTCAAAGTTTCTCCACTGAGTCAAACTAACTCACATTCATTACTACAAAAGTAAAACAGTGTTTTGTAGAAGTTGCTGCTTTCTCTCTCTTTCTAACTTTAAGTCCAACTAATGTCGAGGGGAACAAAAAAGGGGTTGAAAAGGGAATCATCAACAGTAACATGTTAAGAATAGCTAAATATAGGGACACTTGGGTGGCTCAGTCGGTTGGGCGTCTGACTTCGGCTCAGATCATGATCTTACAGTTCGTGGGGCTCTGTGCTGACAGCTAGCTCAGAGCCTGGAGCCTGTTTCAGATTCTGTGTCTCCTTCTCTCTCTGACTCTCCCCTGCTCACGCTGTTTCTCTCTCTCTCTCAGAAATAAATAAAACATTAAAAAATTAAAAACGCTTAAAAAAAGAATAGCACAATATATTACAGCAAAGATCTATTTTCATAATAATGAAAAAGATAGGCTTGAAGAAGAGGAAAAGTCTACATCACAAGCAATAGAAAACTTTGATGCCACGTTGCTTCCAAGAAGCAATTTTATATTTTATATTTTTTATTTTTTATTTTTTATTATAAAAGCAATTTTATATTTTATATTATAAAAGAATTTTATATTTGAAAAATATAAACCCCATGTTTATTGAACAGGTGGAAGTGTTATATCTCTGCTTGTGTCCCTATTTCAAACTGCTGTGTTTGCAAGTAAATGATGTGGCTCATGTTTTCCTATGAAGTCATTTGGAGGTTAGCATGGTAGCCTTAAAGCAAGGATACTCATAGTTGATACTATGAGTACAGCTGGTGCTCATAAGACATTTATTTTCTTAATGTTTATTTATTTTGAGAGAGAGAAAGAGTGTGCACACACACAGGACAGGGGCAGAAAGAGATAGAGAGTGAGAGCAAGAATCCCAAGCAGACTCTGCACTCAGGGCAGAGCCACATGTGGGGGGCTCAATCTCACCACAGTGAGATCATGACCTGAGCTGAGATCACGCATCAGATGCTTAACTGACTGAACCAACCAGGTGCCCCCTCATGAGATATTTAATATTAGATATTTCATGTTTTCATCCTTCATTTTTATACTTCTCACTTTATTCATTATCATATTCATTTTTTAATATTTTTATTTGAGTATAGTTGACACACAATGTTACTAGTTTCAGATTTACAACTTCATGATTTGGCAAATTTGACAAATTTATACATTATGTAGTGTTCACCATCACTGTAGCTACCATATCTCCTATTACATAGTTATTACAATCTCAGTGACTATCTTCCTTATGTTCTGTTTTTTTTATTCCCATGACTTCCTCATTCGATAATTGGAAGCCTGTATCTCCCTCTCACCTTCACTCATTTTGCGGACAAGAAAAATGAATAAGAGGCCTCCATATTGGTAAATAAGTTAAACTGTCACTGTTTACACACAGCATGATATCACACCTAGAATATACTAAAGATGTCACACAAAAAACCCTTAAAATAATACACAAATTCAGTAAAGTAGAAGGATAAAAAATACCCAGAAATCAGTAGTATTTCTGTACATTAACAATGCAATTTATAAGAACATGAAAGAGTGGGGTGCCTGGGTGGCTCAGTCAGTTAAGCATCCGACTTTGGCTCAGGTCATGATCTCACAGTTCATGGGTTTGAGCCCCATGTCAGGCTCTGTGCTGACATCTACCTCAGAACCTGAAACCTGCTTCGGATTCTGTCTCCCTTTCTCTCTGACCCTGCCCTGCTCACGCTGTCTATCTCTCTCTCTCTCAGAAAAAAAAAAAAGAACATGAAAGAGAAATCAACACCATTTATAACTGTACCAAAAAGAATACAATACCTAAGAATAAACTAAACCATAGAAATGAAAGACCTGTACTGTGAATATTATACAACACTGATGAAAGAAATTGAAATTGATACAAACAAATGGGAAGACATTCCATGTTCATGGATTGAAGAATTAATATTGTCAAAATGTCCATACTACCGAAGGCAATCTGCAGAGTCAACGCAATTCCTATCAAAATACCAACAGCATTTTTTATTTTTGCAAAACTAGAAAAAATAGCTCTGAAATTTATATGAACCACAAAGGACCATAAATAGACAAAACTATTCTGAAGAAGAAGAACAAATCTAGAGGTATCACAATTCCAGATTTCAAGGCATACTACAAAGCTGTAGTGATCAAAACAGTAGGGTACACATCATTCAAGTAGACACATCATTTTCTTCTTGACCTTCAACCCCAAACCCATTATTTCTGTGTTACTTTGACTTCTCTGATATCTAATCATCTACTGCTCTCATTTCCTTCCTCTGTTACCTATGAGTGAAGGTTGGGGGGGATGTGTTCCAGATATAAAGGAAGGGATTGGATAGAGATATACTACTCCTAATGACTGATGCTGGTAGCAATGATCAAATTGCCATAAGCTGCTGTCCTCTGGCCAAAGTTTAAATATTATGTACCCTAATAAGGCTGAAGACCTTTTGTAAGATTTGAATAGTAACAAAGCAACTTCACTAAGATAAGGTCCTGCCTAACATAGCCGAATTCTTTACAAACCACCAAAGCCTAAACACTTGACTACACATCAAGGACCAAGGCATGTACATGCTGCCCTATGAAGAGATTCTCTCTATGTGGTCTTAGAGTCTGCAAATTCTACCTCCTATGTTATGGCTCATGGTGAGTATAGCTCTCTGCCCTGGTCTTTTGAACAAATTTAAGAAATAAGACCTACAAGTGATAAAGGTAAGCCAAAATAATAATAATAATAATAATAATAATAATAATAATTAATAATAATAATAATAATAAATAAAAAGAATAACAATTATAAATTTTACAAAAGGGCGATATACAGCCAAGTATGAAAACAAAATGCATCTGTTAATGGGATGTGTATTAGGGTTCTTCAACACATATAAGAGAAATTTATTACCATGGATGGCTCACGTGATAATGGAGGCAGAGAAATCGCATTATTTACTGTTTGCAACTGGACAACCAGGAAAGAGAACAGTATATTTCCAGTTCAAACCAGAAGGCCCAAAAACCAGAAGTACTAATGTCTGAGGGCAGAAGATGGATGTCTCAGTTTAAGTAGAGAGAGAAAATTTGCTCTTCTTCAGTCATTTGGCTCTACTTAGTCCCTCAACAGATTGGATGGTGTCTACCCACATCAGTAAGGATGATCTTTTTTCAGTCTACTGATTCAGCTGCTATTGGCTCTATTTGTCTTGCATTTACTAGAAAGGTGCCCTGAATTTCATTTTCAGTGACATTTAGGGATTCGTTTATATCTCCTTTTACTTTTTAGATTTCTTCTTTGTGCATTTCAAGGTTACATTATTGGGTGAGTATAAATTAAGCAATGTTACAGATATTGATAAAACTTTAATTTTTATAACATTATTTCAAACTCTAAAAAGTTGATATTGGGATGCCTGAGTGGTGCAGTCAATTAAGTGTCTGACTTCAGCTCAGGTCATGATTCATGGTTCATGAGTTTGAGCCCCACATCAGGCTCTGTGCTGACAGCTCAGAGTTCTGTGTCCTCCTCTCTCTCTTTTTTCCCTCACCACGTATACTTTATTTCTTTCTCTCTCAAAAATAAATAAACATTTAAAAAACCCTTTAAGTTAATATAGGGAGTCTGGGTGGCTTATTCAGTTAAGCTATTGTCTCTTGGTTTCTACTCAGGTCTCATGGTTTCATGAATTCATGCCCTGCATTGGACTTGGTGCTTATCTTGCAGAGCCGCTTGGGATTCTCTGTCTCCCTTTCTCTCTGCCCCTCCCCCACTCATGCTGACTCTGTCTCTCTCAAAATAAATAATAAATACATTAAAAAAAAAACGATGTTCCAAATTAAAACAAAAGTAAATATGTGCATTTTAGGGGAAAAAAGAAAATATAATCTGTTATCATAACAGTTTACCTAGCTAAATCTTTGTATGTATAGACACACAACTGAGCATTCATTTTTATGTGGTTGAAATGGGACAGTTTATCATTCTTTTTCCATCACAAATATTTACTTATTTAAACTCTGAAACCCATGAGTATTCTGATAACTAAAATTATAATAGATCAATACAATCAGGAAAAAATTATTAATTCTGCTTTTTATGGAAAAAGTCATAGAAGGGCAGCAAATTTCTGGACAAAAATACTGGTAGAGTTCCAATAATAACTACATATAATAACGCTCAATTTTTAAATGACATATAAAGAACTAGAAAGCACTAAATATAATACTTCCAAGAGAATTCACTGTGAAATATATATGATTAAATATTAGCAAAAATATATTTTAGTTGAATTATTGAACAATGTATTCATAGTGTAAAGCCACGTACAACGATTAAAATCAAAAAGTAAATACGAACATGTCACCATGCATTTTTTTTCTCTTGCACTTATATCTGCCCCTCTTCTGGCAACTCAGTGAACAAATCTTGATGTATACTACTCAGACGTAATTCAAAAATGTTGTGTCCAAGATCATTTTTTCCTATTAATTAAAAATTAATTAATCACAAGTTGATTTAATAACTGGCTCTACATTTCATCACATGCTGTTAACTCGAGATATTTAAAAACCTTAAAAGTTGCAAAATGAAGAATGAACTTTGCCCATAATAAATGCAGGCACTTTATTTTTTAAAATGCACATACATAAAAAACCTTGCTTTACACTCATTCTCCTCTTCCTCCTTCAAAATCCCAATGACTAAGTACAGAAATGAGTTCAGCTTCGAGAGGAGGATTAACACAGGTCACTCTCTGAAAGTAGTCCTTCCTAATAAACTAAACTAATAAAAGAGAGAGATTTATAGAGAGGTCATTTTATTACCTCTACTTTTAAAATGCTCTGGGCATTTTCGACATAACATTGTCAATGTATACAGAAGCAAGAAAAAAATGCACACACAAAACAATGGTTGTAATATAAAATATCTTCTAAATATTCCTTGTCTGGCATAGCACCTTCTTCTCTTTCTCATGCTTTATCTCCACCTCCAAAAACTGAGTATTTTGGATGTGTAGCTTCTGGTTAATTTCTAGAGGTGGCTCAGCAGTTCCATTATCAAAAGTTTTTCCCAGAGACATTTCTTTTCAGTGGTGTTTTATTGTTAAGGGCATTTACAAGACCTGTGATTTTAGAATTCTATTATATATCAGCAGCACCTTTACATCTAGATTGCATAGATGTTGCAATATAAGTATACTTTTAAAAGACTGGGGAGTAGAGGGAACTTGACAGGAACATTTTCATATTATATGCACAGACCTTCCATAAATGGCCACCAAATTATTCCAGAGTTAGTGGGAAACATGTGGTACCTTGTTCTACCATTTCTCTCCTCCAATATCAAAGTCTGCCCCTATCAAACACCAGTTGATGTAAGGTCCACTTGGCCAATAATGTTTAGTGTGGTCCAGATATAAGCATTTCCATGGTTTGAGCCATGAGGCTGAGCAGCTAGGGTTTCAGGTTTCCAGAGGATGGGAGCCATGGTTGGGTTCCTCTTGTATTTTTATGTGCCCTTGAACTTACATTTATTATTACTGTGAAAAATCCCTCTCCAGGTCTCTTAAAATATCTTAAAGAAATCTTTCATGATGTTAGAAAAGTGAAATATTTATCCTTTTTTGTTAGTGTTGCTGTAACTCTGTCTTTTTTTTATCACTTTGATATCCACCTTTCTTAATGATACTGTTTTATGTATCACCTGATAATTGTGTTTTTAATCAGAATATTATTCCATTTATATGTAATGTAAACATGATATTTAGGTTTAATGTAGCATTTGTTTTCTAGTTATTTCATCTGTTCGCTTTCTTTCTCTCTCCCCCTTTCTTTCTTCCTTCCTACCTTTCTTTCTTCCCTTCCTTTCCTTCTTTCTTTTTTTTTTAAAGTTCATTTATTATTTCTGAAAGAGAGAGATGGAGAGAGAGAGCATGCACAACTGGGGGAGGGGCAGAGAGACAGGGGGTGGGGAGAGACACAGAATCTGAAGCAGACTCCAGGCTCTGAGCTGTCAGCACAGAGGCTGACACAGGTCTTGTCCTTACAGACCACGAGATCATGACCTGAGACAGTCAACCAACTGAGCCACCCAGGTGCTCCTCTTTCTTGTAGTAATAGATACCTAATGGGTGTGAAATGGTATCTCACTTGATTTGCACTTTTTACTATTATTTTAATGTATTATAAATACATTGTATTTATATTTAGTCCCCCAAGTATATTACTAGTTAATATTCATTTACATTGATCCACATATTTACTATTGTAATATTTTATTTTTTCTTGCTCCATGATTTTATCTGCGATGATGTATTTTCAACCTAAAGAATTCTCCATAATATTTCTCTTAGTATAACCGTGTGGACAAGTGAATCTCACAAATTTCAACTATGGATATATGTCAATTGAATTCATGTTTGAAAGATGTGTTAATGGGTATAAAATTATGTCCTAGAAGTTATAATCATTCAGTACTTTAAGAATGTCATTCTACTGTCTTCTATCATCAACAAGATTTTATCATTCCTCTTGAGACCTTGTCTGCCTTCTCACTGATTTCTTAAAGTAATCTGGATTGTATCTGTCTTTTAAAAAATGTTTTTATCCCCTCCTTTGTTTGAAGGCTCGCCTCTTATTTTCAAAGACTTATGTGGTTGCTGTTATTGTCTGGTCCTGGGGAGTTATTTTTAACCTTGTTTTTAGCTTAATATCTTTTATAAATTTTAGAAAATTATTAGCTAGCACTTTGAACATATCATCTTCTCTATACTTTTAAAACTCAAATTAATATATCTTAGAAATCTTATCTGTGTACCATATATCTGTGACTTGGTTTTCCTGTAATACTCTGTTTCTCTCCTTGCTTTGCACAATACTGGGCATCGAGCATGAAAAATTATACAAGTATTTTAAGAAGCTGTCTGTTTCAGATATGCTCTTACTCCAGAGGGCTGGACCTTCTGCATTCTCAATTGATACCCTTTAGTAGCAGAGCTTCACTCCATTGGTATTCGTCAGGATCTCCAGTCTCTGCGTCCCCAACATTATATATCTGCTGACGTCTCTACTCTGCTCTTTAAATTCTTTTCGGCTGGACAAACACAAAGATTCCCAGAGAGTGGTGAATGAGAGATGGCATTAAAGCACCAAACCCTTTCCCCATACATCGCATCTCTTTCATCTGGCTTTTCCTGAGTTATATCCTTTTATTAAAGAAACAGTGATCTAGTAAGTAAAATTCTCTGAGTTCTGTAAACTCCTCTAGGAAATTAATCAAACCCAAGGACAGGGTCATAGAAATCTTTGATTTGTATAACCAATTGGTCAGAAACACAGGTGACAATCTGAACTTGCAACTGATAGGTGGAGCGGATAGGTGGAGGTATGATGGACAGTCCTGTAGGACTGAGCCCTCTCCTGTGGAATCTAGTAATGTCAGAATTGAGCTGAATTCTTGGACACCCAGTTGGTTTCTGAGAATTGCTTGTTGTATGTGGAGGTAATCCTCCACATATACACAAACACATTGAAATGGGATCCAGGAGCCCACAAGAATACACAAGGCAGGAAAGAGATGGAAAATAGAAAAGAGATGACCAGACTTCTATATGTGTGCATTAAGTGACCACCCAGAAATAGAAAGGAGACTGGGTGCAGATGTCAATCTCGCAAAGGGTGGAGGAAGGGGGTAAGATGGCGGAGAAGTAAGGAGCTCCGTCCTTGCACTCGCGCCCATACATCACACAGAAAAGAACTGAAGCCATTGGAAACCTTACAAAACCTGAGAGACTGGGAGAAAAAGGACGCAGAATCCACTGAGAAAGCCTTCTAACATGAGTGCGAACCGGGGAAGATAAAATCGGGCCAGGATCAGAGACTCCAGGGTGGGAGGCGATCCCCCTCTACCCTCTACGGGGAGTGAGAGGGGAAAAGGAGAGAATCCAAAACAGAAAAACCTCCGCTCGTGGGGGAAAAACCTCCACTCGGTGCATAGAAAGACCGTACTTCCCAAATACCTGCACACCAGGTCCCCTCGCGCCAACTGGTCCTGGGGGAGGCTGAGCACACAAACTGCTTCTTTGTGCCGCTCCTGGAGGTTGGATTTCAGAGCAGCGGCGCGCCTGCCGCCATTGTAGCTCCAGGGCGGCTGGGACCCCTGGCGTCCGCGCTCCTGGCTGGCTGGAACTCGAGAGGGAAGGCAAAGAGCTAACAACTGGGAAATTTGCCTGTGAGTTCGTGTTTCGGGTGACGAGCCATAGAGAGACCCGGTTTTCCTCACTCCAGCGGCTCAGGCTACGCGGACCCGGCAGGCAAGCCCCCGCGCATGCGCACCAGAGCCGACCCAGAGAAGGAAGCAGCGATCCTGACTCCGCCCCCAGAGCTCAGCAGGGAGCCTGGAATAGCCCCAGGGGGTTGTCTGGGAAGCTGTGTCTAAGGCAACTTCAGCTGGGCGCGCTGACTGGGATTTGGAGATTGGAACTGGCCTGGGTTGAAGAGTGCAACCAACTTCGGATACGTCCCCGGAACGGGGAGTTGACACGCCAAAAAAAAAAAAAGTGAGCTACAGTGCGGGGTTCAAGAAGGGACTGGAGCACCGTCACTCTCCTCCCCACAATCGCCAAGGCAGAACCCCCGACTGAGGCATCGGATCAAGGCACGCCCATCCCTGCCTGAGAGATGCCCTCCTCCCTTTTTTTTTTTCTCTTTCTTTTATCCTTTTTATTTTTTGTTTTTTTTTTCCTTTTTTTCTTCTTTCTTTTTTTTCCCTTTCTTCTCTCTTTTTTTCTTCTTTTTTCTCTTTTCTCGCTTTTTTCCCCAAAACACTGACCTGATTAACTCTGGTCGCCAGCTTGCTTACACAATCACAACAAGTCCATTCTGTAAATGTAAATTCTACACCTACCGACTTTTTCACCTATTTCTCTCAGGAGTAATTAGACTATATAGTTTCTCTGGATAATTCCAGCATCCTTCTCTCACCTATCCAACCATATTCTACCCTTTACCTTTTTGAAAAAAGCTTCTTATCCCTTCTGCCTGTTCATTCTATTTCCAAATCTGCCTCCTCTTGCCCTGTCTTCTCTCTTTTCCTCTATGCTCTTCAACCAGCACTGCATACACACGGCTATTTAACTGTAGCTGGGAAATCCAGGTATATGCTTTAAACCGTTCTTTGTCCATCAGTTTTCTTCTTTTTTCCTTTTCTTTTCCCCTTTTTGACCCTTTTATGTATTTTATACTCCCTATTATTCACCCTCCCTACTCCGTCTTTTCTCTTAACTTCTTCGTTTTCCCTCTCGCTTTGCATATTAGTTGAATCAGCCTGTGCGTTTGTGTACTCCTGCTCCCTGTGTGTTTGTCTGTCTGTTTTCTTTTCCAGGGCTACCTCAAGAAACAAGCTAGAGTACACAAGGTGAAGAGTCCCAAATATCACTACGAATAGCAAAATAAAATAACTAAGGTCCCAACAAGAGTGACCGAGGGATACCATTCAAAAAACAATCTCTGAAAGGATAGGCCCTGGAAAGTCAAAGAGTCTTCTTGGATATAGCAGTGCTCATAGAAGCAGAGAGCATAACAGGTCTTTAAAACCAACAAGAGCCGGAAAGCTAACTAAAATGACGAAACGAAAGAGCTCTCCTCCAAAGAAACTCCAAGAGAAATGACAGCTAATGAACTGCTCAAAACAGATATCAGCAGCATAAGTGAACAAGATTTTAGAATAATAATGGTAAAAAAATAGCAAGACTTGAAAAAAACATAGGGGACATCAAAGAAACTATTGCTACGGACAGAATGGAAAATAAAAATAGGTATGAAGAATTTAAAAATGCGATAAATGAGATACATAATAAATTAGAGGCCTCCAATGCACGGATTGAAGAGGCAGAAAGGAGAATAAGTGATTTAGAAGACACCATTATAGAAAACCAAGAAGCTGACAAAAAAAGAGACAAACTGATCCAGAACAGGAAAGAAGAATTCGAGAGCTAAGCGACACAGTCAAAAGCAACAATATCCGTATCATAGGAATCCCAGAAGAGGAAGAGAGAGGGAAAGGTGCTGAAGGAGTCCTGGAACAAATTATAGCAGAGAACTTCCCCGACCTGGGGAAGGAAGTCAATGTGGAAATACAAGAGGCTCAGAGGACTCCTCTCAGACGTAACTTGAATCGATCTTCTGCACGACATATCATCGTAAAAATGGCAAAATACAAGGACGAAGAGAGAATTTTGAAAGCAGCTAGGGAGAAAAGGGCCCTCACATACAAAGGGAAACCCATCAGAGTGGTGACAGACCTATCTACTGAAACGTGGCAGGCCAGAAAGGAATGGCAAGAGATCTTCAATATGATGAACAGTAAAAATATGCAGCCAAGAATCCTCTATCCAGCAAGCCTGTCATTCAAAATAGAAGGAGAGATAAAAACCTTTCCAAATAAACAGAAATTGAAAGAATTTGTCACCACGAAGCCAGCCTTACAAGAAATCCTGAGGGGGATGCTCTGAAGGAAAGATTGCAAGGAACAAAGATACCAGAGACACCACCACAAACATGAACCCTACAAAAGATACAAAGACTCTAAACCCACATATTTCAATAATAACACTGAATGTAAATGGGCTGAATGCTCCAATCAAAAGACATAGGGTAGCAGAATGGATTTAAAAACAAAATTCATCTATATGCTGTCTACAAGAAACTCATTTTAGATGGGAAGATACCTTCAGATTAAAAGTAAGGGGATGGAGAAATATATATCATGCTACAGGAAATCAAAAGAAAGCCGGAGTAGCGATACTTATATCAGACAAACTGGACTTTAAATTAAAGACGATCACAAGAGATGAAGGGCACTACATAATAATTACAGGGTCCATCCATCATGAAGAACTAACAATCATAAATGTCTACGCACCGAATATGGGAGCACCTAAATATCTAAAACAATTAATCACAAACAGAAACAAGCTTCTAGATAAGAATGTGCTAATAGCAGGGGACTTTAATACTCCGCTTACAGCGATGGATAGGTCAACCAGACAGATAAATCACTAAAGAAATAATGGACTTGAAAGACACATTGGACCAGATGGACCTGACGGATATATTTAGAACTTTACATCCTGAGGCCAGGGAATTTACTTTCTTCTCAAGTGCGCATGGCACATTCTCCAAGATAGATCACATACTGGGACATAAAGCAACCCTCAAGAAATATAAAAGAATAGAGATCATACCATGCACACTGTCAGATCACAATGCTTTGAAACTTGAAATCAATTACAGGAAGAAGTCTGGAAAACCTCCAAAAACATGGAGGTTAAAGAACACCCTTCTAAAGAATGAATGGGCCCATCAGGCAATTAGAGATGAAATTTAAAAATATATGGAAACAAATGAAAATGAAAACACAACAATTCAAAATCTATGGGATGCGGCAAAGGCAGTCCTTAGAGGATAGGACATTGCTCTCCAGGCCTATTTCAAGAGATTAGAAAAAGCGCAAGTCCAAAATCTAACTGTTCACCTAAAGGAACTAGAGGCAGAGCAACAAGAACGCCCTAAACCCAGTAGAAGAAGAGAAATAGTAAAAATTAGAGCAGAAATAAACAACATAGAGACCAAGGAAACAATTGAACAGATCAATGAAACCAAGAGTTGGTTTTTGAAAAAGTAAACAAAATTGACAACCCTCTAGCCAGACTTATCCAAAAGAAAAGAGAGAGCACCCAAATAGACAAAATTATGAATGAAAAAGGACTTATTACAACCAATCCCTCAGAAATACAAGCAATTATCAGGGAATACTATGTAAAATTATATGCCAACAAATTGGACAACTTAGAAGAAATGGACAAATTCCTAAACACACACTCACTACCAAAATTCACACGGGAAGAAATAGAAAACCTGAACAGACCCATAACGAGTGATGAAATGGAATCAGTGATCAAAAATCTCCCAACAAATAAGAGCCCTGGGACTGATGGCTTCCCTGGGGAATTCTACCAGACATTTAAAACAGAATTAATCCCAATCCTTCTCAAGCTATTCCAAAAAATAGAAAGTGAAGGAAAACTCCCGGACTCATTTTATTAAGCCAGCATCACACTGATTCCCAAGCCAGACAGAGATCCAGCAAAAAAAGAGAACTACAGGCCAATATCCTTGATGAATACGGTTGCAAAAATTCTCAGCAAGATCCTTGCAAATCGAATCCAGCAGCACATAAAAAGAATCATCCACCAAGATCAAGTGGGATTCATTCCTGGGTTACAGGGCTGGTTCAACATTCACAAAACAATCAATGTGATACATCATATCAATAAAAGAAAAGATAAAAACCATATGATCCTGTCCATAGATGCAGAAAAAGCATTTGACAAAATACAGCATCCCTTCTTAATAAAGACTCTCGAGAAAGTTGGGATAGAAGGAACCTACTTAAACATCATCAAAGCCATCTATGAGAAGCCTTCAGCTAAAATCATCCGCAATGGGGAAAAACTCAGAGCTTTCCCCCTGAGATCTGGAACACGACAGGGATGTCCACTCTCACCACTGCTGTTTAACATAGTGCTGGAAGTCCTAGCATCAGCCATCAGACACCAAAAGGAAATCAAAGGCATCAGAATTGGCAAAGAGGAAGTCAAACTTTCTCTCTTCGCAGATGACATGATACTCTCCATCGAAAACCCGACAGACTCCACCAGAAGCCTACTAGAACTGATCCAAGAATTCAGCCAAGTTGCAGGGTACAAAATCAACGTACAGAAATCGGTTGCATTTTTATACACCAACAATGAAGCAACAGAAAGAGAAATCAAGAAACTGCTCCCATTCACAATTGCACAAAAAAACATAAAATACCTCGGAATAAACCTAATCAAGGATACAAGAGATCTGTATGATGAAAACTATAGAAAACTTATGAAGGAAATTGAAGAAGACACAAAGAAATGGAAAAACATTCCATGCTCATGGATAGGAAGAATAAATATAGTTAAAATGTCATTACCCAAAGCAATCTGCACATTCAATGCAATTCCAATCAAAATTGCGCCAGCATACTTTTCAAAACTAGAACAAACTATCCTAAAATTTGTATGGAACCACAAAAGACCCCAAATAGCCAAAGTAATACTGAAAAATAAAACCAAAACAGGAGGGATCACCATCCCAGACTTTAGTCTCTACTACAAAGCTGTCATCATCAAGACAGTTTGGTATTGGCACAAAAACAGACACACAGACCAATGGAACAGAATTGAGAACTCAGGAGTGGACCCAAAAGTATACAGCCAACTCATCTTTGACAAAGCAGGAAAGAATATCCGATGGAAAAAAGACAGCCTTTTTAACAGATGGTGTTGGGAGAACTGGACAGCAACATGCAGAAGAATGAAACTAGATCATTTCTCACACCATGCACAAAAATAAACTCAAAATGGATAAAGGACCTGAACGTGAGACGGGAAACTATCAACACCCTAGAGGAGAAAGCAGGAAACAACCTCCTTGGCCTCCACCGCAGCAACTTCTTACTTGACACATCCCCAAAAGCAAGGGAATCAAGAGCAAAAATAAACTGTTGGGACCTCATCAAGATTAAAAGCTTCTGCACAGCCAAGGAAACAACCCAGAAAATTAATAGGCAACCAACGGAATGGGGAAAGATAGTTGCAAATGACATATCAGATAAAGGGTTGATATCCAGAATCTACAAGGAACTCACCAAACTACACGCCCGAAAAACAAACAACCCAGTGAAGAAATGGGCAGAAGATATGAACAGACTTCTCCAAAGAGGACATCCAGATGGCCAACAGACACATGAAACGATGCTCAGCATCCCTCCTCATCAGGGAAATACAAATCAAAACCACACTGAGATACCACCTCACTCCAGTCAGAGTGGCTAAAATGAGCCAATCAGAGAACTCTAGATGCTGGAGAGGATGTGGAGAAACGGGCACCCTCCTACACTGTTGGTGGGAATGTAAACTGGTGCAGCCCCTCTGGAAGGCAGTGTGGAGGTTGCTCAAAAAATTAACAATAGAACTCCCTAGGACCCAGCAATAGCACTGCTACGAATTTACCCAAGGGATATAGGAATGTTCACGCATAGGGGCACATGGATCCCAATGTTCATAGCAGCACTCTCCACAATAGCCAAAACATGGAAAGAGCCTAAGTGTCCATCAACAAATGAATGGATCAAGAAGATGTGGTTTATCTATACCATGGAATACCACATGGCAATGAGAAACAATGAAATCTGGCCATGTGTAGCAACATGGATGGACCTTGAGGGTGTTATGCTGAGCAAAATAAGTCAGGTAGAGAAGGACAAATATCATATGTTTGCACGTATAGGAGGATTAGGAGGAACTTGATGGAGGAACAAGGGGGAGAAGAAGGGGGGGAAATGGTGGTGGAAAGGGAGAGAGGCAAACCATGAGAGACTCTTGAATGCTGACAAAAACTGAGGACTGGTGGATGTGGGGGAGGGGGAGTGGGCATGGAGGAGGACACTTGTGGGGATGAGCACTGGGTGTTATGTGGAAACTAATTTGACAATAAACTACTTGTAAAAAAATAAAATAAAATAAAGTGTAAATTCCAGATTAAAAAAAAAATCTCTCAAAGGGTGTCTACAACACCTTTTTATACAGACAGCATTCAGTTGGATTTTCTCCTTAGATTATAAATAGGATTCAATGAGTAGAGTG